>JAWNNP010001279.1:1200000-1553582 GCA_035044805.1 Leucophenga maculata | reverse complement strand
CCTAAAGCGCAGAAACGCTAAGATGGCCTTACAGTGGAACCCACAAGGCAGCCGTTACAGAGGTCGTTTAAAGCAAACATGGATTCGCACTGTCCATTTTGAAATCGGGTTCAGAGCAACGTGGAGTACTTTAAGTACTTTAAGTTATGAAAATTGAGGCATTAAGGAATTATAAAACAAAAAAAAAAAAATTCTACGACAATTAAAATCTTTTGTATAAAAAATGACGGCGTTACAAAATAGTCTCAATTTATTTAATTAAATATTTAATTTTAAATTTAATTTAAAATAAGTCCTACACATATTGTGGCCTAAAGCATAATCTTTTCGCCAATATTTCTGTTGCATTACTCAAAATTTGCTATTAATTTCCAACGAGAAAAACCAATTTGAATGGAAATGAAGCATCTAATTAATATTGAGTGCAGTCAAAAGAAGTTGGAACATGTAAAACATGCAGCATGTAAAGATGAAATTAAGTTGGCTTGGCTGAGTATGAGTGAAATATATTTAATGAGAAAATGAACGTGCTGCAAGGCAAACGAGTACAAAAGACAACAGCAGACATGAGTAGCAGCAGCAGCGATCGAAAGAAATGCTTAGAGGTGTATTACACGCATATTGTTTGCTTATTGTTGCAATAGTGTAAAAGCAAAAGTAAGCTAGTGAGGTTGCTATAGTGCGTCAAAATTTTATGAAATTTGCATTTCATTTTGTAATGGATATACGTAAGAAACCTAGCCACTGATATTGTTTTAAGTTTTCAACGCTACTCAAAGTCTGCAACAATGAATGACGGTACATGTTGCACGCCGTGACATACAAGCACATAGCCGTCTAATTTAATATGCAAAAAGTAATAGAATTAAATAAATACAATTACAGCACAAACGCGCTAAAAGTTGTGCACTGTCAGGATGCATAGTGCGCGCACAAGGACTTTGCTACTTAGATGGATTACTACAAATTCGCTGTCAGCGTTGAGTGGTAGCACATATGCATGCATGCACTGTATGTAACTCGTTTGTAGTAAATAGTAGAGTAGCATGAAGTAGCGGCGAAGTAAAACGGAAGCAGCTGCTTTGACTGCAATTTGTCGCCGTCGTTGTCGTCTACAGCACATTGTTCAAACGCCATGTGAAACACACGCAAAGCGCTTAGAAACGCACAGCTAGTCTGTCTCTATGCCTGTTTGCATAGCAAGGACGACGACGGCGGTATGGCGTGTATGGCAACATGTTGCAACAATGTATCTGTGTGGTTGCTCTGCACTCTTTTGGTTGCTTGCCTTGCTGCCTGTTAAAAACGAAATGAAACTAAACAAAAGAATGTGCATGATGCACACATGTGTCATAACTTGTTAGGGTGACGAAAAAGCGCGAAACGTGTATGCAGCATAAGCAAACAGACACAAAATGGCAGCATGCAGCATTGGCTGCATAAATATTTGCGCAGCAAAGATGCTGCTGTGCTGCTGCTGCTGCTGCTGCTGCCACTGACAGTCTGTGCGCTGTCAGTTGTGTGCAAAAAGAAAGAAGAGCGAGAGAGAGAGAGAGAAAGTCATATGTGCGAACAGTATTGCTCTATATATTCCTTAGCAGCAGTTTTTTTGTTGCTGTTGCACTGTTTATTCCGTAATACTATTTAATTGTTTTCCCTTCGCCATTTTTATTGTTGCAAACGTTTTATTTTTTGTGTATTTTATTTTTAATCGTGCGCTACTTAAACAATGCGGAATTTATGGCAGCAAATAGTAGCTTTATTTGAAAGGAAAACTTTGTTTAATTTTATTTTGTTATAAATAATAAGTAGACGCATGTACATACTATGTACTCGTTCTTATTTTATGTGCAAATACAATTGCTGCGCACTCAGGCATACCTGAAAGTGCAAACAGCTGTTTGATTCCATATCAAATTTTTATTGAATTAAAAAACATTTTATATGCAAAAAAAAAAATGTTTTTTTTTTTTAATTTTCTCAATTTATTTGCTTTTGATATTGCAAAATATTTTGCACCGTCAACATTTATTTACGCTGATGATATAGAAATACTCGCGTTGTGACTTAAATTTTATATCAATTCATGTAAGCGGCTTGCTTTGCTTATTTTGGAAGACATGGGGGGGGGGGGTGGGGTTTGGGCAGTCTAGATGATGATTACGTCATCGGTAGTTATATACTTTTTTACACGAATGGCAACCTTCACATTGTCTTTGGTTGAAAACGAAACGCATTTTCGGGGATTCTCGCAAATAATGCATACGTTTAGGCACTCGCTTTACAACAGAGCAGATGATAGAAGACTAACGGAATCTATTCGCAGCGAAAAAACTCTTGACGAACTCACACAAAATAGGATTTCACATTAGTCGCAGTGAGAAATATCTTCGTTTGATTCCCAGACAATCTAATTCTGCAGTGGGACGGAGACATGTATCGACTGTCCCTATTAAGCTCATTCGGGCTCAAACTGTTCAACACAAGAGCCACTTAGATAGCAATTTCGCTGAAACATTAATCCATTATTTGGAGAACAAAGCATCCATACTTGAACCAGATAAAGTATTTTTTATAACTCAAGATGATAAAGCTCAAGTCCCTATTGGCGTAAGTGCGGCAATGTACATGGAATATAGAATTAATTTGCCTAATCACGATTAGGTAATCGCTGAGCGTCATAAAGTAATAACAACTGTTTATGCTGATATCAAAATAACTTCCAGTATGCTAAGACAACCGCAAGCCGTTGGATATTCTGAACCAACATACAACCAACATATTCGAAGTGGAAAGCATAGTTCACAGTACTGCTAATACTCATGCGCAGAATTTCGAGACGCTTCTCGAACTTGAAGAGCTAAAACTGATCATGAACTAGTAGAACCAATGGTAATCATGGCGGTTGATGGAGTGTCAGATGAAAATCCGCGTTATTGAAAAGTCATAGAGTTTGCTATACAACACTTTAAGCGATATGATATCGATGCATAGTTTTTAGCTACCAATGCTCCTATAAGAAGTACGTATTA
The DNA here is from genome assembly GCA_035044805.1 of Leucophenga maculata. Lineage (NCBI taxonomy): Eukaryota > Metazoa > Arthropoda > Insecta > Diptera > Drosophilidae > Leucophenga > Leucophenga maculata. The sequence continues at coordinate 1,550,550 of JAWNNP010001279.1, read as the reverse complement.
TAGAGTAGAGCGCAGAATGGCTCCTCTTAATGGCGCCTCATGACCATTTTGGGTCTCATTTGGATGCATTACAATTGATGAACATTTAGAAAGATCTAATTTCGAATTTGCAGGAATTTGTATAAGCTGAAGTATGCAGTTCAATGGAAATTGTTGGCTTCCTCTGATCTTCCTGATTTTCCAGTCATTAAATGGTATACAGAACATGTGCTTGAAAGCCTATACTTGCTTCAAATTGTAAAATGTAGAAATACAGAATGCTGTAGTTCAAGAAGTGGCCTTTTTAGATTACTAAACAACAGGTTTCTTCCACCACCTGTAAAAGTAAAACAAACTTGGTTTTGAATGAAGAAGGGCAATTGTTAATCTTACAAATCTGAACGGCCCCTAAGAGGAAATGTCACCTAATATGCAAACCTACTTATTCTAAGTTTTTGTATGAAAAAAATGTTAGTGATGATGTTTGTTTTGCTAGAAACACCCCATTGGGTTACCTCATGTTAATCTTTATTAAATTTTTTATTTAGGTTCACAACGGACCACAATCTGTCGAACTGTCTGTCAGAGGTTTTGTTGAAAAATTGTTGTTGTTGTTTATTTAACTAGAAAGTTTAATATACCATAAAGACCACGATCAGACCACTAGAAGGGTTAGCCCTCATACAAACTCACTCGACTGCAATGTTCTTTCTTTTTTATTATTATTTCTAAGTTAAAGAAAGTTATTATACGCATATGTAATATATAATGCATATATATTTATTTTTTTCTTTATATATTTAAGCGCATTTCACATAATAAATATGCAAAAAAATAATATTTATATGCTATTACATTTCTTGTATTTATTTCGCATGTGGTAACAGTTTTTGAGTATACTTAAGCAAAATTAAGTTCAGCAACACTTTTTAAGTGCAAATCTTGGCACAATTTACTCAACACTCGACGTGCAGCAGGCGCTCTACTCGCCCTCTACTGCTGCGCCGACAACACCGCAATTCATCACCCTCAGCCGTTTGGCTCGTTAAATAAGCAAACAAACTCTACTCTTATTAATTTTCTTACTTGTAAAAATGTTTTCCTACTTTCCACACACACAAATAATTTTTTTGTTTGCTATTTCTCAACGGTTCTGCTGCTACCTTTCTATGTTTAAGTTTCCGTTCGCAACATTTTCACATTTTTCTCATCATCATCATGCTGCTTGTCAGCATCATTATCATCATCATCATCAACTTGAGCAACCAACAGTGGTTAAGCTTTTCTTCTCAGTTGTCGACAGCAGCTTGTCAAGCATTGAGCCCAGCGGCTGCACTTATACTTTTACTTTTGAGGCTGAACGACGACGACGACGACTTGCAGGAAGCAAAAGCAGCAAAAGCAGCAGCAAATTTTAAGGTATTTTACCGACCGGCAAGACATACTTTTAAGCAGAGAATAGTTAAAACTGTGACACATATTCTACCGTCTTTGCAACGTTTAACATTGGCTTGCAAAAAAAAAAATATTACGTATACGTCACAATGTGCTGTAAAAATGAGAATTTTTACTCTTCTTTCTTGGTTTGGCGAAAAATGCTTCAAGCACTGCAATATTCGCATTACATTTCAGTCACATCCAGGACATCATCAACATCGGCGTACATGAACGGCGTCTACCACGACTCACTTCCTTTTCCGCTTTTGTCATGTCGGCTGCTTCATTTCTAACAATTGCACAATATGCGAACGCTTATTGTCTATTGCTGTTTTGTGGGTCGAGTGATACGCCAAAGACAGTTTTCTTGTTGCTGTTAACAAGAGACAATGGTTGGCAAAGTAATTTCGAAAGCTACAAGAAAAATGCATTTCCTCAGTTTTATTTTTGGGTGTTTGGCCTAAATAAAAATTATTCCAACGACAAATCAGCTAAACATAAACTGTTCGAGTTATTTAGTTTGAAATTAAATGAGTACGTTACATGTCCATTAGCGGCATTAAATGATATGTTTCAATCGAAACCATTTTACGATACATTGTAGTATGTCATATATATTTGGCTGCATCAATTTTCACTTATGCCTCTTTGTACTTTGGCATTTGCGAGATTTGCACAAATTAATCAAATAGTCCACCAATCGAACAACAAAACATAAAATAATTTCGCAGAACTTAATAAATAAATTAAAATGGCTACAAGGCTGTATATTAATAATGCCAAGTGTACATTAATCAGATTGTCTTGCATAACTGATATAAATCCTCCATTTAGGTAGAGATTTCTCCGGAAAGCTATCTTAGTAGTTACCAATTGACTTGTTCCAGTGATATGCATTACTGAAAGTGCAACTCGAATTGAATAGTACAAAATGTCAAGCATCTTCCGCCATGCGCTGCGTTTGCTGAAGTAAGTCTTGCTTTCACGCAGCTAATGTATTTTTATTATTGTAATCTCTTGAGTTCATTGACGAAGAGTTAGTTTAGATATTTGCTCGACTCTCTAGATCAAAAATTTGCGTTCTACATGAAGGTAGACTCGCTTGTATGTATTGTTCTTACTTAAGGACATAAGTACACTTATACACTCAAAGAGCAATTGGTGCGCTCGCGGCAATTTTTCTCTTTCTTTATTTTTGCCTTCCTCTCGCTCAATCGCACTCTTGTGGTTGCCATTCAACAACAGCTACTAGAATATAAGTACCAGCATTTCTTTTGTCCTTTCGTCCTTACTGCTTGCTGGTTTCAGTTAATAATGTTATTTTAAGTGTAATTCGTTTTGAGTGCTAGCGCGCTTTTATGTCGCATACTTAGTTTCTTTAGAATCCTTAGACTTAACATAGTTTGTTTTCTTTTCTTCTATTTTTTTTTTTTTTATTTCAACTTCATTCTTTTCATGTTCAACTATTATTTGCTCAGGATTTTATATACTTTAAGTTGGCATAATGAAGCAAATACGACTATGCCATCTTTAGCGAGAAAATAGAGCAAAATAATATAAAAAAAAAAGAAAGAAAGAAAAGAAATAACTTGTGGTAAATTGTATTTTTATAGCGCTGTACTTTTATGAGCTAAACTCAAATGTCGAATGCTCTGAAAATTAGCGAACAACTCGGAGGATGTTGACAAGACAGAGACATATATAAGAATAGCGCGGGGTGGTATAAAACTATGTAGTAAAGAAAATGGAAAATAAGCCAAGACGTGATTTAAAGACACACACATATATATATACAAAAACATATAACTACATATAGATTCGAATGGGCGATTCCATGTAACCATATACGAAAATGCTGATTGGTTATTTTTACAAATGATCAAAATTTTTTTGTAGTTAAAGTGTAAGTGATTTTGATTCTTTGATTTGCGCTTTTCCCTTTTTCTTTGCAGTACAAGAAAGTTTTTCATATTCATTAACACTTTTCTTGATTTTTTATTTAACAGCTTGTGATATGCCGCCACAAAGAAACAAATTTTTTTTTTTGTAAAAATTCGAACCGATGACCCTTTTTGCGCTGTGGCAACCTTAACTGCCAACAATCGAATCAGACATCGGTCCTTGTTAGATAACGTGTTCGATAACAATATCGATTGTCTCAACAAATGGACACCAGATTGAGTGACAGAGTCAGAGATAGACGCACGCGACTTCAACACAACAATTAATAAACTTATTATATTAGTAAATAAAGTATTGCCATTTTTATTTACTAAAGTGCGACGTCGGCAGAATTACGAGCAGGCAATTTAAAGAGAAGAGTCTTAGCCAAAGAGAGCGAGGTCGTATTAAAGACTTAAGCAACTTTCTTTTAAAGTTAAGTAAATATATTGGAATAAATATATAAAAATGTAGCAAAATTTATTTGTGTTTTATTTGTTCAGTTTATTTATATAAAAAGTTGCTTTCAGACTTGAATATTCGTGTCGGAGCTTTATTGGCACATACAGAAAGCGTTCGAAAAGTCATGAAATATATTGCTTGCCATGCTTTTATCGGATGATCGAATTTCTTACAAAAGTTGACAAAAGACTATGCAAAAGAACTATTTAAGCAGTCCTAAGGGTAGTATGTTCTATACATAAGCCAATTACAAGGTAGCTGGAGAAGTTTAAGGAAACGAGCAAGCGATGATCCAAATCGATGTGCATGTCTGTCTCTCAAATTAATCTTCGATTATTAGTTGATACTCTGAACATTTCGAAAAATATTGTGTGTGCCAAAGGTAGAATTTATTGAGTCTGAAAAGGAATCGCTGCATCCAGGCTGCATCACTTTGCTAATAATCTCAGCCACTTGACTCTGGGTGTTCATAAGTTTCTAGTTTAGGATCAAGATTAGACGCAAAGTATTCAATTTATCAACATTGAATCTATCTAAGCAGCGCTAATAATAGCTTTAAATGCTTCATTTAATCATTTCTCATAATACAGACCAAAATACTACTTTAAACGTCAAGTTTTTGACAAAAAGCCGCAGCTATTAATTCAAGTCAACTGAAATTTCTACAAAAACTTTTTAAAGAATCGCACATGTAAATAATTACATATACACACACAGGCAGACAAACTGTTTGTATGTATCTATGTAGAAGCATGTTTCAACAAGGACATACTGTTCGGTCAGTAGTTTGTACGCGAGTGAAGTGAATTGAAGTCAATTGGAGTCAAGTAGAACTAGAAATAATAATAAAAAAAGGAGAAAAAAATTAAAATGGGAGAGAACGAAAAAAAAAACAAACTTGCTCAATTACAATTAAGCGTGCAAAGAAATTGAATTTCAACAGCGATTTTTATTTTCACATTGCACTACATACTGTATGCCAGCTTTGATTGCAAGAAAACTGGGGAAAACTAATAGCAATGAAGATTGCAATGGGGCGCTGATGGCAGCGGGAGATGCTGCGCTGATGCAATCTTGAAATGAAATCAAGCATTCAATAGAACGCTGCGGCCAAAGCAACTATAAAGTGGAGCGAGCGAAGCCAATGTGAATTCAAAAACTGCAGAAGATTTCAATATAAATGAAGGAAATGTTTTCATATTGCACAGAACGAAAAAAAAAGAGCTATAGATAGCTTCACTTGCGCGCTGAGTTAATTAACTTAAATAGTTTTTATCTAGTTCTATAGTTTTTGCACTGTAATTTGAATACACATCATTCAATAGATGGCGATGCAGCAATGAGTGTACAAATGAATGCACAAATATTTGAATGCTTGTTTATTTTTGCTGCTGGCCAACATTTTTAGCTCGAACTACTTTTTTTTGTTTTTTTTTTTGTTTTTTTTGATTTATGGAAGTAGTAGGTACGTACATACATCCGTAGTCGTTTCGTTTTGAACAATAAAACGAGCAGCAAAAATTGTGCAAATATAAAATTAATGCCAGTTTTTATTGACTTTTCTTTGTGAGCGAACGTATAGGAAGTGAGTGCAATGCGGACAGCTTTGAAAATTAAACGTGCCAACGACAAACAAAATGCAAAACAAACTATTGAACTACAAAAATATACTGGCAGGCAGTATCTGCTTTGCCCGCTTGCGTGCCTTCCTGCCCACCGTATTGAGGACAATAATCTAGCGTCATAATTCAACTGCAGCAAACATTTTCCAATTGGCAAGCAAACGAAATGAACGAATAAATGCCGCTCGGTCTGACTCAGTGTTTGTATGTCCGTCTGTATACTGTCGTTATCCTGTAACTAATGTCCTTGCAGGCATCGTCATCAGAATCGGCATTGCATCGGCAGCAGCAGCAGCATATAAATGCAAAAACCAAAGCAGCATCAGCGGCACATTAGTGCCTGCCGTGTATTCCCCCGTTAGCAAGAGGCGAGCGTACAAGTATATTGAAGCAGCCGCCTAACCTAACCTAACCTAACCAGTACCTAAAGCGGCTTAGCTAGATAAGTAGAGTATAGAAGTATGTTGGTGTTGTACTTACCCATATTATTGGGATACAATGCTGGCAAGGTGCCATCTTTTTGATAGCGCGGCGGTGGCATGTCCGTGTTCTCCACCAAATAAGTTGAGGCAGCCTTTTTGCGCGCCTCATCCTGTAAGAAAATTGCAACCAAAAAAAAAAAAAACAAAAAAATAGAGAAATATGAGTACAGTTCTGAGTTTGAGTTGAGTATGCAGTGAGTTATTATTTTCAAATGTTATGCAGAGTTTTCCTCTATTTTTTTTTTGATAATTCTTGCATTTTTTTTTTATTTCTTTTTGGCCCATTTCAATGGATGCCATTTTCTATTTGCCACTCATTTATTTGTAGCTTTGAAAAAAGATTGTTGAAAGAGCGCTTGAGAGTTAATGGCAAAGAGGGCACGAAGGGGCAAGCAAAATGTAATCAACATTGCTATTCATTTTTTTTTTTTTATTTTTATTTTTGTTATTTTGCTAGCAAAGTGCAAAAAACTTTTTCATTTAGCATTAAAGTATTTTTTTTTTTTTCTGTTTGTGATGATTAATTATTGGTCAAACGAACAAAATGAGATATCGCAGTTTATTTATTTTTTTTTGTTTTTAATATATATTTCGGCAGCAGACTGTCGATTTTTTTGAAGTTACTGGCGCAGAAGTTTAATTAGATTTGCTGCATTTGTGCATATGTTTGCGATGGCTTTTTAAGATCTAAGCTTTAACAAATAATGTTTCGATTTAGTTAAGATATCTGATTTATAAACGGCCTACTAAGCTGTTGTTTAAATAAACTTCAGACAAAATAAGCAGTTTTGAACTATATTAAGCATACGCCATGTGCTGCAGTACAAACTTAAACCATTTATCATAAATTTGTGATTTAAATTTTTATTTTCTATTTTTTTTTTCTTAAGCATATCTTTTTGTCAGCTACAGTAAATACCACAACAAAAAATATAATTAAAAAGCTGTCAAAGTGTTATTAATGTGCTCTAATTAATTTAATATGCTTTTGCTTTTTTTTTTCGTTTTATCTTTCAAACACTTCGTGCTCTACTCAACAGCTTTCATTCATTCATTTATTTATTTAAGCTTTGCTTTTCGTTTTAGCGTTAGCGCATTCCATGCGTCCTTTTAAGCGTTGTTTTCTGAGCTCTTGAGTGCAGACAGTAATTGGCAGCGCAATGACATTGAAACGCCCCATACGCGCAGCCGGGACGTGAATATGCTTTTAAGGCGATATTACGTATACGCAACGTTGATTTATAACAATATACATATAGTATATATATATATATATAGCATAAAGAAGAAGAAGTAGCATAAGTAGAAGAAGAAGCGTATTAGATAAGTGGCGCGCTGCGGTTTTTTATGGCAAGCAAGTGAGTGCTTTTGTCAGTGATTGTATGAGAAAGGCTTTGCTTGAGCAAAGATTAGGCTGATAATAAATGATTTTAATAATTTGAAACGATTTGTTTAGTGCCGCATCATGACACAACCGCGTGCAGTGGGTTGCGTTTGTATATATATATATATATATATATATATATATATATATGTAGGCGGTAGCTAAGACGCTGTGATTAATTATGCGGTAGCGGAGGTGACGTCGGTGGCGGTAGCATTAGCTGTGATGGCGGCGATACTGTTTCATTTCCGTTTCTTGTACGTTTTTCTCAGAGGCTTCTTTGCTTTCTTTATTTCTTATTTATTTATTTTTTTTTTCTTTGCTTTGCTTTCTCTCTTCATTTACGCCGCACTTCCGTTTCCTGTTAGGAAAATGGCGTCCTGTCTTTGGTTGCTGCCATTGCTATGCTTGCACTGACTTAATTTCATTTCAATATCATCTTCAATGCTATTTCTGTCACCGTCAAAAGCAAAACAAAAAAAAACCTTAGCAGCGAAAGACTAAGTTGCTTACAGCTACTTTAGTGCTTTGTTTATTCTAGTTTTATATTTTCCTTTGCGATTTTTATTAATTTCTGCTTTAATTTGCATAGGAATTTTTTCATATTTTGACATATATTTGTAGTTTGATTAGTATATTAATTTTGTTAAGAGTTTTGTATCAATCAAAAAAGATTTCTGCATAAAGATTTCTCTAAAAGCCGAAATTGATGACAATCATTCATCAACGTTTAAGAAGCAAACAGTTGAAGCATCAAACCGATCAATCACATCTGCAGATTATGTGTCACTAATGATCTATGTTAAGTTAATTTGTAGTTTAAGCAATTATTTATATGCATGTCCGTTTATATATACGTTAAGATGTTATTTCTGCGCTTTTATTTGTCTCTGCTGCATTTGCTAGATATTTTATTCGCGTATAATAAGAAGCAGCAGCTGCTCTTGCACAAGTCTTGATCGGTTTTGCTTAACCGTTATAGAATGTTTTTATTCGATTACCGATAATTATATCGGTTCTTTGATCGATAACAAACCGTTTGCATTATCGAACCGCATTGGACTGTAGATTGTTATTGGCACATCAAAGTGCAGAAACATGAAATATTTATTTTAAAGCTCGAATAAGCTTAAATTCTAATATAGCAGGAATATTTTGAAATGCATTTACTTGTTATTCGAAAAACATGACTTTACTAAGTTCGATAACAATCCGTTATATGCATGCCAACATCTCCTGGAGTTTTCTTCTTAACCATGACGAAGCGACTGTAAAAAGTACAACAGCGCATTATAAATCGTACATGTTACGAAAACCAAAGCATGATAGAACTATGCCACAAATGAGGAACAACTCCTCAAAATGGTTTTGTATGTTAATACAATGAATGAAAGCTAGAACTTCTGGTAGTCATTTCAAAAAGTATGCACATCGCATACTGACTGTAAATGGAAACATTTACTGTTGGATGCTAACAGAAACAGAAACAAAAACAATGTCATGCAGATGTTTTAATTGAGTTTTTTTCATAACACGAAAATCGAGTTTTTGCGTCAAATCGAAGCCATAAACGGAATATGAATCCAAGACTTTATAGTAGTTTCGAGGGAATATCAAAATAATTCACTGAATCCGGTGTATTGGTTAAAAAGAAGCAAAAAATTTCCAATTGCAGTCAAAATTTTATAATTGTGTACACATTTTTATGTACTATCTTCGGACAGGATAAACTGTAGTATTTTTTGATTAATGAAAAACTTTACATAATGCTGGCAAATTATTTCTTCATACATATTCAACTTAATCCTTTAATATTACAAACAATTACAATGAAAAGCTGACAAGATATATGCAGAAATTGGTAAAAATCACTGGAAATAGGGTTTACCAATTTTATTTTGGCTAAAGAAACAACAAATCATGCCAAACTACTTCAAATTCCACTCAAAGATTATAATTGATACAATTTGAAGTAAGATTAATAATTATTAATCTTACTTCAAATAGTTTATAATCTATTTCACCATTTATTATTCTACATTCACTTAAATTATATTGTAATTGCCTTCCAAAAGGCTATACACAGTGGCTGTGTTTCTTAAAATCAAGTATTGAATGAACTTGAAAAAAATTTAGTTTATTTTTGGCAAATTCTTATGGTGAAGCACAATCTCTTTGGTATATCATACAAATCACGATCTTTTTAGAGAATTAAAAGCAGCATCCACTTCAAATAGCTAAAGTTTTTGTTACGCAATACTTCTACATAATCGATAAACGGTCGTCTCAGTTGTTCTGCTGTTACATTTATAATTATTGCGCGTTATAAAACAAAAAAAAATTGACCTTTATTTATTATTTTATATTACATAAGCATTCTCAAAACAAACTTATACGATATACGTTTAATCGTTAGCTGCTCATCGCCAATATATATAAATACTTCTAACTTGAGTTTTCGATATCGATACACAATTGTTTCCGATACCAGCACAATCCTAGCGAAGAGTATTAAAGCTTCGTTGCAATGAATTAACAATCGCTTTCTCTTATTTTCAATTATTTTCTTTTGCATTTCTAACTTTCCGTTCGCAGCAGGAATTTTAATCAAATTCAACGCCTTGAAATTGGTGCAATTCAGCTTTCGCGGCGTTTTTTTGCAATTAATTTTTAGCAATGGCTGTCGCTGTAACTTAATTGCCGCAAGAAACGCGCACATTTAATGAATTTCATTTACAATTTTTATTTTAATTACTATTATGCATTAATGTTTAAATTCATATTTCACGCTGCAATGCTTTAATTAACTATTTATATAAACAGTACTCGAAAATATTTAAACTATTGAATTATTGAACATAAAATTTTGTTTTATACTCACAATATATTCCGCTTGGCTGCCCTCGTTGGAATACGATTCACTCTTCTCGGAAACGCTGGACAGCGTCTCGCCGGTGACGGTGTCATTGTACGAGCTGGGCGCATACATTTCAATGGTTGCAGTTTTTCCCGGCTGATTTGTAGTTTCCGCTGTGTAGCGCAAGGCCAAAGAAAACGGATCGAAACGAATTTCAGTCGATTTTTGGGTTTGTACGGAGTTTTGTTGTAAAAATGGGCGCAAATATTGAAAAACGTGTAATTGGTAGTGACATCACGAAAATTGATTGGGCGGTATGGGCAGTTGATCGCACATTCGGGTCGGTCATATCAAATGCAAATAAAGAAGATTGTCAAATTTTTTGTGTTTTTTTTTTTTCGTGATGCATTTCAAGTTGAATTTTTTTTGAAAAACGTGTTGGCAGCCATTCAGTACATATATGTATATGTATAGGTACACAAAATGGCGACAACGTTGCCGGAAATGCAACAGCATTCAGTGCACGGCGTCACATTCAATTATTAATATTTTGCCGCAGCAAATAAATGTAGAAATCCGGGTACGGGTTTCGATTTTGTATTGTATGCGTAGCGACGAAGAAATCAATGACCAAGTAGGTCAATTGTCGCACACAAGTCGAGTATGCGTGTATTATGTATAGCGTTTGCAGTTATTTCAATTTTAAATAATAAAAATCATTTTTTTTGCACATTTGGAAAAGGCAGCCACATAAATATTTTATACCACATTTGTCGTCGTTATTCATTGAATGAATGAATGAATGAATGAATGAATGCCGCCGCCATTGATTGTCGTTGTTGATTTGTGGGTTTTGTGTTATGTTGTGTTGTGCAAGGTACGGGTTTGAGTTTGAGTTTTTATTATTTCCACAATTTAACAAGCATTTCATGAAGTACGCGCCAAGGGAATAAGTGCAGCCATAGTAGTCAGTCATTGAAAGTAGTTATTATTATTGTTGTTGTTGTAGTTTTTGTTGTTTGATTACATTGATTGGTGTCAACAATTTCCACGAAGCCGGCGGCATTTAAATATTTCATTTAAAATTTACAACAAAAATATTTCATGTAAGTAAAAGAGTAGGAGAAGAGAGAGAGAAAATATATTTTAAAATTATTTGCTTTAAAAAATAATTGATTACTAGTTAGTTGCAATATAATATTTTTTTTTTATGATATATGTTTTGTTTATTTTTATATTAAATACGAGAAGAGCCTATTGTTTTTTGTGTTGTTGTTGCTATACAAAATTTTTTTATATACTATATAGTGAAATATTTTTAAAAATATATTGCGCATTGCCAACAGTTGTCAATGCATCACCATTAAATAAAAAAATAATAAAATAAATGCAATAAAATAAGTGACAAATGCAGAGATATGACATTTCGCTTTAAAATTTTTTTTTTTTTTTTTTTAAATTCATATTCATTAAATGCACTTTCATAAAGCAAAACAAATTTAAATTACTTATTTATAGATCTGCATTGACAACTGTCAACAACAGCGAAAAATTTGTAGGCGAAAAAGTTGGGTATTAATTTTATTATTACTTAATATTTTTTTAAATTTTTTTATACATTCAAATGTATATAATTTATTTTAAAACTAATAATATACAATATGTTAAAATTATTAAATATACAGTGCGAGCGCAGTCAAGCGGAATAATTTTTGTACAATAATATTTTATGTTTATATATTTACGTATACTGGCTGCTGCTCCATTGACGATGTATGGACCAGCAAAGGGGCCAACAGCATACTTTCTTGTTTTAAATTTTTTTGCAAATATAAATTTTGTACTAAAACGCTTAACAGTGGCACAAAACTTTAGCCTACTATTTATTTAAATATATTTCTATAAAATTCCTATTCATAAATTAAATACAGTTTATTGAAAGTACATTTCTCTGTCGACTGTGCATAACTTTATTTTTTCGTTCTTAACAAAAGTAAAAGAAATAAAAATAACAAAAAAAAAAAAAAAAATCTATATTGTGTAGCATATATCGACACGTTCGCTCAGACGAAATTAACAAAATATGCCAATTTTCTTACCAAAATGTACACAAATAACAAAAAAAAAAACAGAAAGAATTTCTACAAGGACACGTACACAGCCAAGCACAAGGGACCACTAAAGGATGTGCACGAATGTGCATGTTGAGCGAAAAGGACAATAAATGTATTATTAAGAAACCATTTGTAGCTATTTTCTTGTAATCTTTTCTGCATACGATGATGATGTATCTACATATATATACATATAGCATATATAGAAAAGTATAATCACAACAACAACAGTAAATGTTGAAGAAAAATATGAACACATTCTATAGCGGCGCGCTGACCAGCTTAAGTCATACTATGCTGTATGTATTTTGTGGTCCAAAAAAGGGAAAGAGAAATGTGAGAAACCTTTTTGCAAGAACCAAAAAAAAAAAAACTCCTCAGAGTTTTCGTGTGCATGGTGACGCCCACAAAGTTGAGACTAGAAGGCTACAACAGCAAGCAGCTGCCAAGGCAACCATCACCCTGTCGTTGGCGACGTACGTAGACTTTCTTCAACTTTATGCGACGTCTTGTCTCGCTGTAGCTGGCAGTTTTCTTAGAAATTGTTATAAATATTTGAGCACAAAAAGGGCAAACCGAGCATATATTGTATAAACAACACAAAAAAAAAAAAAAAAAAAAAAAGTAAGACTCTGAAAAAATGTAAGAAATTGAAGCGAGTGACAGTGTATGTCTCAAATGTATGTTTGGTATATAGAACGAGCTGAAACCGTGTGATACTCTCGTCAATGGCGAAAATGTGTAGCGAATATATGAAATATAAGCGAAAATTTGGCTAAAATACAAGGTCTGCTTCATTAGTAGTTATTAAGCATAACATTCAAAATATATCACTGAGCAGATATGCATCCATTGACCCATTGGTGCGTAATATTTTGATGGTCTGAAAACGCTAACTTATATTCCCGAATGAGTAATTTAGATATAAAAATTCAAAATGCAGATATTATTAAATCCTGAATTTTTTATATGAAGAACACGCCTATATATACAAAGTGTTCATGCATTAGAAACGAAATATAAATCGGGTTAACTTGATTTGCAATCTATTGTATATAGGATAATCAGCAAATTTTAAGTAAAAGAGTTGTTAAAGTGGAGATGGGGAAGCGGTGTATGAAGTATAAAAATAAATGAGGTAGATCAAGCGAGTGGCAACTTTTGAGCCTTCAAATAATCGAGCTGCTATCAAGTTGGTTGATGGCAAAAGTATTGAGTCGATTTAGGTAGCAGCTGCTTAGTCTAAGAACTTGCTGGTGAACCCAGAGCACGCCGAGTTCTTCGTTGATCACGCAGTTGCTAAATAAGAGGTACGCATTGGATATAACTAAGAGAGTTCTGTTGAACCTAGTTGCTCCTGCTGGCACTGCCGCAGATTGGTTTTATTATTGCTTTGTATACTAGTAGCTTGCTCCTCAGTTTGAAAATTGATCTTCAGCCATAATTGATTTTTTAACCTTTCGTTGAGGGCTTTTCGTGAGCAGACGAGGCTTGTAGCGCTGCTTGGAATGGCTGTTTCTTAAAAATAAACTTAGGGACAGTCTTGACTTCTCAAGAATGTTTGAAGAAAAGAAGTCGTATAACAGGAAAGCCGTGTAGTCAGCAGCTTATCTGATTGTCAAATAGTCAACAAAGCTTATTTTGAGTGTCTAACACTTGCACACGTTCCGGTTTATGGGCCAACAATACATGGTTTACTTATCATTGGTTTAGTTATCATTGTGAACGACTTTTTGGTTAAACACTTAAAAAATAGCATAAAGAAGCCCCGCTTACATCATAAATGCCCCACTGTAACTTCGTCCTTTTCTCAAGACTAAAATTGCTACTATTACTGAGTCGATTGAAGACATGAAGAAAAAATCTAAGCTATTAGATACGTAACTGAATATATAATGTTTTGCCTTTGCCAATTTATAGCTACATTATAGCTACTTTGAAATCAGGCCTTGTATATAGCAAATGTGCTGAAGACAGCGCAAAACAACTTACAAGAAATATACATATCTCAAGAAAACAAAAAGTGATAAAAAGATACACGAAACATAAAGCAAAGAAATGCATTGAAAATAAAATAAACCAAAGCTTTGCTTCTTTCTTTTTAGAGCTGTGCAGAGCCAGCAACGGCGTAAGCGGGCCAACAAGCAGCTCCGTCCGTTTTGACTTCAAAATACGTTGCTACATTGCGAGTGGTCATTGGATGTCCACGTTTACGAAATCATCATCATCAACATATTATCATTTCGAGTGAATTGTTTCATGAATAAAATATAGCAAAATATTTTTGCAGCCAAGGAATTAAAGCGACAAACAGACGGATAGATTGATGGACATATGAACGAAGGGACAATGAACGAACGAGTGCGGTGGGCATGTTTGGGTAGGTAAGCTGGGTACGCAACAACAAATCGCACAAAAAAAAAAAAAAAATTAGTTGATTTATACAGAAACAACAACAAAAGCTAAAAATGCAAAAAGGCCTGCTATTGAAAAAACAAAAAAAAAAAAAAAATTCCGAACAACTCAAGTTGGAATTGCTAAAAAGGTAGCCCAAAGGAAACGTATGAGCTGTTCCTCCATCGACCATCAAGTAGCCGGCATAAAGTAAAAAAGCCAAAGGCAGCAGTTGAAGCGAATGAGCTGGGCAACCATTCTGTTGCTGCCACATTGACAGGCTTTGCGGTTGGCTTATGTGATTAAATGTGGGCGGCAAGGATACTGCATAGGACACATGACACATCAATCGATACTCGTATATGTAGTTGTAGTTGCATGCAAATATTTATAAACATACAAATGCAAACTTCCGTCGATAAACGAAATAGAGTACATAACGAAAAATTACACATACGCCTCATGTGCCGTACACCGGCGTACGGCGTCCTTTATGCTTCGTACTGCTGCTGCGAATGTGTATTAAAAATTTACGAAGAAAACCAAAAAAAATGGGAAAGAAAATCGTATTGCGGTCAGTTTTTTTTTTGCACTGCAAATCCTGTTTGAACAAAAAAAAAAAAAAAAAAAAATAGAGAAAAATCGTTTTCTATATGATAAAGAATTTTGTTTTCTTTATGAATTATACGCTCCTTTGTTCATTCAAATGCTAAAGTTGCATGGAAGCAGCATAAAATTTATATTAAAAAAATGTAAAGCAAACGTTTTGACATTCTATATTAGCTTGCAGCGTATTCATTCGCAGTCGCATACCATTCGAGCATTGCAATGAACTACTGCTGCAGGACATAAATAAGAAATTTTCATTTCCATTATTTTTGTGCGCCAGCACTAAAGACAACTTTATGTGATGTCACAATTTATGCACTGCAAACGGGAGATGTATGAGTTTTATGCTGAAAAGCATTTCTAGTACAGCGAAGATATCTATAGTCTAAAGTAGAAGGACAGCGAGTGATAACCGCCGCAGTACTTGTACTTCTGCTTGCTGCATTTTCAGCTGCCCAAAGTACTACAAGTAGAACAACGTTAAATGACAATGATTACTTTCACTTTACTGTCGAGCTTAAATATGGGGGTGTATTATATGCAAAGATGTCGACATTTCCGCTTCCCAATACTCGCTCTCTCTCTCGCTCTCTCTCTCTCTGGCCACATTTTCATTGTAACTCACTCCACGATCGCGTTTGTCAACGCCGGAAGTTATTTTTTGCGCATATTTGATTGTCGGAAACTTCACTTTGCAGCCTAGAAACCATGTCATTCTTTTGCTTTTCTTAGTCTGTTGTCATTGGAAATGAAAATTTCATGTTTCTCGTTGTTAGTTTTTGATAAGCGACTGCCTTGTGCCATACCGAATTCGTGTAAACCGGACATGGCAGCTAAGCAGCTTTCAGTAGTAGCAGACCGCATTCTTATTTGCTAAAAAGTATTAAAACATTTTTGTTTTATCGCTTTAAAAAATTGCGTTCTATATACGAATATATGCGTCTATATATATATATATAAAGCGCATATATCATCGCTTTTTACTTGCTCCTTTTCTATATTCGTTTATTTTTTTCCTTTTGCTACTCTAACTCTAATTTTTATTGCCGCTGTTGGCAATTTTCAGCCTGTAAAATTCATCGCTAGTTTTTGGCCACTTGTACGCATTCGACCGCACACTAAAGGACCTACAACAAGCATTCGTCAGTGTAGAGTGTAGAGAAAGAAATGTATTTTTTTTTTGTTTGAATTTATGCTCCTATATTAGTTTTTGTGGCATTTTGAAAGCAGCCGCACTCAATTCAAGTTTCCTTTGCTGTTCTCTATTTTAGCTAATAAAAAATAATAATAATCCCAAAATGTATACGAACTGCCGTCTCTTTAGCTACATACATACATACATACTGCTCAAGCACATATGGTTGAAGTTCTGTGAATTATGACTATGCAGTTTAGTGTTGGCCGCAAGTTTGTTCGCTCTAAACGAAGAGGGTCGTCTGATATATAATAAAATAATTTTGATATATTTTTGATACGTCAAAGAAAAAACAAAACTCAAAGACTTTGGAAGTTTTGACATTACACGGTGTGGAAAGTTTCGGCACAGTAACTTGGACTGCGTAAAAGAACTGCGCTTTAATGTCTGATATTAAAAATTCTTAAAACATCTCATGACAGAGTTTTGAGTTTTCTGTACTCAAATCGAATAATTCCACCAGCAATAATAATTGCATAAAGAAGTTTTGCTTTTGGTACATATTAATAGGACTTCGAGAGGCATACGTTTCAGTGCAAAATGAAAGCCTATTACATAGTTTGTTATATATCAAAGTCAACTGCAGATATTGAACGTAAATTGTGTCTGTCTATTAATATATTAGAAGCTGCAAACAAACAGCTTGAAACCATTTAAATTGTCTAATTTTTAGTGCATATGAAATTTATTTGAAAATTTGTTTCTTCGTGTTTGCAAAAATATGTTCTTTTTCTAAATTTAAATTTAAACTTTAAACTGTCTGGGCTAGAGCACAACTAGACCGATTTCCGTTACGGTGACCACTTCCGACGAATCAAGCAGTTATAATGCTATCGAGGACGTCATTAAAGCAACCGAATGCAACGCGCGATGCGCTCACTAAACAATTTCCTGCATACTCTGTTGAGATTTCCTGCAGCAGAATAAAATGTGTTAGCAGCAGTCAACAGCAATAATGATGACAGCAAATAATGATGCATCCTGCCCGACAACGAAAGGACATCAACAGCTGCTGCATGCTGCATGCTGAGTATGAGCCTGCAGTTATTGTCTGCTCAATGACAGCGAGCAAGACAAATGTACATCGTTAGTTAGTTGGTTGCACATTTCTAAAGCTGATTGCTCGAGCAAATAGTCACACTGCTTCATTTTTTGTTTGTTTTTTTTTTTTTTTGCCACAGTTTTAAGTATTTGTGAGCTGTTAATGGCAGCCATTTTTTTTTTTTGCTGCTGTGCTTTGATTCAAGCCAAGTTAGATATTAGATACACTCAACTGCTCAGTGTGCTGCTGCATGTTTTGCGCCTGACTCAGTTTGCATTTGGCCACAGAAATGTTTATTAATATAAAATTATTGCGCACAGCATACAAAAAAGTGCTGTTGCATGGCAAAAAACGTTGAATGGTTTCGAAATGTGTTGAATTTAAGAAAATGTCTCGAAGCAGTCGAAGTGCAGTCGTTGCTTCACGTAGTTTTCAAATGCTGCATAGCAAATCATATATTGTAGACGTTGTGCAAAAATAGAAATTGTAGCTTGTGCCAGTTTGCAGTTTGAGTGTGTGGTTGTTGCATTTTGGCATGCAGCGCACAATTTTCTGAATTTTGAAAAGCGTCGCCGAGCAGCATACAAGGCGTATGTGCAACGTGTTGTATGCTAGCTTCTTCTCACACTCTCTCTCTCTCTCACCGACTATTTCTGATTGCAATAGTTGTGTGTGTGTGTGTGTGTGTGTGTGCGTGTGTATATGTGTCTGTGTTCATCTGTTTAGAAACGTGCTGCTACCGGAAATGTCTAGCAGCCATTGTTATTTTGCTTGCAATTCTGCGTTCTCATTTTAAGCCATAGAAACTAAAAAACAAATAAAAATTTGAGCTACAGTGAAATCGAAACTTTAATACCTTTTATTTATAATTAAAAAATAAATTTTAAATTTTTCAATGCTAGAGTGAAGCTTTCATGAAGTGTTATAAGTGAGCTGTTCAATAAAGAAGACTGTATTAATTGATGCTTTATATAAGAATGGACGTTCAACAGTAATATGTAATATAAGAAGCCTTCAATTAGAATTTCGGATATTTGACTTACTAAGAATGTTTGTCAATGGAAACAGCTCATAAAAAGCTTTAATAGTAAACAGCTGCAGCAAATACAGTCGAACTTCGCTATAACGAACTTCTATACAAGATACGAAGATCTCTCTATTACGAATTGATTTCAAGTACACAGCTTTTACGTTATACTTTTAGTGTGTTTTGTTCTCCGATGCTAAATTAGATAAGCGCCGAAAGTGTTAGGAATCTTCTTATGTTTTGACTACTAATGGAACAAAAAGCCAAAGAATTTGCTAATGCACTGGGATCCGAAGAGTTTGCAGCGAGTATTGGATGGTTGGATAAACTCAAAAAAACTTATGCGCTGAAATTGCTGATGTCAACATTCACAATCGAGATGAATGGGTAATGAATATTTTGCCAAGATTAATTCAGAAATTTCATATAGATGACATCTTTAATGTCGATGAGACAGTATTTTTTTTTTCAAATGTTTGCCAAATAAAAAGCTGGCATTTGAAAATGGAAAAATTGTCGTTGGGAAATAAAGCAAAGCAAGAATAGCTGTCATGGTAGCAAGCAATATAACCTGGTCGGAGAGGTTGGACTTTAAAGCTGTACAAAAAATTTGCTTCTCAAGACAAAAAGGTTTTGCTTTTTGTTGATAACTGAACAGTGCATCCTAAGGATGTAAAAGATAAATTGAAAATAATATTGAGCTTGCCTATTTTCCTCCCAATGTGACTACTTTAGATGTTAGGTGACAGCAATGAAGCTACAAAATTCTATCAAAATGTCAAGCGTCTGACTGAAGGATTTAAACCGGGAGTAACTTTTTGTAAGGATGATAATGGAAATCTGGTAACGGATGAATAGGAATCACTGAGATTTTAGAGGAGTCATTTCTCTAACCTACTCGAAGGCGATGAAGCGCACAATTCCGCCGATAGAGAAATGACAACTGATGTCACTATTGTAGAGCCACCGGCCTATAACGAGGTCGACTCAGTTGTTAAAAAGCTAAAAAATAACAAAGCGGCAGGCTCTGATGGGCTGCCAGCTGAGTTATTTAACACCGGCGGTGAAGAGTTGGTCAGAAGTATGCACCAACTTTTATGCAAGATATGTTCCGATGAACGCATTTTCATTGACTGGAATCTCAGTGTTCTCTGTCCTATATTTAAGAAAGAAGACGCCACTGTTTGCGCCAACTAACGCGGACTAAGTCTGTTTTGCATTGGATATAAGATTCTGTCGCGCGTATTGTGTAATAGGCTGAAACCATATACGGATTCACTGATAGGACTAAACCTGAGTGGTTTCAGACCAAAAAGCTCGACCAGTGAGCATATATTTATATTACGCCAAACCTTGGAAAAGACCCGTGAGCTCACCACCTATTTGTCGATTATAAAACCGCTTTCGACATGCCAATACGATCT
Organism: Leucophenga maculata; assembly: GCA_035044805.1. Lineage (NCBI taxonomy): Eukaryota > Metazoa > Arthropoda > Insecta > Diptera > Drosophilidae > Leucophenga > Leucophenga maculata. The sequence goes on along the minus strand of JAWNNP010001279.1, from coordinate 1,530,581 downwards.
AAGTTCTTCGACGTCCTGTCTGCACTAGGTATCCGGGCAAAGTTTGTCCGTCTTTGCATGACGACGCTATCTAACGAACAAAGCGTTGTCAGGGTGATGAAAAACCTCTCCGACACCTTTGATAACAAGAGATATTTCAGGCAGGGCGATGCTCTGACGTGCATTTTTTCTCAATCAATCTTCTTATGGAGTACATCCTATGTCAGTGCCCATATATACAGAGTATGTCGGGCTCGATCTTCCAAAATGAAGTGATGCTGCTCGCTTACGCCGATGAGATTGATAAGCAGTCTTGACTCATGGGTCTATCGGTGAATGAGTACAAGACAAAGTACTTGGTGTCTTCTAGCACTCCGTCATCGCGTCTTGGACGGTCATTGACGATGAAGAACTTCAACTTCAGTGTTGTAGAAATCTTCGTCTATCTTGAATCCGAGATAACCAGCAACAACAACGTCAGCCTGGAGATCAGGCTAAGAATCACGCTTGCAAACAGATGCTTTTTTGGGCTGAGCAAGCAACTGGGAAGTAAAGCCCTCTCTTGACAGACGAAAATAAAGATCTATAAGACGCTGATACTCCCGGCCCTATTGTATGGCGCAGAGGCATGGACCGTGATTGAGGCGAATGAAACAGCGTTCGAAGTCTTCGAGAGGAAGATTCTTCGCAGGACTTTCGCTCCTATTAGAGTTGGCAATTAGTTACGGTCGAGTATCAACCGCGAGCTGTACGAGCTATTCGATGAGGTTGACATAGTTGAGTTGGGCTGGGCACCTCATTCAAATGGATAAAAGAGCTCCAGCACGCATGGTTTACATGGGGAGGCCGAAATAGAGGACGACCGGGCATGCGTTGGAATGACCAGGTATGGAGAGATCTCTCCGTACTTGGCATTCAAAACGACTGGCGCTAGCGCGCACTAGACTATAGAGGCTGGCGCGCCTTCCTAGACGCGGTCATGACCGGTAAAAAGTTGACGGCCATTTAAGTAAGTAAGTAACTACTTAAGCCAATGGACCAAGGCATTAACCACAATCCAAAACAACATTACAGAATGCGGATTTTGAGAAATATATTTTGACACATATGAAGGAAAACAAATCTGTTATGGCCATAAATTAGCTGCATGCTTTTTGAAATGTTAGCAAAGTATGGTATGTCAATGAAATTGTTTTTTTTAGAATTGTTTTTAGATAGGCAGGAATTTTGAATAATGGCGCGCATACTCATTGGAATGAAGATTGATTTACCATCATTTAATCTTAAATTTGCATGCGGCATTTCCAAGTATTTTCAATTAAAATAAAATTCGCAATATTAACTTTGATGTCGTGTATGAAAATATTTCTACTACAACAGCCAGTTAATGTTTTTTGCTACTCAACCATTTAATAATTTAGATTACTTAAGATGAAAATAATGTTTAAAGGCAGCTAATTGTACAGCAATTACGAACGAATTCATTGACTTAACTAAACTTTTTACAGCCATCGGCTAAGCATAGCGTAAAACCTTAAGCAAGAAATTTTCAGCTGACATACAACATAAACAAGCTTATTTGTTCGACTGCTTGGCCAAATGAATACAAAGATAAGCTGTCAAACAATCACAGAGTCGAAAGTGTCAATAATTTAGCACTTTATTGCACAAAACCTCTGCACTATCTGCGTACTTTTGTAAACGAGACACAAAGACAGTTCATGTCTCGAAGTTTAAAGTCAAAAAGTTTCACGCTTGGACAGCAAAAACTTTGCAATCAGCAGCTGTACACACTCGCAGATATTGTATCGCAGAGCATATACACTGAATTCCACTTTACTCCACTGACAGTAAATTCTTTAGTTGGGGTTGTTGTAGACGAATAGCTGCTCAAGCGAATTGTGGCGAGTTGTTATCTGTTTTATATTTTATAAACTGTCTTTGAAGTAGACGCAGATATGCATTGTGGGCTATGGCAACATTTAAATGTTTCAACTTCAACCGCAGAAATCCGTTCGATACTTTGTTTCACTTTGAGTTGGTTCGAATTGAGGCGTGTGGAGTGGAGTGGAGTGGAGTGTAGTAAATTGAATAAGACTTAAATCGTTCTGGTTTATGTTTGCTTTGAAAATAGTAAGCTTGTTGCTGCAGCAATTGAGTTTGACTTTACCACGATATATATGTATATATATGTATCTAACTGCAAGTATTTAGTATTTAAAAAAAAAAAAAAGTGTTAGAACTTTGCACGTCTGTGCTTTATCTCTGCTTTTTTTTTCGTTTCAATTAAGCTAGAAACTATTTGTGTTGTTGTTGGTGTTTTTGTGATTGTCACATGAAACTCGGCACGTTTGACATGTTGCACAGTTGCAGAGACTGTGTGTGTAACTTAACTCGAAACAACAAGTTTGCAAACGTCCTTGCATGCTGCTCGAATGTATTGCAGGACACTTGGACGCTTTATTGTTACTGCTGCTGTACGTCTGTCTCTCCTCCGTACGACTGTCGGCCGCCTTCTTGACTTGGCACTCATTATGGCGTTGTTGTACACTCGAGTGTAACTGGGATTTGTTATTGTATTAGTTGCCGCTGTTGCTTGTACAAAGTTAATACCAACATTGAAAACTCATTTGTGTCGTTCAATTTACACAGATTGTTCACTAATGCAACTAACTGAGCTGGAAAGAGATGGCAACAATGACGACGATGCTGCGAACTAGCAAACCGAGCAGCATTGGATTCGAGTGCTTGACTTCAGGTAGAATCATTAGTTGTAGTCCTTGCCTTGTCGTTGTATAACAAAACAGCATGAGAAACAAGAATGGCTGCTTCTAATGGCAACAATAACGAAAGCGGAAACGGAAGTTGTGCGGAGCGTCATCATCGACTTCGACAACAACGCAATAATGCAGGCATAAGACGTACAGCGAGGGCACCACTACTATGTCTGTGTATGTGTTTGTGTGCTAAGCGTTTGCTTTTGTAACTAAAATCTGTTTAAAAACTACTTAATAACTTTTTGTTTGTGCACATTAAAGAGTTATTGGTACAAAATATTGACTGTGCGTAATCGATAAGCAGCTATAAGAACGGCGTACACGGAAAAAAAGAACTGATGAATCTTAGCAAAAAGTTAAGGTTAGCATGGCCCAAGGCCATTAGCCTCTGGAACCATATGCAATATTTAAATAATTAAAAATAATATTAATTTTCACTTTCTAGCTAAATTTTCATCAAAAGCGCATAAGTAGAAAAGATTAAGTGGCCTGATTTGAAAGTTTAGGGAATATTATTTTTGTATTTTTGTAAAATAAACCAATTATGGCTCTTATACGTCTTATGAACTTCTTTGTTCAATTTAAATAATTTATCTAAAGAGAGATTAGAGCAGTTCTTCGATTTAAAGCTAAAGATGCTATCTCTTATAGGCTTCAAATTCTTTTTTGTTTATTTTCATAGACTAGCATTTTTTTTCTGTGTAGAATAATTTAAATGGCAGCACGAAAACAAGCTGCATGGCAAAGCGAGTGCTATTATTAAAAATTACTCTTGCCGTTGTAAGCATTTTTAATAAGTGCAGCACGCTTTCCACAGTTGAGCTTGTACTTTACTCTATAAACAAATTTCGTAATCAATTTAAAAAATTTAGTAAATAACTGAAAATAATAATAAGTCAAACATTTCTACTCAAAGCAGCAGAGCTAACTCAAAATTAAATACAAAATCAAGCTGAGATGAGATAAGGTAGAAAGAATTTACTGGCAAATGCACAAGAACGTACAAGGAAGTATATTGTTCAACTGTCTTCGATGACAAGACATAGCAGCTGTAAAACTTTGTGTTGTGTATTTGATTTTTGGATTGAATTTTCATTTTAACTTAGACCAGGCAATAAATATGCAGTTTGCCTGTAAAGTAGCATATATGCAAGGACTGTATGTAGGAAACATTGAGAAATTACACAAGCAGTAGCTTAGACAGACAGACAGATAGACAGACAGTTGGCTACTGAGCTCTGGACTACTGACATCGATGATGACGTTGGAGTGACTTGAAGTTGTCAGCCATAAAATTTGTGGTTTCTTAGCAGCACACATGCACACAGCAGGAATTTGTTGATTGGCATAGTAGCAGCATAAAATTTTAAGTTATTTCTTTGTCAGTATTTAAGGTAACTTCATTAATTTCAGACTAATGCATAATAGTTTTCGTTTATATGTATGTACTGTGATCCAATCTATAATTTTCTTTGAAAATAGATCCAACTTAAAACACTTTAAATGCTAAATATTCCGTAGTGTACTTAGAGAATATAGATCATGCAAATTAAGCTGCTTTTTAAACTCTAAATCAATTTATTGCATGTAAATCCTGAATTTATAACTTCCTATCAAACAATTGAGCGCAATTGCAATATTGCTTATGCTTCGAAAGCGAACTCTGCATCAACAAAACCAAAAATTATTTGATTTACTAGTTTCTGCCTTGCATAAAAATTCGCATAATATCAACTCATAACACAGCAGATGATATACAAACTTAAGCAAATACAAATGAAAAAAAAAAAAAAAAAACTATAGCAGCAGAACAAATCTTTTGTGTTGACTCAGACAGCAGGGAAAAACTTAAAAAAATTTGTAAATGCAGCATAAAACTTTTATGCCAAGTTTCTTGCAAAAATAGAAAAATTGTTTAAGAAAATACAAAACAAAACAAAAAAAAATGTGCAACAAATGCTGTTGCAACTTGTCTGAGTCAAACAGACAAGCACAGAAAGAAGTGCAGTTGCATGTATCTGTGCATGTTTCATGTGTAGCTCATACATTCAAACGACAGGAGCATACATACATATATGTATGTGTACTACTAGTTCGGTTAGGAAAGTGTAAGCATTAAAAACTCTTATGAAATATTCAGCGAATTCTTACTTTGGATTTTTTCTTCATCTTCTTCTTCTATATTTTTATTTTCTTTTGGTTTTTGTGAACTTTAGACAGATTTGTTGTTCAGTTGGTGAAACGCCTACGCATATGTAACAAACTTCAACTTGACGTTTATGCTACAGTCTTAATAAAATAGCGAAGAAAAGTAAAGGACGAAGGATATGCTGAATCAGAGGAGGGGGGTGCCGACATGAATGCAAACTTAACTCAAACTTTGCGCGAAAGTTAAAGTGAACGTGAAGTTTGTGTAACTTAGCTGGGTGCGGTGCAGAGAAGATGGTAGGAGAAAAGGTTGACGTTGCAAACAAGATCTGCTGTAATATTTTTTTTTAGCAATTGCTCTCTAAAGAACAAACTTTTTAATATGCTAAATAGTATAGAGCAGTAGTCATTGGAATTTATGGGCATGGCATATCTATGGGAATGATCTATGCTAAATTTGAATTTTTTAATATTGTAAGATATACCAAATTTATAATACTTTACATTAATCCTTCTCAAATAAACCTATTTGAGTCCAGATCACTAAAAGTGGTAGCCCCCATACAGAACTGTCCAAACTCTCGGGATTTTTATATGAAAAATGTAACGTAACATCTTACACGTAGCTTCTTACACGTAAAATCTTACACGTAACTTCTTACACGTAACTTCTTACACGTAACTACTTACACGTAACATCTTACAAGTAACATCTCACACGAAACATCTCACACGTAACATCTTACACGTAACATCTTACACGTAACAGCTTACACGTAACAGCTTACACGTAACAGCTTACACGTAACATCTTATACGTAACATCTTAAACGTTACGTCTAACAGGCATCAAATCCAAAATTAATGGGGCAAACACGTAACGGCTTCGCATATATTTTACTCGGAAACCCTTAAAAATATTAAATGATGAAAAGACAACCTATTAAAAAAAAATATACGAAAACCAAAGGCAGTGTTGAAAATAAACTCATGAGGAATGGCTATACTGTCATATTATTCTGTCCAAAAAGTAAGAACTTAAAAAAATTATTAGATCTACCAAATTTAAAATTTCAGCTTCACTGAAATTTAAATGTATTGTTTGAATCATACCTGGTTGCTTATAAGTGGCAATGTGGCAACCATATAACTAAGCCAACTGCTGCGCCCGTCCGTCCGTCCATTCATCTCACACATGCTGCATGTTGCAAACATCACTCATACGTCATATACTGCTGTTGGCTTTTCATTCGGTTCGTTTACTGCGCTCAGCATACTATACTGCACCACAGGCAACAGAAGAAGCCGAAGTAGCAACAGAAACAGCAGCAGCAGCAGCAGCAGCAGCTTTTCAACAGCTTTAGTTCAAACAAATGGCTTAAAAAAGCAAAACCAAACAACAACTACAACAATGGGCTTAAAAAACATTTCTGGTATGCATAAACTATAGATTATGATTTTTTAATACCGAACAGCATGTAGACATTGTAGCCATGGCAGCAGCTCGTTGGCAATTTCAAAGAATATTGAGAAATCCTGTTCTCACATTATGCTATAGTTGCAAAAGTTTCACTTGTGGGAAAATAGTTTTGGAAAATACTTTCACGAAGAATATGTACAAAAATAATTTAAAGTTTTTCATCAAGTTAATCCATGGCAACGAATGTCATATGCACTATAGCTCAAGCTACCATGGTGATCTGATATTGTGCTGACTTCTTCACATCATTATAAACATTCGGTTTGGTTGTTAAATCTGCGCTTAAATGCCATATAACAAGCACAAAGTGCAGCAGCAGCAGCAGCAGCTGACAAGGATCAAAAGACAAGTGAACATGAAGCGCGTGCAGCATAAGTGAAAAATTGTAATCTCTGCTGGACAGCATGTTGAAAATATATTATTTTCTGCGGCGACATTGATAAACTTGTCGTAGTTTATTTTTATTGCGCTACTCTAGTTAGCCAAGTGCATACTGAAATTGTGCATATGTATGTAATAGACTGAAAGAGATACGGCATATACTATATATTAGTGTGATCCAAAGTAGCTTTGTATGAAGATCTGCAGCTTTAAGGCTCTTAAAAATGAAGCCATCATACCATTGACTGGTCTAATTTATGCGCAGCACAAGTTTATTTTCTATCTATAACGACTAATAGTTTACATATGAAATGCGGCAGGGTATTACGAAGTCGTGCACTTACGACTGCTGCATTATTTTGTGGTTTATATATATTTTTTTCTATTATTTTCTAGATATTATTTACTTGCCAGCTTTGCTGTTAACATTTTCTCGCGTTTTTTTTTTTTTGCTTGTGCTTTCTCGCCATTCAGCAGATTTTTATTTAAATTTCTATTTCGTTTTTGTTTGAATGCTATTTGTACTATTGTTGTTTGACTAGTGTCAACACGGCACAGAACAGCGTGGGGTTGGTGGTACATGTAACAGTTAGAAAGAGGAGAGATGGACCGCATAAGTTGTATATATATACTAGATTTGCATCAAATGTCGAGTGCGTCTGTCTGTCTGTTCATATGAACAATGAGAACTTGCAGACTATAAGATTTAGAGCCTTTAAATTTGGATATTTAGTTTCTCCTATTATTCAATAGGGCACCCATAAGAATCTGCACTTTTTCTAAGATTTTTTTTATAAAAAATTTTAGCTAAAAACATTAAATTTGGTGTATCTTGCTTTAATTCTAATGAAATATTCTACATAGTTTCATATCGAATCACTAGAAAGGAGAGCCCTTATTCAATTTTGCCCCCTTTCGAACATCACACAGTATTGTGAGAATGTATCACTCCTTGTCTATTTTTAGAATAACAAGCGCTAAAAACTGTTGCTAATATGTAAAAAATATCATTACAGCGGCTAATTAAACGACAGAAATAATACTGCCTAAAAGTATGCTTCAATACTTTTTATAATTTACTCAATACAATAAAAAATGGCTACTTACCTGTTGGCCTGCTGGCCGCCATTATACAGGCATTAATTCTTTTTTTTTCTTCGTTTATGTATCTTAAGCTGATTATTATACAATTTATAAGTATTTTATCTTATTCAGAAAACTAGGTGATGCGCAATACTTAAATAATAAATATAAAAGGATAATGTACAATAATAACGAGAAAAAAAAAAATAAAACGAAATCATAACAAAAATAAAGTAAAATGAAATTAAAGAAAATATGTCAACCAACCTTTTTTGCGCCGCTGATGCACAAAGAACCAGGCAACGAGTGCCGCATTGACCAACAGAAAGCCAAATGCTGCCAGCGAAATGCCAATTATAACAAGATTCGGCATATTCGTTGCGGAATCCTCTGTTAATTCGGCTGGCAGCATTTCAAGTCCTGCTGCAGTTACCGTTGTTATTTTGTTTTGTTTTGTGGTTGTCAGGAAACAGGATTATGATGTATAATAACAAGCGAACATGGAGATGACAAAAAATAAAATAAAAAGAAAAAAGAAGCATAGTAAAAAAACATAAATTAAATAAATACGAAATAAAAGCAGCAAAAATTGTAAATAAAATGAAAATCTAATAAAGCGAAAGCAACGAAATGAAAGAGGCGCAGACAGGACAACGGTCGAAAAGGTTTTATGGCATTGGCAGTGGAAACGGTTCATAATGCAAGGATGTTTATATAAAAAAAAAAAAAAAATGGCGACACAAACGGACACAAAGCAGAAGGCTAACAAAAAGAAGTAGAATTCAATAGCACAAAACCCAACCACTGACACAAATCACGCAGCGGCATTTGGTATGCCTGCACAGGATATGCGACAGCGGACAATGCTGTCAAAGTGCACGACGCAGCGTGCAAATAATAAAATTTCAACTCAACGCACGCGAAAACAGAAACTTAAACCAAAATAAACATAAGAAAAACAGGCAAAAAGGAAATTTTTTATACCCTATATAAAATTTCTGAAAATTTAATGCATATGAAGCATAGACTATGAGCACACTATGCACAGGATTTGATACTAAATTTTAAGTCTATAGTTTGAATATCTTATTGTCTAGTGGTCGTGGCATGCATTTAAATTTTCGGCACAACATCTCATCAATCATATTAGTACGTACTCTATATGAACATAGCTAGATCAATTCCATTATATATGCCTTACGATGTCCCTACCTTTATTCTTACAATGTTACAAAACTTCACGAAAAATTTATAATCAAGCTTTTGTGCTCTATGCTACAGAAACCAAAGAAAAAAAAAAAAACGCCAAACGAATTGAACATTTAAATGCAAACAAGTTGCGACATTTCTTAACACTTTTTTTTTTTTTTTTGTCAACTTTAACCGACTCAGCAGCGGAATCCAAGGCAACAATTACGATGGATGACATTATCACAGTGAAGGCAGCAGCAGCAGCAACAACAAAAATAAGCGCAACACTCTGCCATACTTGACACTTCTGTTGAACTCGACTCGCATTTAAATGTGTGTGTGTGTGTGTGTATATGTGAGCATCTCTCTGTGTGTCTGTGTATCTACTTCATACTTTACCTCGTTTCAGTCGCTTCTGATTACGTTTATGCAGACAACAGCCGATGACGAACACGTTGAGCACAACAACCGTGACTCCAGCTGCCACACCGACCAGCAGCATGCCCGATGTGCCACCCAATGGCGTTGAGCTAGTTGTTGGTGGACCGCCGCCCAGCGATGAGGCTGGCTGTGATGGTGGTGGTGCTTCTGCGAGGCCGGAAACGGAATCAGTGACGGTGTCAGTGACGTTGTTGATGACCATAATGCAATTCCAATTAAGTGCAGCAAGGGAACAGAAAGAACAAAAAAAAAAAAAAAAAAACAAAGAACGGAGACAACAAAGCAAAAGGAAGACCGAATGGAAGAACACGTAAATTGAGTATACTAGTGTAGTGTAGCGTAGAGTAGACAAGTAGACATGGTGAAAATGAGTTCATGCCGGAGTCAACGACACTGGCGGCGCATAAAACGCAAATGGCATGCCGCATAAATCAATGTCGATGTATATCGATGTGGAGTCTACGCGGGCATTTGGGCAGCTAATTTGCATTTTGTGCCCCATGGTAATGTAGCTGTTTCAGCTGTAGCTTTTCATTTCGTTCGCATTTCGTTTCATTTGCGTTGCATTTCATGGCTTACCTTTGGTGTGTGCACGCTGCAAATCGGGCAGATACTTGCTCTGCCCCAAATCGTTGTAGGCCATCACCGAGAAAAGATAGAGTGTGTTCATACGCAGCCCGTTGATGGTCAGCTTGTGGCTGTTGGGCAGTCCATCGATGTATTTGTACTGTTCACGGTTTGCCTCGCTGTAATTGGAATTTGCAATGCATACAGTTAGTACATTTTCAATTAAGTAAACAACTCAATGCGACAACAGTACGCCTGAAGGCTGAAGTTATTAGAAGTACAATATTGAACAAGGACTATTAGTGCCGTTATTGCTTACCGATAGCGCACGCGATACGAGGCTTTGAGTCCGCCATCAAAGCCTGGTGTCCAGGCCAGCGTCACAGCATCGTGTGTCACATTTAGTATATTCAAACTCAATGGCGTATCTGGCTGTGAAGTAATATCCAGACGCACTGTTTCAACAGTTTGCCCAAGTTCATTGCGTGCCACACATTCATATGCGCCATAATCAGCCGGTGCAACTTTCTCAACGATCAACGTTGATTCGTATGTAAGCGAGTCGATTTTCTTCTCCTCAACTTCGTATTTGTAGGTTCGGTTGATGGGCAAATCCTTGCCCTCCTGTCGCCAGATGAAATTTGGTTTGGGTGAAGCCTGCGCACGGCAGGGCAAACGCCCACGTTCGCCGGTACCAGAGGCAGCACGCAGCAGTGTGGGCGTCTTGTCAATCTCGGGCGCAACTGTGTAGAGGAAATAAGCATTTGTTTTCTATTTATTTTTGAAAATATCGCATTCGGCGCTTACATTTCACTATCAACAGCACATCACGATTCGTAGGATTTGCCACACGATTGTCTGCCACACAGCGGTAGTTGCCAACGTCCTCACGTTGCGCATCCTTAATGTGAAGATACGAGGTGCCATTTGCGAATGTTGTCGACGTTTTCACCGTCATATCATAGCCCACACGCTCCCACTTGACGTGTTCCTCGGTCAGCGGTTTGCCCTCAACGCTGCATGAGAGCATGGCGTCCTCGCCGGGATTGACGATGACATTCTCCGAAACGGATTTGATGGTTGTGCCGTCTGCATACAAATGCGAGGCAGCAATGTAAAAATAAAGTAAAAATAAAAACGAGAAGTTTAAAGTAGCAAAATTTAAATGTTTCAGTGGCCGTGTACGAATATGAACGAGCTGCTACTCACATTCAACGACGACGGTAATATTGAGGCTGGCCGTGCCTTGCGAGTTGCTTGCGCTGCACGCGTAGACGCCGGCATCGGTACGATGCAGCTTTGTGAAATTGAGATTGGTGCCGTCGGCATAGATGCGATTCTCGCCGTTTAGTTCGCCCGGTATGACCATGTTGTCCTTGGTCCAGGTGTAGGTAATTGTCATGGGATTGGCGTTGGCTTGCAGTGATACCTGCAATGATTCGCCTTCCACACCCACCGCAGTGAATGAGGGTGGTGGTACGAACTTCGGACGATCTAGAAGGATAGAGCGTGGATAAGACAAAGCAGAAATTAGATAAGCACGTTGGATGTTAAAAATGGCGAATAAGACATTCTCTACTGCTGTTGACTCAGTCTAATTGCCCAATTAGTGGCAATTTTGTTAAATTGTTTTTTTTTTTTTAGTTTTAGTTTTTTTTTTAGTTTTTTAGACTACTTACAGAGCACATCCAGGCTGACCGCCTCATGTACGCTACGCTGCAGCGCTTCGTTGGCACTCTGGCATGTGTAGACCACGCCGTTCATGTCCTGTGTAATGTTTATCCGGAATTCTAAAGTCGAGACGGTACCGCCCCACAGTCCTGGCTTCGATGTGTTGTTAATGCCTATGGCAGCAGCAGCAATGAGCAGCAAAGAGGAAAAAAGTAAAACGTTTTAAAAAAAGAATTTAGTAAAACTGCTGGCCGACTAGTCGTCGTCGACGTCATCATCGTTTCAATTCGACTGGCAGACAACCAAACAGGATGTTGGCGCAGCAAACAGCAAACAGCAAAGCACGATAATTTGACTCTACCGTGCGGCCATACTTGGTTTTGCTATCCAGCACTCTATTTGTCTGTCTGTCTGTCTTGTATGTTTTCGGCTGTGGACAACGCCTCTCGAGCAACTGGCGCCGCCAGCCAAGTGGCCAAACAATGCAGCCGCAGAACACCATGTCGACGAGGACGGCTATGATGCCGATGACAGCCAAATAGAAATGCTGAAGCATACAGTTGACTTCACATCCTGTTGATCGAATTTCTTGCACTTTTGTTCTGCGTTTACTGGGCACAAGTCCAATTGCTGCATGCAGCTGGGCGTGCCTACACTTACCTTCGATTGGTATGCCGTCCTTCCACCACGACAATTTCGCTGGCGGATTGCTGGAGCTAGAGTCACAAATAATCGCTGCTTCCATGCCAGGTTTCAGTTCTTCCGGTTCAATGCGTATCTTAACAGTTTCGGGTGCAACTAAACGAAAAAAAACAAAAAATAAACATTTTTCATAAATGATTTACTGCAGCTACACGCTTTCCATGTGAATATTACTTACAATGCACACTGAGTGAGGTCGACTCGAAGAGCGGTATCTCGGTGGCGCTGTTCGAGGCCTCGCAACGATACTGCGCCTGGTTGTCGGTAACATTTGCCAGGATGGTGATTTCAGCCGAGACAGATTTATCAGCAGTGCGTATGACAGAGTTGATCTAAAGTAGCCAAAGAAAGAGTGAAAACGCTTTTAGAAAATGCTTTAGCATATGTAACAGCTTTGTGCACAAACCGAAAAAACCCCAAGACAAACCAAGTGCCAACAGGCAATGCAAGCCAAACGAGAGAGTGAGTGAGTGAGTGAGTGAAAAAAGGATGTGCTGCTGCACAATCCACAGATGACAGCGTGTAAACAAGCATAATGTTTTGCATTTTGCATAAATGTGTTGGCTCTCGCACCACAGCGCCTCTTGGCGACGCCTCGCCCTCAGTGCCATATTCTGCTGAATTTTAATTTTGTTGATAAAATATCATTTAATCTGCACTCAGTCAGTAGCAGCACTCGGCATGGAACATTTACGAAAAGCGCAAATAGACAGGACTATGGACCGCGCACGGACAGCTGAGTAAGCGCAACGGCAGCTAGAATTAGAACGAAACTGTCGCCACACATGAACGAACAGCTAACAGGGTATAGTAGAGGCCAGCTGTGGCCCCGCGGCATTTTGGACGCGTCACCTGAATTAGCATAAAACATTGCAGCAGCAGCTGTAGCTAGAGCTGCAACCAGGGCTGCCTTAAAGCGTTTTAAAATAAATATATATATATATATATAGATAAAAATCTTGCTCGCAGCTATTTTTAAGTACATATGTCTAAGGAATATACTTATAGAGGGTAAAATGTTTAAGAGCACGAAAACTAATTAGAAAAATGAAATTAATATAGAAATATGAAATTCTAAAAATAGTGGAAAAGAGAGAGAGAGAGCTATGAATGCTCAAAAGCAATATGGGCGAACATTTTTTTGCTTCGATAATTATAAAAGTATTTGTGAAATTTTGGGGAAACTTCCTTCAAAGGCGTAAGTAAGGTTGGTAATAGATTGCTTTTAAACTTGGCTTAAATATTTTACCAAAATTCGACTGCTTGAACAGATCTTTAGAAGTAGAAGTATTTATTTACGAACTTTACATGTATTGCCCAACTGTAGCGAATTTTGCGGTTGCCCTGAAATCATGTGGCAAGTGACAACTTTTTGTACATTTTCTGTTTGTTTTTTTTTCACTATTTTTTCTGCTAAATTTTTAGTAATTCTAAATGCTCAACTGCAGCAAAATGTATGCAGCCAAAGGACAATTCAGGAGCGAACAAAAGCGCACATTTAGACACTGAATTAGCATTTTAGTGGCAGCGACAGTGGTGGCGATGACGACGATAGTGGTCATAGTGACAGTCAGATAGGCGGATGGACTGACTGAAAGCTTGAACATTTATGTATAAAAACTTATATTGCACGGGTATGTAGGTGTAGCACATAGTGGCATTTGGTATTAGTGGCTGTTGACGTCAGTGTTTGAAGCGACGTGCGCGCGTATGATGCATATCGAGTAGTATTTTGGCAGAACAGAGGTGGGCTAGTTTCTATTTTGAGCTTCTATTTACAGCAACTATGCACGCAGTGAGGCGCAAAGGAAGCGCATATGGTCAACAAAAGCCATTATTATTTTGCGATTTGACGTCGGCATTCTTATGTGGAATATACCAAATTTGTCGACGTTTGTGCAATTTGTTCTATTTCTTGCTGTGCTTTAACAGATTTTTTCAAACCGTAAATTTTTTTTGCTGGTTTTTGCTTAGCACTTACCCGCTTGTCGTTCTTGTACCAAGTAAGCGTTGCCAGCGGATTGCCGCCCGATGAAACGCAAAGCAGTTTTTGTACGGAGCCAGCTGGTATAATTTGTCCTTCCATATAGCCAGAAATTAATGGCGGCGAAGGAGGATCTGCAATAAAGAAACAAAAAAAAAAACGGGGAATGAGTATACAAATGAGTACAACAACAAACGCAAGAAAACAAACAACAAAGGAAAATCGCATTAAAATAAAACAAACAATGGCGACGGCGACATTGAGTACAAAAAAAAAAAAAAACAATATGGGTAAACCGACGCAAGTTATGAGCGTTGAATTAAGCAAAAAACAAAACCAACAGAACAAAGTATATACAGCGCGACAGTAAAAGGACAGTGGGCGTGTGCAACCAAAAAAAAAAAAAATGAAAGAAAAAAAGTTAAGGCAACAATGCGCAACCAAATTCCAAAAGAAAAAAAAAAACAACCAAATACAAGACAAACCGCAGCGGCATTGCACGGGACAAAGTGTACAAAGCGCCAAAGTGGCAGGACAATAAAAATTAAAATTATTTAATTTTCGCGCATAAAGTAGAGCAGCAACAAAGTCGAGGATGCCAAAGAAATGAGAAACGCGCACAGGGCTGAGTAAACCAAAAGTAAGTAAATTTTCATGCAATGTCCTTGAATTATGCGCGGCAACGCTTTGCGAACGCAAATGAGCAAAATCGGTTAAGAAATTGGATCACCACAGGGCGTATGCACATTATACAAAAAAAAAAAAAAAAAAAAAAAAAAACAACAAAAAAATTAAAGCAAGAAAGGAAAAATCCCAAAAGTGTCTATTCAGCGAAACTCGCTAGCAGATGGAGCGCATCAATGGACCTGGTACGACCCAACCAGCGAAGGACAGCCAGCGCCATCATCTGTACGCAGTTAGTCATTTCAGTACGGGCGTAATAAATGTAAATCCGCTGCTGACGCTGGCGACGACGACGACGACATTGGTCAGCGAAATTAATTAGCGCTGCAGGATGCGAATACGCCCATTGTGACCGATTTTAACGGCGTCGCTGAAGTAGCAAAGCTGTTACCGCGAGTACATAAAAAACGAGTAAAATCTGTATAGCATAAAAGGCTCCTTGATGTAGGCAGCCAGTGACTGGGTGTGTGAGTTATGCTGAGACATGGCAAAAGCTCAGATATCACATAGAAGCGCAGCAAAACGAAAAATCCTTTCGGCAAAGCGCTACATACATATTATATGCCTTTTGATGTTCATCACGCGCTGTAATGATGCTGAAAGAATTCAGCAAAATGGAAAACGGCTGTAAAAACAGCTAATTAGGTTTCGTAATTTTTGACTTTCAAATTTTATTTGTGATTAATTGCAGAAGATAGTTTTGTGGCTGGCGACATAAATTTGTGATGTGCGTACAATAAAAGTTAAACCTTGAATATTTAAACTGAATATTTAATGTGATATGCCTTAAAATGGAATTCATGTCGAAAAGTTGTATAAAATTTGAAGAGCGATTGTTTATGCTTTGCATCAAATAGGCTAAACAACTTTAATGATTTGAGTAATATAAGAAATAGAACTACAAAAGCATTTATTAAAGAAAAAAGAAGTCGGCTTGTAAATAATATACTAGACAGACAGAGGGACACAAAGATGTACATAGACGGACAGAATGAAGGCATGGTTGAAAATCATTTTCAGAACGTCTGCATTTAATTTTTTGTTTGTCTTCTCTTGAGTTCTTTGTAAAATTTTAAGCATTCTTAAGAGTTTTTCTTTTTAGCTATATGATAGGGAAACAAGACAATTGAAAACCCCCCATTCAAACTTCTGAGTCATATAATAGATGGGTGTTACGCTGGTATTAAGGTTACAAACTTTTGTGCCCAAGCTTTCGAAAAACTGCCAAGGTAGCATAACCCAACTACCACTTCGATGTTAATAATGAACAATGTATTAAATCAGAGGTTAATACAGAAAGCAGAGATGCTTTTGAATAGTTAATGTTTGGGCTAACTGCCATCAAACCAATGGTGTAGGCGACTCGAAAGAATGCATCAATAAAAGTCGTTCACTATTGGTTTAGTCAGCATTAAAGTTCCTTCTCTCCAGTGCGCCGTAGGATATCATCAAAACTTCATTGTATATGTTTCATTGTGGAGCGTACAGTGAGACTTTTATGAGCACGATTGGAGATTCTGTTTTTGTCCTCGGATTAAGAATACACCAATGTTGGCGCTATATTTTAAAGGCTCAGCTGCAAGTTGATCAGATCGAAATGGCCTATTTTCATATTACTTATTGCTAAGTAGATTTCTTAACCGGTGGGCGCATCTGTTGATGTTCTTTTAGGTCATCTGAAATTAAGCTCATTCATTGCTGGATAATTTATTTTATTTAAACTGGCAACTAATTCAATTATTTTGTTCCTAAATTTTGTTTCTTTTAATTCGATTTGCGTATTGATAAATTTTTCTCTAGTGTCTTCAGCAATGCATGACAAAAGTATCTTAAAATTAGAGTTTTTTTTATAACAAATTGGCTTCATAAAAGATTTATATATACCTATATGTATATACATACACACACACACACACACACAAACACGCACACACATATATATATATATTTTAAGCATTTCAGCATGAAAATGTTTTGCAACGAAAGTTTTAATTGTTTAGAAACTTTTTACCAGCCCTATTTTCCAATTGGCATAAACTGTTTATCATCTTATGCTATATTGCGGCTGATAATCGAAGCAAATTAAGAGTGACATCGAACAGGATAATGGAGTTAAGATACTTCCATGTACATATGATGTACGAGTATGTGTAGATGAAGGTTGAAATGAAGCGACATGCTCTGCGCGGGTGGTAGCTGTCAGACAAGGCAGTTGGTAGTGGTAGACATATTGACACTTGAACAAGGACAGAGTGCTTGAGCCAGACTCGTTGACAGTCGACCAGACGCTTGTAAATGGCTAATTGATTTTCATGGAGCCTGAAATGTTTTTATCTTCTTGTTTGCCGCCAAAAAAAAAACGATACCAGTTTTTTTTTTTTCTTCTATAAAGTGAGTATTTCGAACACAAGAAATATAATTATTTACAAGAAATTTAAGCACTCAACACATGCCACAATTTGTAACAACAATTTCCTTGCTCAGCTTGCCATTCTTGGTGCCATAGCGCTGCATACAATCGACAATTTTCGAGCCTTTTACCACACGCCCGAAGCCCACACGGTGTCCATTGGAGACAGCAAGTGGCTTGAAACTAATCGAGAAGCACGCAACGCCCTTTTGAAAGCCCGTAATAAAGTCTTTCGAAAAGGATATAATGTGCGGCCAATTGCCGTGATTCAGCACATTTGCATCATATTCGATTGGCTTTTCAAGACGTGATGGATACTGCAAGTGTGGTGGCATTGATATGTCCAGCTCGAGATCCATCCACAGTGTCGGAAAGAGGCGACGTATGTTAAAACGCCTCAGCTTGCAACAGACGCAGGCACGCACAAATTCCAGCACCACAAGCGGCGCTGCTTCAGTATAGAGCTGTATGACAATGCGACCCAATGGACGTACATCCTTCAGATAGAAATCGAAGAAGACACGTGGACGCAGCAGCATGCGACGTTCGTCCATAGTCTTGGGTAGCGGCACATTGAGATTCTCATAGCGCTTCATGGAAGCGTTTAAAATTTGCGAAGACTTACGCGCCTTAGCCGTCAAGTTCTGATCTTGTGCGCTAGCAGGTGAACGCAAAACACGCTGACCTTGTCGGTCTAGCCCCGAGTCCACCTCGCTGCGCACCTCGAGTATGCGCTTGCCCAAATCGCGATTTTCACGCTCGAGTTTCTCCAGCTGTGCAATGGCTACCGGCACGGATGATTGTATAACAATCTCCTCCTGTCGAAAAGGATTGATGGCGCCGTGTGTGCGCATGGTGCGCGACAGTTCTACCAGCAGCTGTATATTTGCCTTGGTACGATTCATATAGATGCGCGCATCGTCGCGCAGGCTGTGCACGCCGGTGAGACGGGTGGGTTGAAATTTCGGCGGATAATGATCAATCTTGCTCTTGGCGGCAGCGACACGTGCGCGGTGCTGCTCGTACATAGCGTCGCGCACACGATTCTGAGTCATTGTGATTGGGAATTTGTTTGAATGCTTGGAAGTTTCTGAGATATATTGAGTTCGTGTTTCTAATGTGCAGTTAATAAGTTTACGCGCGAAATTTAATGAGTTATACTAATTGGTATACATGGGACAATATAGCGATTTATTTAAAA
This sequence comes from Leucophenga maculata, assembly GCA_035044805.1. Classification (NCBI taxonomy): domain Eukaryota; kingdom Metazoa; phylum Arthropoda; class Insecta; order Diptera; family Drosophilidae; genus Leucophenga; species Leucophenga maculata. Next base: position 1,511,882 of record JAWNNP010001279.1, on the reverse strand, counting down.
AAAAAAACTTTGTTTTAGAATTTTTAATAATTTTTTTACAATTTTGCAAATATGAATTAAAAAAATCTGTGTTGTGCGTAAGTGAATGTTAAAAAGGCAAGGTTGACTCTGTTTAAATATTAAGCAGCTCTTTTGACATCAAAGTTTAACTATTTATGTTCTGGAACAGTTCGGACAGTCGAACTTTATGTCTGCTCAAAGTCAGAAGTTATAAACGGTTTATTTTTGAATAGGTGAAGCATATTTCTGTTCTGTTATGTAACATATTAAATTTAAGCCTTTTTTTGTACTTTATGCCATCAACTTGTTTTTTTTTTTTTTTGTTTGTCTCTCTCGTTTGCTTCATTTATTTACTTTATTCCTCGCTCTCTATCGCCTGTCACTCAGCGTACAATTCTAGTCATACACAGGCTATTGTAGCCAAGTATAATTCACCTCGATTGCAATTTATTTGAAAAACATAAATTAAAAGGACACAAAGGGACACACACACATACACACAAGCAACACGAAAACTTCATTCAATTGGGTTTGTAGCAAAAGAAAGTCCAATGGGTGGAAAACTGTATAGAGTGAGTATGTACAAAATGGTAGGGGAATACAAAAATCAACAACTGTGTTAACAAAGTGGAGACTCCTGCTCCATATTGATATTCTCAGCTCCTTACATTTTAACTACATCTTGCACTATCACTCGGCCCTCTTTCAGCACATCGCCCTGTGCAACAGCAACTCACTTTTTCCTTATTTTGATCTTCTACATGTGATGCAGTTATTTGTAAACATACTCAAACGCTCATTCGGCGACGAGTTCATAGAAAATTTCGTTTTTAGACGTCACAAAAATAAGGACAAGTTAAATGTGGGAAAGGAATGGGAAAGCACGACGACGACGACGACGACATAAAGTAGAAATGTTGCTGTGGAAAAAAAAAAAAAGCGCCAGAAAGAGAGAGATGTGGCGCTGAAAAGTTGCAACGCAGCAGAAAATGAGGACAAGGCAGCAGAGCAAAGAAGTGCAGCAGGACGAATTGTGGTGAAAACTAGTTGCCATTTTGTTTCATTTTTTTTTGCTGCTTCTTCTTATTGGTTTATTTGTGGCAGCGATGCTTTTTCTTGTTTTAGTTGTTTTTGTTGTTGTTGTTGTTGCTCTAGTTGTAGTTTTTGTTGTTACATGCATGTACATGCGAGTGTGCGTGCGTGTGTGTATTTAGTTTGTTTGTATTTGTACAGCTGCGGCTGCATTGAAAGGACATTCGCATGTAACCTCAAATAAAAAGGAGCAGCATATTTCTAAGCGAAAGCATTGCTCGAGGCAGTGCAGCGGAAAAGCAGAGTGGAGCGGATGGTTGACAGTAGACTTGGCACTGCAACATTTTGAAATTGCATCAACAAAATGGAGACCATGATGAGCTCTGAACTGAACTGAAATGAACAGAAACGCGCACAAACCGTAGCTGAGCGTGCGAGAAAGTGCACAGACGAGCGCACAGTACGACAGGCAGGCATGTAGTCAGTCAGTCAGCCAACCAGGCAAGTATACACACAGACTGCAAGGCTGGCTGGTTGCCTGTATATGACAAGGAAGTGTCTCGTTCTTTATTGTAGAAACAGCATACAGCATGCATTTGTGGTGCAAATATGTTGCAATGTTATTTACTTCATGTTGCTCTGGTACTCATTTAATGTTGCCCTTTAACTGTGTACCGCTTGTTTAAGCTGGCAAAAAAGGACGTACTTTGAAATAATATTAACAAAAAGACACATGTGCCTACGAAAATACGTAAGCAAATTAAAACAAATACATAAATAATTAAAGAAATATTAAAGAAATTGTCGAAAGACTTTAAAACATTTAAACTTTATATTGACTAATGAATCAGAAATAATTTATAATATTTTGTTTATCATATGGTAACAAAAAGCAAATATTAATCATAAAAAAACTAACAAAAGGTATGACTGGGAACTATCGCTTCTTTGATCTGCATCTATAAGGAATATTTTATGCGGATTGACATTAATCTTTGCTTTTCTAGTTAAATTAACAACAACAAGAGCGGGAGTAAAAGAATATAAGTATCTAAACTTGAAGGCTTTATCTCTTTTAGTCTTCAAGATATGTTGTTTGAAGGCAACCTTTAGAATTGACTCGGCATGAAAAGGTGGAACGTTTGCCGATCGGCGAACAACTTCTGGGAATACCAAAGATAACTGCTTCTACAAGAGTAACCTGCCGACTGAATGGGACATTCAAATTGTGGCAGCTTGTTTTGATACAACTGCATCCCATTCGGAAAGATTAAATGGGTCTGAAGTTTTGCTAGAGCAGCTATTAGGGCGCTGCATTCGATTAGCTTGCTGAAGCTACATCAGGCACAAATGTTCCCCTCTTTGTACGGTTTAAAGATTCTTGGCACAAGATTGTGCAACATATGTTCAAGTTTGATGTGTCAAATAGGTATGTAGCTAAAAATGTAAATGATAAACAGAACGAAATAATTGATTACTGCCAAGCTGAATTGATGAGAGACCATGCGCGTACTGATTATGTGGAGCTATTGGAATTAACCTTACTTTTTTTGGCATTGATTCCTGAAGGACATAATTTTCGATTGCCTGTGCCATCATGCGCATCATGCGCGCTGAATGTCTAAGGCGATGTACACTTTAATAATATATTAACGCCTAACTCTGTTCAATTTTTCAATCGCTTCAACATTTCAAGAGCGTCTCTGACCCAAGATCCTTCTAAATAGCATGATAATGCAGATTTTTTGAATGCTGTAAAACTTATGAATAAACCAAAAGTAGATAATGACATGGCAGAGCGAATTGTTAAGCTCTTGCAAGATTACAATTAAAAACTGAAAACCGAAGAGCCTGAATTTAAAAATTTATTGCAAGTCGTAAAGGAATATGCTAGCGGCAAAACCGAAATTTTTACAAAAATTTTTACAACATTTTGACCAAAGATTTCTCAAATGCGACATTGGCCTCAAGTCTTCACCTCTAACATTTATTGGAACGGACTGTAACTTCGCATTTCTTTGTTTTGAACCAAAACGAACAGTTTTAGACCCTGAGACTTTTAATTATGGGTTTTTTTTTTGGCTGCATACAAATAAGCCGAACCGTAATATAACATCCAATGGAAGATACAAGCTCAAAAAAGGTTCTATTTGATTGGGGATTAAAACCTTACCAAAAAAAAGTACATATATATTCTTTACGCTAATCATTAATAATACATGACAACAAGGATAAGGAACGTTCAAGCCAAGGATCGTTCAAGCTAGCCAAAAAAAAAAAAAAAAAATTTTAAAGTTGTAGAATTCGAGGTATTGTTCGTTGATGTATGTCCAAACTAAAAAGAATATGAAAACTCAGTGAACTGTTGTCAAGCGTTTGAAAGTATTGGAAATAATGCAAAAGCAATGAGATTGGTGTCCAGTGAATTAAAGGCGAGAGAAATTTCGCTAAGGCTTAACTATTAAAAATACACAGCGGTGCAATTGATTGTAGCGTGTCTAGCTATGTTGTATGACCTTTTGAATGATCGGCCAAATAGTGCTGTAACTGAGTTGTACAACAAATCACAGCTGGTGTAGCCACTGATGCAAAGTAATAATTATTTTGAAAATTATGTAAGGTAACACTTTTATAATTTTCCATAAAACCTGTTCCAATTTATTTCATTTTTGACAATTCTTTCGTTGATAACTAGGAACACAAAGTTGTATCGTCTAACCTAACAAAATATATAACAAAAAACCAGCAACGATATAAAGCCTTCATACAAAATAAACCCAACTGCACGCATAATGCAAAATATTGAATAATATCAAAAGAAAAAAAAAAAGAAAAAAAAAAAAGAAATACTTCTCCTCAAAGCGCATTAAAAAACTTTTTAACTAAGCATAAAAATTGTCATCGAAATACTTTCGTTGAATATTTTTAACGAAGTTGGTTTCACAACTGGACACAATAGTCATCAACTCTATATTAAAACTAGTGCAAACTTTACGCAAGACTCTTTTGCTTTTATTCTTATTCAGCTTATATCTTCGAACTATTGTCTGGCAATATTCCTCTGCACCTGGCACTCCGAGGACCCCTTCACACGCCAATCAACGTATCAAAGTAACAAGATTTGCGTTAATAAATAAGTAAGTAACTTGTGCGAGTGGAAAACTTTTTAATAAGTTTATGCAACTGTTTCGTCTCCCAGTGTTCTGTTGTCCTGTCGTACTGTCGCCTTGTCATTCAATTGCTTTGTCGCTGCTAAGCAGCTTCGCAACGCCTTTAACATGGCAGCAAATTGGCACAAAACGATTCAAGCTGCCAGAAAAGAAAAATAAAAACAAAATATCAGACTAAAAGGACGGAAAACAAGTCAAGTCAAAGAAATTCTAAGAAACGACGAAAGATGTGAAAAGTGCAGCTATTGTGACAACAGTTCAAATAAAAGCAAATCAGTAGCAGCTACAGCTACGCTGTGGGGAGGTAGTATGTAGCACGAAACAAAAAAGGAAAAAAAAAAAAAAAAGGAAAAGGAAAAAAAAGTAGGTTGTGATGGCAGGCAAAAGTTGAAACCGTCAAGAAAATTCAATTATGGCAGCTTTCATTCGCACACACCAGCCTAGTAACGCAGTAACGCCACACTCCACTACATCGCTCCTTCAGCGGCACTATCTTTGCCATGCTGACAGTGTTGGTGAGCGCACACGAACATGATTAAGAGACAATTTGTAACCAATAAAACTTGAATTAGTGTAGGCAAACCATGGCAGCCAGTTCCAGTGCCAGCGCCAATTTGGCAGGCAGACTTTGGAAGGATATGGCAAGCGTAGTAAAACCTTTAGGGTGTTTCCATACTTTTACACTTTTTTTTAATTTTTTTTTTGTTTCAAATTAGATACTTAACTTTGGAAAGCTATAATTGCATTATTTGTGGCTTACATTTATGCCTAAAAATCTACCTAATGTGTTAATTAGTTTAAAGCTTTAATAACGACAACAACATGCTTTCAAATTATGCCAATTTCTAATGTCATACAATAAAAAATAAAAAAACAAACATTTGTTGGAAATAATTTCTCTTGGTTTTGATTTTTTTTTTTTTTTTGTAGTCCTGCATGCACAATTAAGCCACATTAAGCCAACATGTGCTGCAGTTTAATGCGTTAATGAGCCTTTAGTCTGCACAGCTAATGCAATTTTGCGCTATTATTTTCACAACAACAACAACAGCAAAAAATATAATGCACAGCTGGCACCAAATTTTCCACACAGAAAATCTCTTCTAAATACTACACGGCTTTACTCACACCAAGTGATTTAATATAATAGCTGCCAAAATTTATGCTGGAATGATCGATTAATAATGAAGCGCCTGCAGGCACTGATTTTTCGGGGATTTTTCAACGAAACAGACAACTTCATGATAAAGTGATTTATTTTAGAGAATGCCAGCACCATAACACCCGCATGCACACAGCTACTCACACAGATACACTTCTGCTTTTAAGCTACAACAGTGTGTTGCAGCTAATGAAAACTCGTTGAGAAATATTTCTCTTGAATATGACGCTTTCATAGAATACTGGAAGCATGTGAAATATTTCAAGTTGAATTGAAATTTCATTCCTTACTTATAAAAAAGACAGTCTATAGTCTATATATATGTATATTGATATATGGATTTGCGTGGCATGTTTTATTTTTATTTTGTCATTTGATAAGAAATTTTTCAAATAAAAAAACACAGAAAAGACGTCTCTTCTAGTGGTCCGATATGTACAAATGTGAAAGATTATCTTTGAATTGAGATAGAATATATCACATTTGGCATTTTTAACTAAAACTAAGTTTTTATTGTACAGAAACTCAGAAAGTAGGGCACATTACTATGCTAGAGAACAGAAGAGATAAATTATTCAAAATTCAGGACTATATCTTTTATAGTCTCTAAGTTCTATATGTTCAAACGGATAGCCAGACGTACGGACATAGCATTTATGGTATATTTTCTTAGGAATCATATCAACTACGTGAGCTTCCCTAAATGTAAAAAAAAATGTTTAGGTAATGATTCCTAAATTTTAGGAACATTTTTTTTTTGAGTGTAAGTAGTACCAGACCTTAACACGCAACCAAATTGATCAGGTTCTGATTGACGGAAGGCACGCATCGAGCGTGTTGGACGTGCGAACGTTCGTGGTCCCAACATTGACTCGGACCACTATCAAGTCGCAAAGTACACACTAGGCTCAGTGTAGTGCACGCCGCACGTTCCAACATGCAACGAAAGCTAGACATCGGCAAGCTGCAATCAGAGCAAACCGCCGCAGCCTATTCAAACACACTCTCCCGACTGCTCCGGGAAACCTCTCGGTCTTCTCGAGATATATGTGAGCAGTGGAAACATATCACCCGCTCCATGGATAGTGCTGCCAAGGATGTCATTGGTTATAAAAAACCTGTGAAGAATTCTTGGAACGACGAGGAGTGTCGCAATGCTACTGCAGAGAAGAAAGCTATATCGAGAGAAACGGAGAGAGAGAAAAAACGACTTTTCAGACGCAAGAAAAAGCAGCAAGAAAAAGGAGCAAGAAAGGCGGGAGTTTGAGGATGTTGAGATGTTACGTGACAGAAATGAAGCTCGAAAATTCTATCAAAAGGTCAAGCGTCTGACTGAAGGTTTAAAACCCGGAGTAACTTTCTGTAAGGATGACAATGGAAATCTGGTAACGGATAAAGATCACTGAGATTATGGAGGAGTCATTTCTCATATCTACTCGGAGACGATGAAGCGCACAATTCCGCTGATAGAGAAATGACACCGGAACCACCAGTTAATGATGGCACTATTGTAGAGCCACCGGACTATAACGAGGTCAATTCAGTTATTAAAACGCTGAAAAATAACAAACCGGCAGGCTCTGATAGGCTACCAGCTGAATTATTAAAGACCGGCGGCGAAGAGCTGGTTAGGAGTATGCACCAACTTTTATGCAAGATATGTTCCGATGAACGCATACCCAATGACTGGAATCTCAGTGTTCTCTGTCCTATCTTTAAGAAAGAAGACTCCACTGTTTGCGCCAACTACCGCGGAATAAGTCTTCTTACCATCTGATATAAGATTCTATGGCGCGTATTGTGTAATAGGCTGAAGCTATATACGGATTCACTGATAGGACTAAACCTGAGTGGTTTCAGACCAAAAAGGTCGACCAGTGAGCCAAAACGCCAAACCTTGGAAAATACCCGTGAGCTCACCACCTATTTGTCGATTATAAAGCCGCTTTCGACACGCCGATACGTTCGAAGTTTTTTGACGCACTGTCTGCACTAGGGATCCCGGCAAAGATTATGCGTCTTTGCATGAAGACGCTATCTAACACACAAAGCGATGTCAGGGTGGGAAAAAACCTCTCCGACCCCTTTGATACCAAGAGAGGTTTTAGGCAGGGCGATGCTCTATCGTGCGATTTTTTCAATCTCCTGATGGAATACATCCTACGCCAGTGCCCGTACATACAGAGTATGTCGGGCTCGAAATTCCAAAAGAAAGTGATGCTGCTCGCTTATGCCGATGACATTGATATTATCGGCGCACAGGAACGGCGAGTCAGCAAGGCCTTCTCGGAGATTGAAAAACAGTCTCGGCTCATATAGCGGTGAATAAGGACAAGGCGAAGTACTTGGTGTCTTCTCGCACTCCGTCAATGCGTCTTGGACGGTCAGTGACGATGGAGAATTTCAACTTCAGTGTTGTAGAAAACTTCGTCTATCATGGAACAGAGATAACCAGTAACAACAACGTCAGCCTGGAGATCAGGCGTAGAATCTTGCTTGTAAACAGATGCTTTTTTGGGCAGAGCAAGCAAATGAGAAGTAAAGCCCTCTCTCGAAAGACGAAAATAAAGAACTATAAGACGCTGACACTCCTGGTCCTATTGTATGGCGCAGAAGGATGGACCGTGATTGAGTCAGATGAGACAGCGTTGAAAGTCTTCGAGATGAAGATTCTTCGCAGGATTTTCGGTCCTATTAGAGTAGGCGACGAGTCTGCGACCGCTAGCGCTCCTTTCTATATGCGGCCATGACCGGTAGGCGGTAGACGGCCACTTAAGTAAGCAAAGTAGGTAACCCAAATTTAATGTTGCTAATAAAACTAAGGACATAAATAAAAGTTGAGGAGTAGGTTTGCATGGTAAGTATCAATCCCCCTTATAGAGGGGGTTATAGTATTCATTGAATACAAGTTATCTGAAGAATGAATAGGAGACAATTTAAAGGCTCTATCACTTATAGTCTTTAAGATGTCGATTTTCTTATGGACATCCAGACTGACGGACTGCTTTTATTGCTGATCAAGAATATCTGTACTTTATGAGGTCTGTCTCGTCTCCTTCTGCGTGTTACATACATTCTCGCATCTTCTACAGAAATCAGAAAAATAATTAGCCTATAAAGAAATGACTCGAAAGAGTTCCTACCAGAGTAGAGATCTATGATTCGCTCTGTCTGACTTTGCAGTTTGTCCAAGTGATCTCATATATGTTTTTAGGTTTTACCATCTGACATCGATTATATTATGCGTCGTAGCTAACAAGTAGCCATAGGTTCTTACTTAGAAGAATTTCGGTATTCTTTCTAACGAATTTGAAATAAGCCTCTTTGTTACAATGTAGGTGCCTAGTTGAGTTGAACTCCATACTGTTCGACTACCTCATTAAGAGATCTGCAGCAGGCGGCAATGGATATGATTTTACTGAAGAAACAAATACTTCAGCTCGATAAAAACTAAAGTGGTCGGTTGTTTGTAATCCAGAAGCTTTATTTAGAAAAATTTGTTTAACGACTGCAGCATAAAGCCGAAGATTTTTGCTTTAAGATTGTGCATAGAAAAAGTCGAAACGACAGACGATGATAACTAGCAGAATTGATTGCATTAAACTCTGCAAGATTTAGTGACTGCAGAGAATTTTTAACTTTTTAACTGAATGATAAAACTGCGCTTGATAAAACATATTCACGCTACGGATGCGCTTATTCAATTAAGCTGACAGTGAGCGTATTCGATTTAAAACGTTTGTAAAATATTGTAGAGAATTACATACGAATTGTGGAGCTGTTCCCTAGGGTAGGAAGAGCGAAGTGGCGTTTAATTCAGTTTTATACAGTGTGAACGATTGTGCGATGCGAACTATGTTGTCATGACAGTTGACCTGAACTACTGCGGCAATATGCATGCAGTTGTATATACGGAGACACAAAGTTTGACAGTTTGAACGGTGCAAAGTCTTTAATAAAGTTAGAAAAATTCAGCCATGTGGAAACACAACACATACTCAATTAATGCATGCATTGTGCGCTCCATTAGATGAATAAAATTTTTGTTACTCCATATTCAAATCTTTTAGTTATATTGCGCTGCTCTATTGTATAGATACGCTGCCATGCAACCGCACAGCATGTGGCAAATATGATTCGACAGCAGCATAAACAGAATGGAGAAGAGCAGCAACAACAACTAATAATAATTATAATAATAATTAGTAAGGCTATTAAAAGCCTAAAAGCAGAAATATTACCACCCGCTGCTGCCACACGATTCAAAAATGTGCTTCCCGCTGCGATGTTTCGTACTCGCTTTGTAATAGCAGCTATTGAGCGCCACAATATAATCACTCAATACATATAAATATATATAAATAATTATAATATGAACCCTATCACTGCTTTTGAATTTACTAATAAATGAACTTGGAAGCAATTGGAAATGTAAAATCATAAAAGCCTATTTCTGTGGCTTCCCTCAACTCTCTATTTCAGCGCCACAATAAAGTTTTCTTCACTGTTCAAGTGATCCATTCGAACGTTTAGTATTTTATCTGCACTGATTATATATAATTTGGCATTCGAGTTTCTCACAGACATCAGCCTCTGTCTCAGCAGCATATTCAATTGCTTATCATAAATTAATGAGTAAATTTTCAAAGCACAACAACGAAAGGCTTTCAATGAATTAATTTGAAGAGGGTTGGATATCAATTATCCTAGTGAATTTTGTTCTCAAGTGAAGTCATAAAAAATTGTCTTGCAGCAATTGAATGGTCGCATACAAAAGCTGGAGGCATTTAAAGTGAAATATTTTAGGAAATTTCATATTTTATTGAAAATGTATTTGCTTGAAAGTACTTACATAGGACGTTGACAGTGTGCGTGGAAACAACATTCTCGGTGAGTTGCATATTCAGTCCGTGACAGATGACGACAAGCGAGCGTTTGTTGGGTTCAACGGTTGCGCTGATGTTTGAAGTTGTTATCCAACCGCCTAAAAGTAGAAAATGTATTAGTAAATTCTTAAAATAAATAAAAAAAATAAATAAAAAAAAAGAAAAAAATGGCTGACTGGCGTTGACTTAATTGAAATAAAAAGAATATTTCCCTTGTTTACTTTTTAAAAACTCATACAATGTATTATAAATATTCTGTTTAGATTTGTATGCATTATTTTTAACAGTTGAAGATCCATTACATAGCAAATTATGTAGGTCATAGATAGGCCTATTGTAAATTAGCGTTGAGAAAAGACTTTTTTGAACTAAACTGGTTCTAGTACGACTACTAGAGAATCTATACTCTAAGCTCGGTAACTCTAACTTTTATACTATTTGAGAAACAGTCACTCAGACTCATTCAGATATATGTCTGTTCTTTCTATGCTCATAACTATAAGAAGGAACGCTGCAGTTGAGTTTGATCGCCTTAGAGATAACCTGTACCTTTTTTTACCTTCAATTTCTGCGAAGTATAAATTGCTATCTGGATCTATATATCATATATTATATATATTAAGAGTAAAGCAAGCAAAGTATGTCAAATTTGGTGATTCTAGTTAAACTAATGACAATAAAAAAAATTCCTTTCTTAAAAAATTTGTATGCTCAGGCGACGTGATTCAATCATTGCTCTATTCTCCTTATAAATGGTCACTAATTGTGATTTCAGATGCAAGAGGAACACGGCCAATGCTTTGTGTCAGCAGTGCAGGAAAAGCTGCTGTGTTGTATATTGTTGTAATCTACAAATCTTGAAGAATAACATTTTTGGAACTTGAAGCTTTTTCATTATATAGCTCAGCTGCGTTTTTTGTTACGAGTTTCAATTACTAATGTACCAAAGATTTGCCTCCCACCACATGTTGTGCTTAAGCAGTCAATTTACGGATGTAAAGCTCACCATTTAGTGGATAATTGCTCAAGCGTTATGCTAAATAAGTGTTAAGCTTCAATCCTTATTCTGACCTTAGTTGCCGATTGGCTCTATGTTTCTCAATACTTCCGAAAAAATCGTGGCTAGTACAGCTGAAAGCGGTGAACAGCCATCAACTTCTATATTTGAATTGAAGATGCAGTCGAATTAGACTGAAAACTATTCTAATCTGTGGCCTTGTTTGCGAACAATTAGATTCCATTGCTTGGTTGCACTTAGACTTAGACTGATAATGAATTGCTATATAACAGGTCTAGCGTTATGTCTGCCAGCTGGTGTATTCTCTTTCACATAATTTTCACATTGGATATACAAGATTCATTAGCAGACGATTGAGAATTATAGAAATCAGCCATTACTTCTTTCTTAAGCCCAGCCAAGTGATTTATTATAATTTTCTACATTTTCCCATATATGTCTTCTATATCAGCAGTTTCTTCAACAGCCGTGGCTAGACAGCTAACTAGAACATATGAGCCGCTCAGTTTTCAATATAAGCGCGCACCAGGCCTGTAGGGATATTTTATATGGGCACAGCCCCCTTCGATTTAAACAAAACTTAACATGATTTCTTTTCCCGATCCCACTAACATGTATAATAAATTTCGTACCCATACCTCAAATGGATGCAAAGATGCTTTGAATTTTGTTCATCGCTTGTATGGGATGGGGGGGGGGGGGTGCACTGCCCCCTCCGATGTTGACCAAACCTAACACGATTACTTTTCCCGATCCTATTAACATGTATACCAAATTTCGTCCCCGTACCTCAAATGGATGCAAAGATGTGTTGAATTTTGTTTATTGCTTGTATGGGGGGGTGGGGCACAGCCCCCTTCCCCCACCACTAAACCTAGCCTATATTACTCAGGGTGAATGTAGCTTTCCAATGGTGAAAGAATTTTTGAAATTGACACAGTAGTTTTTGAGTTTACTCATTACAAACATACAAATCTTTCCTCTTTATATAATAGTATAGATTGGTTTTAGATTAAGATATTCGAGGTAGTTATTTATTTTATATAGTTAGCCTATAATAAATATTCAAGATGCATTTTGTAATAATACAAGTTTCCAATTTTCACTCACCTTCCGGACTGACGGTTGTCTTCGATGTGGCATTGCGTATCTGGCGTCCGCCTACCATCCACTTGATTTCTGCTGGCGGATTTGAAGGCGCTGTGGTACAGGTGAGCGGCACAATATCTCCAACGCGTGCCTCCGATGGACCGGCGACTGTGACATGTGTGGGTGCAACTGTAAAACGGATCAAAAATAGAGAGTGAGTGAGTGCATGAAGAAGATAAGTGACTGTGCATAAAGCTAATGAAAATGAGATGACGCTGCTGGAATGAATGCTGATCCGTCGTCTACTGCTTGCTGTCTGCTTCACTGCTCGACTTGATTAAGATGAAATGCGACTGGTGACGACGACAGAAACAACGAAGATGGCGGCTTGATTAACTGTTATATATATATATATATATATATATATATATATATATATAAATGAGGTAGAGTGTGGCGCACACTGAGTGCGTGCAAGGTAGCGTTTGCCATTTTACTTTTCATTAATATTTAATAAGCAAATATGGCAGCCAAGAAAATGATGGAGCTGAGCTGTGTTGCTGCGTTGAACTAAGCTGAGTCGTGCTGAGCCGAGTGAGTGAGTGAGTGAGTGAGTGAGTGAGTGGCAACACAGAAACCGCAGACTGGCTTGGAATTTAATTTTTCTAATAACATAAAAATATAAATGTATGCATGCAAATATGTAAGCATGCTGAAAGCACAAAATGAGAAGTGAATTGTTGTTGTTGTTGCTCCTTTTGCCACGATTGATGGATAAGTGCAACAGTGCCAGCATGCATATACACACTCACACTTATTTATTCACACACTCACAACTCTGCCATTGCTGCCAATCAACGGAAGTCAGCACGGCACGGCACGGCCTGCAACTGGGAATAAACTAAAACAAGAACAACAACAACAACACGCAATATCTTCGATATGTTGCGCATATAAATAAATATTATGAATTCTTAAATTCTCGTCTAGTACCATACATCTTCATCTTCATCTTCACATTCGCAGTCGCATTTATATTCGTACTCGTACTCGTATTCGCCATTCGACTTTCGTCCTTTGCACATGTACAGCTTTGCTATTACTTATGCTTATCGTTTGCTTTTCTTGTATTTTGTATGCGTATGCTATATACTATTAGGGTCACCCTAGAATATTTTATATTAAGCATGGCTAAATTATAAATTCGATCACATGATGTAACAAAATCAATGAATTTTTGAAGCAGCAAGTAATTGATTAAAATGAATGATGATCCTTTTTTATATAACAAAAAAATAAAACGCATAAAACTAGAAAATTTTCAGCAATTTTAACTCTGTGCGGTAACCCTCGCAAGGCGCCTCTTTCGTTATACATAAATAATGTGACGTTTGCTGTTGCTGTTGGTGCTTAGTTATGCCACTGACAGCGCAAAACTGATGTTGATGTATGCGTACAGCACAACTAGGAAAAAAAAAAAAAAACTGAAGAAGGCACAAGACAGCATTCAGGAAGCAAGAGATACACAACAAAATGATGAAAGGTGGCAAATTGTGCAGGCATTTCGCACAGCAGCAGCAGCAGCAGCAACAACAGATATCAACAACGCCAACAACACGAGGGATTCAATATAATTTTTGGGCTGAATTCAGGATATCTTATGTTTTGCTAAGATAGAAGTTAAAGGCGGGCGTAGCGCCTACAAATATATCATGAAACGAGACAAGGAAAAACAATTTTTTTGTTTTGTTTTTTGTTTGAAACGGCAAAAAACAAACAAGCCGAATTTAATTTGTGTGTGTGTTTGAGTGGGGCAAACAACAACAAAAAGAAAAAAAAACAAGCGCAAAAACAGCAACGACAACAACTTGATTGTTGTCTAATGGCATTGAAAGCAACGGAAGCCCGACCGACATCTCCATCAGTTTCGGGATCTATCTTTTACTTATTTTGCCTCAGCAGCTTTCAGTTAGCACAAATTTTTACACAACAAATTAATTGAAACTGGAAAAATAAAAAAAAGTTTTTTACTCTTTACGTGTGTTCTACATGATGTCTAATAAATACCTGTTGGAATATCAAAATTATCAGCTTACCGCCAAGTTGCGCTTTGCTGGTAGCTTTAGCAAAAGATTGTAGCTTGAAATTTGAAATAAACTTTAGTGTTTGGATTGCACTTAGCACACAAAAATTTCAAAATGGTTTGAAGTTTGTTGCTTTTTGTCTGCAAAGTGCTACCTTTATAAGGCGAACTTTATGTATATTGAATTTTAATGTTTTAAAATTCAAAAGAGTCATGAGAAATCGAACAAAAGAACTCGAATGCCAAGAAAAGTTTGCCTTATGTCAAGTAAAAAATTTTACACCTTTTGTGGAATGGTACTATTTATCAATTTTCCAGATCCAATCTTGAAATAACAAACTAAATGAGTTAGCTACAGACGTACAGCGCTTGTCATGGCTTGCGATGGTGACTCTCAAGTTAAAAAAAATCTAAATTCGATGACTTATCACCAACTGCAAACACTTAACAAAAAAAAAAAAAAAAAACTTTTTTTGTCTATTTTGCTTGGTCTGTTGTTTGATGAAGAAGGCTCCTTATTCCGTTTAAAGGTTTCACTTTTAAGCTGATATAATGAATATACTATAAAGCTCCTAAGGGGTAGTTGTAAGGAAGATACCCCAAAAATCCACCACCAATTCAGGGTTTTTTATAAAATCTTTATTATATCAGCTTAAAAGTAAAATCTTTGATCCGTATAAAGCACCTTTTTCTTTTATACAATTTTTAAGGATACATTCTCTGCTAAGGCGAAGAAAATGCCGCAAGATACCTTAAAAAAAAATAAATAAATAATAAATATCAGTTGTCAAGAAAATTTGTTTGTTTGTCTACTCCTAAAAGTGGGTGCGGCATGCCGCTAGATATTTCTATGAAGCGTGCATTCATAAATTGCCACAATATCAAGTTTTATGTTGATATTGCTTTTAGCGAATAAGTTTTCCATATAAAAACTCAAAAGTGAGTGGTGGATTTGAAACTCCTAAAAGTGGGTGACTATACCCATTTATATGTATATAATCCATACACTATGAAGCTTACATCGAACTAAATAAAGCTGTTTTTCTTACAAATTTCTTAACTAATTAAATGGGTTTGTATGTTGACTAATGCAAAGAAAGGAGGCAACTTATTGGTATATGTATGTGCAGCGTCCGTCCTAAACAATTCACTTAATCTAATATTATTTCGAATTTAAAAGATTGTGCCTTCAAGTTTGAATATTTAAACTATTCTATACATACTTCAGTTAGATGGAGTTCTTTTTTTTTATAATTTTAATATAATGAAGCACAAAAAGAAAAAGAAATTAATAGAAAATAGACAAAAACTAAAACCACAACAAACACAGTTTTTGCTTATGCTTATATAAAATATTTTATTCTTGATAAGCGGCCATTAGGGATATGTCATATATATATATACATATATATATATATATATATATATATATATATAGACACAGACGAGTATGTGAATATACTTGCTTATATATACATATATTAACAAACACTTTCAGTTGTCAGCAACACCAGTCAAAATACAATTAACACAAACAACAATGATCGTCATCAACATAATTCTCAACGCTATTGTCGCCTCATAGTCTGTCCTGGCGCACTCAACATAATCAACAGCAGCGACAGAAGTTTAACACTCAGCGTTAACAAGGAACTGAAGATCACTTGAAACGGGAGTAGTGTAAGGGCAGTAGTGAAGCTGCATGTTTCCTTTGGGTATGTGACGTTCTAGAATCAAATTTTGCTCATATTTTCTTTGGAGTGCAGCGTTTGAAATTTATATATTACTCATACGCCGCATAGGCTGAAGCGGGAGTATTTCACTTAAGTGTCTATTAACACATTTACCATATCGTATAGCAAGGAGTATATGTGTACAAGCTCTGAGATATTTGTTTGCCTGTGTCTATCTGTACGTTTGTTTGCCAAAGGGTGTTTGTTGCACACATGTCAATGTGTATCTGATTGTGCAGAAGTCTGTCTGTCTGTATGTTTGTCTGTGTGTTTTGATTTGCATTTGAGTGCTAATGACTTTTATATATTTTCTTTTAAAAGAAAAAACTTGCAGTAGTATAAGAAAAAGAAAAAATTGAAGCACGAAAGATGGTTTTAGTTGCGTGTGCACGACTATGAGATACCCTATGTCAAAGGGACTTTATTGGAACGTTCAATATTTAATTTAAGTTGAAGTAAAATATACAAAAATTTGGAATTTTCAGAGTAATAAAAATATATCCTACAAAAAATTTAAAAATTGTAAAGAGGATTACTTTATAATGGGTTTGTTATGGTTCGTTCTATAAATATTATCTCAACAGTAGAAGAATGCTAATCTTCAACTATAAATGTTCTTTTTTTTTTTTTTTTTTGAGCATTCAAAGTCTTGTTTAACATGCCTATATGGACTAAATTTTTTCATGCCAGTCAATAATATTTCTTAACATAAATCACATCTCCTTTTTTTTCGAGATGTTGTTAGTTCAGTATTAAAACTGTAATACCTTTCAAACTACATATATCTAAAGTATACAAAAAATAATAGCCTGCAGTCCGAGTTCGCACTCACGCTCGTTAACAAGTTGACATTAGTTGAAGTCGCTTCCACTAATCTCTTCGCCCCTCTTTCATACATAAGCTATACGCTGCTGTACGACGCTTCTTAACAAGCTCAAAACACAGCGCGACAAGTGGCACAAGGCACACTTCAGCATAATTTGCAATTCTTGATTTGACAAAGCCAAGTCAAGTCTGGCGTGTGCGAGAATGTTTAAAGCGATGCGGGCCGCGAAGGCTGTGTAGACACTGCAGTTCTAAAGTGCCAAAAGGACTTGTAGTAGTAGTAGTAGTCCTACTGCGTCGTTGCCCGCACCGATGTAGCCGTGGCCGTCTTTAGTGGCAGATTGCAGCAAGTGTAAACTTAAACTAATTGCAAAAAGAAACTTGGCAGCTATGATACATGTGTAGCGTATAAGTAATGTCGTGCGCATTTTTCTTTGTTTGTTTGTATTTGTAAGTGTTTGAACTCAAGCTAAGGGCAAAGAAAAGTATTAAATACATACGCTATGCGCTAGTTAAATATGTGTAAAAAGTAAATACTCGCAGAATTTGGCCCGAAAAAGAAAGGTCTCATAGCATATAATTAACAGAAGGCAGTAATAAAATATTGCCAATTATTTTTTTTGTACGCATTTCATACACAGAAATTTAAGCCTACAAGATATAATTTAATTTATATAATATAAATTGTACTAAGTACAAAAGTTTATAGCTGGAGGAGACTTATACGCCAAACATCCATGATGGGGCTCGCGAATTAGCAATTCAAAAGGTCGGGAACTCTATAAATTTATTACTGAGTACCATCTGAATACCTTATCAACAGGCTCACTGATCCACAGAAAATTCCTAATCTACTAGATTTCTGCGTATACAAAGAGATCCTTTCAAATATATTGAAGCTAATGACGTGTGACGTGTAAGTTCAGATTATTATGCAATCTACCAACTTATTTAAAAAACTGTTTGCTAAAGATAAAGTGCCAGCAGATAAAAGTAATTTCCATAGAGCAGTAAAGCAACTGAAACCCAAATAATATGATATGAAGAGTGCAGCAATTGGGAAGTATCTGGAAAGTCTGCGAGCATGATACATTAAATGTCCTGTAAGGAGAAATGTTCCTATAAAAGACAACAACAACTTGTGGTGCAGAAGTGTTGAAAGCAAGGCTAAGGCTTTTGGACTTCATTTGGAGAGCACTCTTGAACCATTCAACTTTACTGCAGTACATGAAAAAACTTAAATTTTGCAATTTTTGGTTAGCCCCTGTCAAATGGACTTTCCAATAAGACATGTATATTTCGCGGATAGTGAAATAAAAACTCTACGAATAGCGAAATCCCCTGAATGTGACAACATCAGTGTCGCTGTCATTAAAGCAATAGTTTATTTGACTCAGATATCAGATCCAGCACAATGGAAATGTGCCGAGATTATCCTACTACCCAAGCCGAATAAGCCGGCAAACATTATTACTTCTTATCGTCCTATAAGTCTCTTAACAATATTCTCCAAAATATTTATGCGAAGATTAATGCCAGTACTTAATGAACGAAATATTCTACCAGATATTCAATTTGGATTTCAAAATGGATATGGTATGGCTTTAGAGAGGAAGCACTATTGTTCAGTTGTGTTTTTAGATATTCAACAGACCTTCGACAGAGTTTGGCATTAGAGTTTGTCATATACAATTAAAAAAGCACGTCCAACTCCATTTTTTTTTTTTTTTATATTGAAATCTTATCTTAACCAAAGGAATTTTTATATGAAAGTCAAAGACTTACTTTCAGATATATATTCAATTAAAGCTGGGTAGGTACTAGGACCAATCCCATACATAATATATACAGCAGATATGCCCTTAAATGACAATGTTACTGTGACAATCTATGCTGATGACACCGCTATTCTAGCTACTGCAAACAATACTGTTGATGCTACTAACATTCTCCAAGATCAACTGAATATAATGCAAGATTGTTTGAACAAATGAAATATTAAGTTGATAGCCAACAAATTATATCACATAATATTTACATATAGAAGACAGGATTCTCCTAGAGTTACAGTTAATCAATCTCTTATTCCTGTTACTGACTGTGTTAACTATCTTGGACTGAAACTAGTCGCATATCAAAGCTAAGGCTTAACAGCTTAAAAAAAAATCCAAAAGGTTGTGCTGGCTGATCAAACCAAAATCCAAACTAAGCTAAAAAATGTATTTACTACTTTATAAGACAATGTTTAAACCTGTGTGGTCGTAGGGCATTTAGTTATGTGGAATTGCAAAGATAACAATCAAAAGCACTAAGACTGATATGTAATGCTGCTTGGTTTGTAAATAATAAATGCATTCACAGAGACTTAAATATGAAAATGAAATAAGAAAGTTTAGCATCAAATATTTGAAAAGATTGGAAAACCATAGCAACTCGAAAACTGACATTTGAAGGTTTTTCAATAATTTAATAATTTAGTTAAAACGAAATAGTTAAGAGATATTGAACTAGGCACCGTGACAAGCGATTACCAGTTGTTTCTTTTTGAAGATGCCTGATCGCTTTTTTAATTAAAGGAAAAAGTGCAATTTTGATTTATTTCATTGATTGTTGAAAGTCAGGTAAGTATTGACGTTGCGTCAGCTGGGTTGGCACTATATTTCTACTTAGTTGTACAATAATGCATCTTTGGAGCTACGCACGCTTTTCAAATTGTGCTTAAATAAATGTGTTTAGCTATCATGGGCGATTTTGAAAAATATTTGAAAATTTATTATGCAGAGTGTTTTATTTAGAGCTTCATAACTTTGAGTGCGCAACACTGCTTTTTTTGACAAACAATTTAACCGCTGATAGTTGATTTTTGTTTAGTTTTTCTTGGCATTTTATTCTAAATAGACTAACACCAGAGCAACGCTTGAAAAATGTAAAATTTTTTAATTAAAATAATGATTCTGTTCGCAAATTTTAGGTTAATCATAATCGTCCAGCAGAACTCTAAATGATAATGTTTACTCCATAAGAAGCCGAAAAAGCTGTAGCTCCTGTACAGTAAATCATTGAAGATGACCCAAATCAATCAATTCGTTGCTTCATTCGTTGCTTCAACAAATGGGGTTGTGTTCAGATTTTAAGAAAGCATAATGTCTTCAAAGCATTAAAGATGCAACTTGTAAAAGAATTAAAGACAAACGATTACATACAAAATTTTGTTCAGCGATGAAGCTCTTTTTTGGTTGAATGGGTACAAAAATAACCAAAATTGTTGCATTTGGAGTGAAGATAAGCCAAAAGCTTTAGTCGAAACACCTTTACATCCAAAGAAAATTACTATTTGATGCACTTTATAGGCCGGCGGAGTCATTGGTTTATATGTCTTCAAAAATGATGATGGCCAGAATGTTACTGTCAGCTTTAAACGATACAGAGACATGATTAGAAGTTTTTCGTAACTCAATTAACTGACATTAAATGCACACAGCGCACGCTACAATTGATTTACACAAAGAAATTTTAAATGAAAAAATAATTTCACATAATGGTTTTATTAATTGGCCACCAAGCCAACATTGGACTATTTTCTTTGTGGTTCTGTAAAGTCATTTGCCTACGTGATAAACCAGAGACATTCAAACACCACGCAAATGCTGCCCACATGGCCGAAATCATATTTAAACATTAATGTCATAAAATTATCTATTCAATAAAGCCAGTTTAGTTGATATTGAAAACCTTTTTATTTGTTTTATATCAATTTAAAGTTGTTTAACTTAAAAAAAAAAAAAATTACTCTTTATATCACCTTCAATCAAGGTAAATGTCTCAAAAATTTTTAGTTAATTTTGAATCTTGTAAAATGATTTCGTGATTGAGTGGCCATTATAAAAAATTATAATAATAAAATTTTTTAGTAGAAAATTGTGTAATCGTTGGGTTTTGCGCACTTTTCCATATTATATTTTGTTGTTGGAAATAACCTATTTTCTCAACAATTCATCAGCCTTAAGATATTTTTCTCTCATTTCCAAATAGATTCTATAATCCGTTGAGAATTTGGCGGTAATCGTTTGACAAAAATGCTTTTTAACAATTATTAAAAATTTTAAGAAATATTATAAGAATTTAATAATTTCTTGAATGATGTTTGGATGAAGTACTCAAAAAATATTAATTAAAGATTTTAGCTCACAATTAATATAAATAATTTTTTGATCATTTGGTTTTAGCTTTTTTTTTTTTAACAGACTACTAAAGAGTATAGGTTCCTTAAAAAATATAAGGCAAATGCGTTATTGTTTCCAGGATATAGTTTTGAAATTTTTTATATTTATATTTGCTTTTATTGCATCCCTATTGTTTGTTTAAATAGTGAACAATATATTGAAAAAGGGCTTTCATCGACTAACTTTAATTAATCATTCGACCCTCGTACAAATGCAAATATATATATACGTCAGTTAATGCATATGAATTTGTGGCTTATAATCTGAATTATGTCTACGGAAATTTGCTAGATTCGACTACTCACACAAAACCGCAAGCTCAACTTCCGCTTTGAGCGGTGTCTGTGACATCACATTACTGGCTTCGCAGCGGAAACGTGCCTTGTTATCGCTTGCCTCCGCCGTAAAGCTATAAATATTTTCCGACAGGCGCCCAGAAGTTCTAGATTGAAAAAAACAATAAATAAATAAATGTTATAAATATTAATTATTTAAGTTTGAAGTTTCAAATTTATGCATACCTATAAGCCATGCGTATCTGTGAACCATTTTTGTACCAAATCAGCTGCGCGGGTGGATTACCACCGCGACTGCGACAGATAAGTTCCATTGCTTGACCGCGCCGCAGAGTTTCAGTTGGTGAATATCCTTCAATATATGGTGCACCAGGAGGATCTAAAATTAAAGAATAAATTTAAAATTATAAGCACGCTTCGTTTATATTTAAGCCTTTAATTGCGCGCATTTGAAATGGCTGGCAGCACATTACAAAATAATAAAAACAATAATAATAAGCAAAATAAGCGTTCATGTGTATTTGCAACAACAACGATTAACAGCCACTGTAATAGCAACAACAACAACAAAGGAGTTTACAACAATTACAAATAGCTTTGCCATAGCATTCAGTTTTAATTGAACTCTCACGCAAATATATAAATTCAATTTGCACTAGACAGATAAACAACAACAATAAATGCAGATACATTAAGTGGTAACAACAACAACAGCAACAACAACAATTTTTATGCAGCACATTTGCGCACACGATTTTTAATTGAAGTGTTTGCATGCAAAGCGTTTTTGTGGTAATTTCGGCTTTCGATTTTGGTTCTGTCGCTGTTATACGATATTTGAACTACTATTACCCCGAGCATACCCTTTTATTTACATATATGGCATATATATACGCCTACATGACTGCGTGACAAATAGTAATGGGCGTGGCGAGCAATGTTAATAACAGTGTAAATAACGCAATCAGCAATGGCAGCTTGAAGGACAATACTAACGAATTTTAATTGGTAAATGAAATTAGAAACTACAGCTGAGTGATATATGTATAGAGACAGAGATATAGAGAGAGAGAGATAGAGAGAGAGAGAGAGAGGGAAGGAGAAAGAGTTAGGGAAAAATATAATTAGTTTAATTTAGAGTATGGTGAAGCACCTTTCATTCGAACAAATTTTTATCATATTATTATATCCTTAAGAAACAGACTTATATTATAGAGACCAAATAGCTAGGGACCAACATAACTAATTCAATCACAAACCCATTCACATAATTTATTCTAGACAAAATAGTCGGCTACCGACTTAAAGCATATCATTTTGACGAGGCTATATTAATATACATATAAAGTAGATGTAAATAGAAATTAAGGCACACATAAAGGATCCGAAGACTAAGAAGGCCCCAGAAGAGTGGCCAAAGCGGTGCTCTTTCTGCTCCTCATCTTTAATGCGGTGTTATGGCTAGGACACATGCCATCACAGTGGAAGAAGTTCTTGAATTCATATAGACCAATTAGTTTGCTGGCCTCCGTAGCCAAGTGCCTCCTAACAAGAATACTTGGGATTGAGAAGGTAAAGGAAAATATACCACACTTTCAGTTTGGATTCCGTAAGTCCCATAGAACTCCAGAACAACAGAATAGAGTAATTAATTTCATCGTAGACGGGTATGAAGCCAAAGAGTACGTGGTAACGTCTTATCTTGATATAAGAGAGGCATTTAATAGAGTATGGCATGATGGCCTCCTATTTAAACTCAAGGGTATACTGCCGCCTCAGCTGTTCTAGCAAGTACAAAGTTATTTGATAGATAGAACTTACTCTGTTGTGCCCGATGGGATGGAGTCATCAGTCAGTGAAATAACGGCTAGTGTGCCACCAGCGCTTTACTCACTGTTCAACAGCGATATGCCTACAGGCTAATCGAATCTTATAGATGACCCCGCTGACCTAATGAACGCTGACGATACAGCAATCCTGAGCAGAGATTTGTTTACATTGCTAGCAATGCACTCCAACTATATCTTGGAGAGTTTGGACAATGGGCAAAACGCTGGAATATCAGTATAAACCTTGACAAGCGCGTTAGTGTGACGCATTCTCTATGCAGGGAGTATACCTCCAGGACACGAATATCTGGAGGTCTATCTAGATAGGCGAATCACTTTCAAGACGCATATCAGCAGAAACGCAAACTGAGTTGGCTCTTGAACAGCAATGACAAATTATCCTTTTTAAACAAAGTAAATATGTACAAAGCTGTTATTGCACCTGCCTGACGGTAGGTCGCATCTTGAAAATATCAGAGTCCTACAAGCAAAAATCCTCCGAAAATTCTCGGGCGCATCTGGTATATACGAACGGCGAATATTGAGAGTGACTTAAATGTTTCTAAAGTAAGCGATCTCCTGAACAAGCAGGCTGCGGCGTACTTAGACTAATTTTGCTAGGCAACTTTTAGTATTGTGGAGTCTAGGTATTCCATTTTAGCCTTATTTTAGACATAAATTAATTACGTGCCAGGCATTTTCCATTTCGTTTGATTTTCAATTTCATATGTCCTCTCAAAGTCGTAATTTCATTTTCTAAAGACTTGGCTAATCAAGAAATATGCAAAGTCAAATAATAGAAATTTTCTTGAAAATGCTGCCAAAGTAAATAAAGTTTATAATTATTCGACACAAGTGTTAGGTATGGAAAAACTCAAATTTGAACTATGCGAATTATTGCGCATATTTATGCAGCAAATGCTGCGTTTACTTAATATTAAATATATTTGCTGAAATGCAACCACTAAAGCCACAGCAATTTCATACATAATAATTTGTGGATTTCCGCAAACGTAAACTTAATTTTCAGCTTACATCAATGCATCTAAATTTGCAACAAATGAATGAATTTTAATATGCACGTAAGGCAAACACTGCAGGACGTTAGGTGGACGTACGTTGGATGTGCATGAAATATTTGTGCATAGTAAATGCATTTATTTATTTTTCATTCAACATATACAGTCGGAATTCATACGTAAAATTTATTTAAAAATACTGGAAAATATTAGATTTCAAAATGTTTGCTGAGAATGAAAATAAGCTTGTGAAAAAAGGTTTATTTCGAAAGTAATTGCGCATCCGCCATGTTAAAACGGTAGAAAGACGAGCAGAGTGAAGCGTCACTGATTGAAAAAGTACATTTTAGCCATTTTGATACACTTCACTATACACTTCGGCTTGCTCTAAATGAATGCCTGCCATTTTGTGAACTAGAGAAGCTACTTAGTTTGGCTATTTGTATACTTCAAAACTCTAAACATATACAATATACAAACCTTTCTTCATTTTAGAGTGTTAGGTCGGCTGTTTACTGTTTTTACTGTTTGCAGTCCAAATTAATAAAGTCTCAGATAAACTAATATCAAAAATTAGCTGCGATGAACAGCATAAAGCTAAGTCTGTGCCCTCCTCGTCCTTATCTTTGCATATTCTGTATAACCTTTTGTGTGGACCATTTAGTCTAGTCTTGGGCCTATACCAAGCCCAATATTTGCACCAATATTCAAAGTATTAAAGGTTACGAAACTTGCATTTGGACCTAAGCACACCAATTCACTCCCTATCGGAAAGCATCTTTGCCGAACTTGCCAGACAAATTTATTAGCTGCCACAGATCTCATTAGGAGATCTCATTAGGAGATCTCTGGCAGTTGTGTATAGCATTCAAATTACTAGCATGCAGGTTGTCTCAGAAAATGTGGTTTCGCTAAACAGATTGCTGTATTACTTTTTGATTATATCTGCTTAAAGTACATTAGGATATGCATCCACATGACCTAATATTCTTTATCGGAATATATTATTTAATAATATAATTTATGTAGATCCAGGCTATTCATGTATTGTGAGGCTCGATCTGGGTACAATGATGAGCAGAAGAGAAGGAGAACACATAGAATTAGAATCACACATGTAAGAGAATATAAACGAACGAACATGTTGAACTTATTCTGTTCGTTCAGTGCAAAGAATAAGTTTGTTCGTTCATGAAAAACGCAGATCAACTTAAAAAAAGAGCAGAAAGAATAACCTACTTGCATAAGGCACAAAAGCGGCTTATAGAGTTGGAATACTAAGGGTATGCTGAGTGTCACGAATGGTCTAAAAAAAGCTGTCCAATTGAAAGTTTCGTTATAAACAAAGGAGTTTTTTATATGAATCCTGACTGGGAATCGTAATAAATTGACAAAAAATGGAAGTTCTCAGATGTACTCAATGCCTCTTTTCAGGCATCTCATTGTGGCTAAGTATGTAACATATTATGGAAAAGTACATTTTTGCAGTTACGGCTGCGTTTAAAGATTTATCTCCAGAAGATTCATGGTGTCTGCATTGCATCTACTACGAAAGAATGGTTAGAAGCAGTAATCATTGGACAATAGTAACCAACTTCGCTGCTGAAATTATGAAGGAACAACGAAGACTTAAGTAAGGAAAAAAAGACTAAGTTCACTATACCAATTGAAGTGATTGAAGTAGTAGTTAGAGGTTGTCGCGCATAGTTTTGATCTTTGAAGATAATTAAGAGGTTAAACTTCTTTAGCGATCCTAGTGTACTGCATTGAATTAATGATGATTGCATCATTATCGATGTTCCTACGCAGCACGCTGTGCGCTCTCCCTTCCCTCTCTCTTCCTTCCCAACAATAATCGCCTGAAGCCTTCACTCCCATCACCGATAAGAGAAGGTGTATACCACACATTGTCATATGCAACGCCTGATATAGAGAAACGCCTAAAAGTATGCAAAGTTTTATAACAAAAAATCAATTCGTTTTAGTATGGAAGAAGCGGAAGCATTTTTTTTCCATTTTTGAACCCATTGAAACTTAAATTTGTTGTAGTATATATGCCTCTCTAGATTCGTGTTTGTCGTTTTAAGCTAAACCAAATCACAGCAAATAGGTTTTCTTACAATAACCCAGAAAGCATAACAGATTTGTATGATACGATTGGCCATATATGAATTTTTTTTACCAGAAAAAAACTTAAAAGAGGAGTAGTTTTAATGGGTAGTACGTCTTTGTGATGGTTTAATTAGAAACAAAATGGAATATTTTATAAGAAATAAGGTGAGATAGACCAAATATAATCAGAAAGAGGTTTGTACAATACATTGAATACAAGCTATCTAGAGAAGGAATGAGAGTATCTAATTGTAATTTTCAAACTTGTAGATGCTGTCTGCTAGTCGGTAATCATACGGACATAGAGATATAGATTCGATCTTCTGCCTGTTACATATATTTCCACATACATAATATACCCTTCTTATAATAATGGTAAGATTCGATTTAGCAAAAATGTTTCGGTTGTGCGTCTCCAAGCACATTTCATTGCTTAGCAATGTGTTAAAAAATTAAATGTGTAGTGTATAAAATTTTCAACATAGTTAAATATTTTATGCGTTCTATTTAAAATTTGCTTTTTAAATATTTAAATACACAAATAGCAGACGGACAGCAAATAATTCTAAAAAAACAAAAAGTCAACGCTAAAAAGCAAAAATCATTTACAAGTGTGAATAAAAAATAAAATAGTTCTCTGATCTCTAAAGAGGCGTGAAAAATTGAAATTTAATTTTATACAACTTTCAAAATGAATACAAGGCATGTGTGGGTGTATTTGTTTATTCATGTATTTAGTGCAAATGTGTGTAATAAATATTCTTTATCAGGGTTTGACATGCGGCCAACCGCAATGGATCATCAACATTTACAAACGCACAATAAACAAATTCATTTACAGAGTTGCGTAAAAAATGAACTGAAGGGAAAAGTCAGCAGCGCCGCCAAACCGCTCACACTATGAATTTTTAAGCGCATGCGACGTCGCCATCAACGAAATTAAATTAATAAATGCTTTAAATATTGAAAATGCCAAATGCAATCACAGTACACAAATATATAATACACTGTGTATGTGTGTGTTTGTGTGGCAGTATTTGTATATTTTTGTCTGCAAATATGTGTACCTGAATCTGATTACTTTGTGGCGTATAATGGCGCATAATTGAACGCCAAGCGGCCTTAAACTATGCCAGAAGGATACATTGGATAGCAACGAGTGCCATCGGGACATTGTTGCAATTATTGCGCGCCTAGACTAGACTAGAATTTATCAAATATTCGCTGAAAATTTTTAGCAAAAATTAGTTTGAAAATCGTTTCGTGCTATGAAAGACTTTTATTACTTGCGCATCCGTTGCATATCCGACAGCGGAAGTGCGCATTATACACACACACACACAAACACACACGCACATACACTTATGTATATATACGCGTTCATATGCGAATATTTGAACAGCGACAATATCGCTGGGAAATCATAATTAATTTGAATGCAGCCGCATGCGAAAGATAACGTCAGCTGTGGCGCATCAGTCTGTCTGTATTGACATACACAGACACACAGACGTGAAGCGTTACGTCTGTGTGCGTTGTCAGTGCTATAGTGGACTGTGTTGGCGAACAATCAATAAAACCATTTTGCGAATTTAACTTGCACATAAAACGCCATTAATGTTCAAAAATACAACCAAAGTGCAAAGCCCACATTGTGTCGCATATACTCGTACATAGTACATGCAGACAGACCGATATCGTGTGTTGCATCTAAATGCCGAATTGTTTAACTAATTACGTATGTATCTGTGCGCACCTATTGGCTTATACTGCTTTGAGGCATTAGAATTTGTTAAAAACTAATTAATACGCGCATCAAATGTGCAATTAGCAATGCATTTAGTATTGCATGCGTGAATTTATGTTTGGTGGGTCATAAGCACGCAACGCAAGATATGCAACCGTTGGGCAAAAATTAGGAAAGCGCAAACAGAACTTTGCATACCCTATATAGCTTGCAACTTTTTGTGTTTAGTGTTTTTACAGTGTGACAGAAGAGTTTGTACTTCTGCTTCTGTATTTCAATGTAATACATCGCAGTTGTCACAGAGCTTGTACATTTGTTTGTCATGAAGTATATGCGAACATGAAAGAGATTTCAGAGCGCGCTGACAACCCACAGCCATACCATTTATGTAAACCAATATTTAGGCTTAGTTCTCAGTAAATCATGTAAGTTAAAGTTTTATAATAAAAATTGGAAACATATTTATTCTATATAGGCCAAGATCGGACCATTAGATCGTAGATATCGTTAAAGAGAATTGCAAAAAGTTAGAAATTCTTTTGTGCAAATATATGTAACATGGTCGGAGAATCAGGAATCGATATATCCATGTCCGTCCGTCCATCCGTATGCACGAAAGGATCTCGGAAACGGTAATAGATAGAGACTTCATTCCTTTTGCATTCGATTAGGACTTCGCCAGAATTTTACGAGTTTATTATTAAATAATTTTTTTTTTTTTTTTGGCCTTTAATATAAATGCAGCGTATACAACAAACATGGCATACGCACAGACCCAATCTAACCAGTTGACATACGAATTACAACGCTTATTGCGCAGTTAGTCGTGCCATTACCTTTCATAACTTTCAACTCAAATTCGCGTCGAAGCGAATGTGTTGCATACTTGCAGGCGTTTTTTGATATTTAGTTTAGCCTGGCAGGCAATTACGTTCATTCATTTGGTGGTCTTTGGGCTACAAATCAACTCGGACAGCGCGCAAATGAGCAACTGCTGAGCGTTGTCTATCTGACTGGTTGGAAACAAGAAATAAGCTGTTCGCAGCTACAGCAACCATTGCCAAGTAGTACTGAGTACTGTTTCTATTTGTAGACACTTCTGCTGCTGCTGTGCTGGCGCCATATTTACAATCGTTTCCGGTTCTACTTTTCAGCTTTAATTTGCGCACATGTACCGTCAATTATTGTTGACAGCGCCTGCGTTGGCATTATTATGACGATTATTATTTTAATGCCTTTTGAACAGTTGCAATCTATTTTTTTTTTTTTTTGTATTATATGAATTTTTCTTATTTAAATCCTGCATACTTGATTCCGTCTGTTTGAATGCTTTTGTATTTATTTTATTTCGCATAGCACTAATAATTTAATGCTTTCCATTTTTTCTGCTCATGCTTCTGACATCTGCTTTCATTAGTCCTCGAAATAAATTATGCCCAATTAAAAAGGATTAAGGATACTGCAGAGTAAATGTTGTTGTCATTGAAAGGATAACTTAGCGCCGTGTTGCATATTGTGGTCAGCACAAATAAAAAAAATAAAAAAAACACCAGCAGAAATGAAAATAACAATTAAATTTATACAAAAACACAAATTATTTCGCACATATTCGTACGCACGCAACCCTCGCACACATTTGCCAGCATTTTTGGCACTTTTCTGGCTAAATCAGTTTTAATTAGCTGCAATAAAAAAACTTTCGCACATTAATTTTTCAACGTCAGCTGCGTTCAGCGCAGGACGAAGCGATGTGTGTGTTATTTGAGTTATATATGGCTTCAGAGTTTTCGTAGTTCCAGGCGCAAATTCTCGTTTTTCTTTTTTTTTTATTTCAAATTTAATTATTCTTTTTTTTTTTATTGTACTTACACAAAACTGAGAGCTGCACGGTTGTGCGCATCGGCATATCGGGTGAAAGTGCTTTGTGCTTGGCCTGGCATGTGTATTCCGTATAATCGTCATCAGCGCCGGGCTTTAGCTTAAGACTGGAAGTAGTGGTGTAACGTTTGGGCGTTGACTCCTCCACCTTATCGTCACGTTTTTCTGAAAAGAATGAAAAGCAATTAGCAAGAAAATTAGTAAGTTAAACAATTTCATGCGCTCTTAAAATACGAATTTGTTTTAAACTTTTAAACTGTGGACTAATATGTTGCACTAAATAGCTTCTCATTAAATTATGATAAACTGCAAATGTTTATAATATATTATTCAAATGGGTTTTAAGTGTATATTTAACTAAATTTTCAACAGAAGTCCTTTTCTGCATATATAAAATTTTTGATAAGTTCGTTCTGGCGTTCGGCAGTGAATATTGTATAAAGGACAGGTCCCAAAACACTGCCCTGTGGTACACCAGCATGGATACTATAAAGGTTTGAGGTTTGTCCTTCGATTTGAACATAAAAGTGTCGTTTGCTTAGATACGATTTTAACAATAAAAAAAAAAAAAAAAATGGAGCAGGAAGCAGTTTTTTATAATTTTATATAATATGCCTGGATGCAAGACTCTGATCAAATGCCTGTTGTATGTCAAGAAGTACAGCCGCAGCATACAGTTTCCTTTCCAATCCACTTGTTTTTATGTCCATTATACGATGGCATTGCTCTAAAGTGCCATGGCCTCTCCTAAACCCAAACTGATGATCCGGCATTAAATTGTATTCATCCAAAACTGATAACAATCTACTCAGAAGTATTCTCTTCGAATACTTTGGAGAATGTCACCAGCAAGCTAATAGGACAGTAGAACGAGAGAATATTTTCAGGCTTGTTTGGTTTTGGAATCCTTATCACCTCCGCACATTTCCATTGCGTGGGTAAAGTGATCCAGCCTCAAAATTGCATTATAAATTAGTGCTAAAAATTTAATACACTTTTGAGAGAACATCTTCCGTCTATTTTATCATAGCCTGGTGACTTCTTTTGGTTTAGTTTAGCCAATTCTTGCTTGATTTCAGATACAGTAATTCAACGAATTGGTAGGCACAACTGACAAGGTACATTCGAAAACTTTATTATTTCATTATCTTCAGGCTTAAGATTTAAATTTGGTTGAAATGTTGAGTGTAAATGTTGTGCAATTGCTTTCACCTTAGCTTTGGCGGTTTAATACCATTCTCTGTTATGATTCCGTATAGCAACATTTCGTTTTGCAGGTCTCTTTAAATATTTTGTAGCTCCCCAAATGCTGTATTTATAGTTTTTCGTATTAGGATCCAGATGATGCAGTGGTACTCCAAAATAAACTGCAAAATCCAAGCGATCAGGTGTTTTGCGAGGGTCTGATGGCCAATACGTTGGTTTTTTCGTAGACAGTGTTGAAAAATGGTTGAAGTTTATGCATATAGCTCCCTTCCTTTGGGATTTGCTAACCTTGCTACCCACCAAGGGTGTTTGGCCTTATAATTAACAACCTAGTTTTCTAAAAAAGTTGCAGTAATCTTGTTCTTTGAAACAAAATCGTGGTAGAAAAATTCACAGCAATTCAAATGACATGCATTCAACATTAATGCGAGCAGCCTGTATAGCGTTTTCTTAAACTATTTCCACGATATTATATGTAAGCCCTCTTTTAATTAATATTGCAGAGCCGCCATTAGCTCTATTATCTGGATGATTTGCAACTATTAGATCGTATCCATTAATTGTAAAGTGTGTCCTGTTGTTAAAATGAGTTTCTGATACCAAGAAAATATGAATGTAATTAGATTTCAGAAGAAGTTGTGATTGGAAAGCCCATTTGCATTCCGTATAGCAATTCGAAGATCTGTTTGCATATTTTTGATATTAACAGAGATATCATGTTGAGGAGTTTAGTTCAATCATGTAAGAATTTAACTTATTTGGCAGACAAGTCCTTATTTTTCTTAAACTCTGAAGTTGGATGACACATGGAACACTAAAAGCAACGAAATGTTTTTGTACAATGCGCCTTGATATGTCCAAACTCTTGACACCGAAAGCATTGTACAATGTCAGTTACTTTTCTGGGAAAGCTCTACTTTAATCAATGCACTGCTAAGGTATTTCAAATCATAAATTTCTGCATTGTTATTATTTGGTTAATTGTCAATTATAATTTAATTTAGAATTCTAAGAAGATTAAATTTTTAGTTTCCTACATCAATCATATTTATATGCGTGACAAAGTTTCAAAACGAAATATATTGCGCCATACATTTCTAAGGTTGAAACGTAGACTTGTTGCAGGCTACCTTAAAGTCAAATATACACGATTGCAGTATTTCTATCTTCAGGTTTTATTAAGTTTAATGCACAATAAAACTCAATTGACTTTACATATCTCTGCAGGTCTCTGTCTCCATTTGCATTTCTATATCACAATTTTCTTCGTTTCATTTTATCATTTATTTCCCACTTTAAATCATTTTTGCTATATATAGGTACACATATATGTAGATATATGTATGTCTCATAATACAAATGGCGCGCTAAACACGTTTGCCAGAACACAAACACACGCACACTCACATACGTACGCAGACAGGACATATGAGTAATGGCGCAACTGTTGCAGGCACGCATACGCATCATTTATGCATTCCCCGCTTAAATATTTTGCAGCTGTTTCCACTACTTTATCCACCTTCTACGCTCATCGCACATATTTGCACACATTCGCAGTCACTCACTCATTCGCAGACTTCCGTTTCCACTACCCTGTGCCCGATTACCCAACCGCCTTGTCAGAGTGCGTGCTTTAGCTATCATTTTATCATATGACTGATAAATTTTCGCCATGTTGAATGTTTGTGATTTATCATAATAACGCAACACGACACGAAAAGTGCGCGCTAACTGAATGAATAAATAAATAAAGGTGCCAACGCACTGCGTACCCAGTATCTGTACGGGTATCTGTAATACGCTACACTTGCTGTCTGCTGTGACACGTCTAACTACTACACTTGCTCCTCACTAATTCACACATCATTTTTACACAACGTTGATGAATTTTTTGCCAATTTGCGTTTAGTTAGCATGTGGTATGGCATAATTTTTACATGAAACAAAAAAATAAACAAAAAAAATACTAATAAAATTTTTATATTTTTGCATGTGGCTGACATTTGATTTCATGATTCTGGCATATATGTACATCATTCGAACAATTACGTCAACTGTCTGTCTGTCGGTCGTTCTGCCAGCACTAATTGATATTGGTTGTTAGCGTAAAATAGCATATAAAACGGATGCTCTTCAAAATATTTAATTATATATATCTGTAGTCATAAAAATAGACATACGCCGTGTCAGCACTGCTGCTACTGTCAGTATTTTTAATGTCTTTCATAGAAAACTGTTTTGCGGAAAACTCATCACAAAAATGATTTTCATTTCTATCTTTTATTTGGCATATTTTTTTTTGTTTGTTTTTGAGATACGTGTATGTGTCTGTAGCCCATCAAATTATGCCGAAAAGCGTAAATGGCTAAAAACGTAATCAACTTAAATGTTACGTTAAAGGATATGCCGTAGGCAAGTGGCCAGTAGTAGAGACGCAGCATTTGACACTGAAAGCCATCAAATTTAATGAACACTTTTAGTCGCGCTTCGAAAACAAACAGCATAAACTCATACACACACACACACACACACACACACACACAAACGTACACTGCTATGCTGCATAGACGCTTCGCTTAACTATTTGGCAACTCTCACATATGAATGCATGCTTTGCCATTTCGCAACATATTCGCTTCAGCTATATATGTTTGTGTGTGTTTGTGTGTAATTTTTTCTTCTTCATCTTTTCAAATTTTTTTTTGTAATTTTTGAAGTGTCATGCAAAAGCGAATGTTTTGCTGCTCGATTAAAGCGGCAAAGGACGAAGTCCAAACATTTTCTATGTCAACGTTAATCGCGGCATGGAGTGTTGTGTGAAATTTCTGCTAAGAGCAGCGCTGATCCTTGTCCTAGAACACATCTCAACGCCACACATTGTGGCGCGGTGGCAGTGGCGCAGGCAGCGGCGATGATGTCGTTTTTCTTGATGACGGTGCTTAAATAATAATTTTATACTACAACAGCCTTCCTATCTGGCTCCTTTACTTTTCGTGTATGTGTGTGTGTGTAATTTTCAAGCTTGTCATGCCCGCAAAAAAAAAAAAACAAAAAAGGAAAAAAACTGAATTAGAAAAAATATTAAAAAAAAAAAAAAGCCAAACAGGACGCGTATGGCAAATATGAAAAAATGCAAATGTCAATGTTGTGTTGTGTTGTGTTGTATTCTGTTTCGCGTTGGCCCAAATCATTTTGGCAGTGGTCCTTCATGGCTATTTCGTCCTAACGTAAATGATGTTTAACAGGCGCAGAGGCAGCTTCTGCTGCGCGGGCGAAAAACACATTATTCGACTAACCTTTTTCTTTTTTTTTGCATTTGTTGGTTGCGTACATTTCATTTTTTTTTTGTTCACGCCTCACTCCTTGGCCATGCACGATTTTTAATTTTAATAATGATTATAATATGCAATGTATGTATGCATGAGCCTTTAAAAGTTCCAAAGCGTCGCCATCAGTGGAGATTGCCCCTTTTCATAGCCGTAGCCAAGGCGCAGGGCGGTTATGAGCAAAACATTTTTCTGTCATTTAACGACTAACGAAATCATTTTGACACAACTGGCGCGTTAAAAATGCTTACAATGTGCTCCAACGAAGTGTATGTTGTTGTTGTTGGTGGAGATGATGATGGCAGAGTGTATGGAAACATCAAGTGAAAATGTAAATTTCGGTTTATACGATACTGTGATACGCTTTATAAGATGATTCAATTAGACGCTGTGTCTAAGCTTTTCGCATGCAGACTAATTTGAAAATGGTTAATGGTTTATATTTAGCTTCATTTAAAGTGAAAAAAAAATCAAGCAAGTTATACTTGAAAAGACTTGTGTATACGACAGCTGTCGTACTATTAGTTTGTGAGATATAACATTTCGAGTGAAGCAACTTTGATCACCTGCTTCTAGAAGTTCTGCGCACAAATAAGTAAAAGTCCAACCATTCAAACTGTTTTGAAAGGAGCAAAATATATGATAGTCGCCTAGCGCAACATTCGAGGAGTATTATGTATAAGGCTGGATATATTAGACGAGCTGCACTAATTGTAACTAGGTCTGCAAAGAAATGTGTGGATTTGCATTGTCCTCATGGAATAACACACCTTTTTGATTGATCAATTTCGTGCGTTTCTCGTGAAGGCGTAATTGGCTGCATAAATACTTTTAACAGGGTTGCATAAATATTTTATACTAGGAATGCATAAACTAAGCTTAGTAAAGACCCGTGAATTTTAGCCGCCTTCGCAACGCCGATACGATCGAAGATTTCCGACGCCTTGTCGTCACTAGATATCCCAGCAATGATCGTTCGTCTTTGCATGCTCAAAGCGTTGCCATAGTAAGAAAGAACCTCTCCTAACCCTTTGATACCAAGCGACATTTCAGGCACTGTCCTCTACGTCATTCTACGACAGTGCCCGTACATACAGAATATATTGGGCTCGATCTTCCAAAAGGAAGTGATGCTGCTCGCTTAAGCCGATGACATTGATATAAATAAAATTGATATCGTTCTCGGAGATTGAAAAACAGTCTCGGTTCATGGGTCTAGCGGTGAATGAGAACAAGACGAAGTATTTGCTGTCTTTTCGCACGCTGACATCGCATCTTGAGCCAGTGACGATGGAGAATTGCAACTTCAATGTTGTAGAAAACTTTGTCTATCTTGGATCCGAAATAACCATCAACAAAAAAGTCATCCTGGATATCAGGTAAGGCCTTCTCTCGAAAGACGAAAATCAAGGCAGATAAAACGGCAATGAAAGTCTTTGAGAGAAAATTTCTTCGCAGGATTTTTGGTCCAATTGGAGCCGGCAACGAGTTTAGGTCACGTATGAACCACGAGCTATATGAGCTATTCGATAAAGTTGACATAGTCCAGCGCAAAAATTTCAGCAGCTCCAACACGCATAGTTTACTTGGTAGCTCCAAACATGATTGGAGAACGACGCAATAGAGGACGAGATGGCAAGCATTGGAATGACCAGGCATGGAGAGATCTCTCCGTACTTGGTATTCACAACAACTGGTGCAAGCGCGCAAAAGACTATAGCAGCTTCCTACAGCCTTCCTGAATGCGACCATGACCGAACAACGGCAGTTTTATGTGTAATTTAGATAGAAAAATCTATATTTTGTGTAAATTTTTAGTACTTTTTAGAGTCAAAGAAACTTCTTTGCATTTTATAGAAGAAATTTGTTAATCGAATCTTGATTTCGGTTTTGGATCATTGTGTATCAGGCCAATATCAGTTTAAGGCTTGAGCTACATCAGAGAAGACACAATTTTTACGCTTTTCGAAAGCGGTTCTGGTTTCGTATGTCATCCAGTCCAAGCCCAAGCTGTTGGTTATGAGTTAAGTTTTTATTGGAGTACTTTCCAAATAATTTTGACTAGCATGTAAGCAAGCTTATGGCGCTGTGATAACTATGAAAGTATAGCAACTTGCCTGGTTCATTGACATTGGTTGAAAAGTAGATGATTGACTATAAAAGGTAGAGCATAGCTCCGAAACTCGAGAACTATTTTCAATGTAAATGATCTTCTGCTGGTGAATTTCTTATTTTGTGTGTGCAGTGGCAGATGGACATGTTCTGAAGCTATGTTAGCATAAAACCAGTTGAAGGAGCATTGGACTTGAATATTTTTGAATATTCAGTGTAACATGCTGTAAGAGGTAACATCCAAAAACTTCTTTCTGTCTTTCTGAGTTTGTTTTAATTTGTTGTGATTAATTCTTTTAATGAAAGATTCAATTGAGGTATAGCGCATCTCGAAGTCGAGCACACATAGCGTGTAGAGTATTTTAATCTGGTAACAATATTTGCAACGCCTTAAAGGAGGCATTGCACGTTCTTTAAAGTATATATATTCGGGTTGAGTACGATAAAGCAAGTCATTCTAGCCATGTTCGACTGTTTGTGAGTATGTTTGTGCCCTTTTACCTCACTTTTTGAGTTATGGCTTTTAAAGTTGGTATAAATCTGCTTCTATGTATTATACCAGAAGCAAAACATTCTTTTTTAAAATAAACAAATAAAAGTTGGTAAAAGTTGGAATTTATATCGATTCAAATTAAAACACAGTGGTTAGCCAACTCATTCACATGACTTCGCTTCAATGATGCAATTAATTTAGTAAATTTTAACGAGCAAACGAAATTATATTCTCTCCTCTAACCATTCTGTATTATGAATGTCATTGAAGTTTTTTACTTTCATTGAAATAAACATTTTTTCTTATTGTGAAGGAAGGGTATAAAAATTTAAAATAATTTTGATTTTCTGTGGTGCCACTTGCGGACGACACTCACCAAACGGTAGGACTAGTATGTTTCGCGCAGGATATATGATGATGATGAATTATTTTTATGAAGCAATATGCTGTTTGCTTAAAAGTTTTGTGCGCTGAGTCGTTTCAGCTGGCAGTTAATGCGTATCGGCAGCGGCTTTGTGCCGTACTGCTGCTGCTGTTGCTACTACTGAAACAGTGGATTTAGCGTTTATATCTTTTCGTATTGTCGTTGGTTTTTACTTTGATGATGATGACTTGGCAATTGCGTCGCAAAAATTGGCAAACAAACAAACAGAAAATAAAAACAGCGAATTAAATATAAATTTAAACTTAATATGCGACAAAAAACAAAAAGTGTGAGAAGTATAAAAGCAAAAATGTTTCTGCTGTTTTATTTTGTTAATGCGCTAAGTTTTTGCGATGGCTTTTCTTTTAGTTGTAGCCATTTTGGCTAGTTTTGCTAAAGTTTTGCACGTTTCTTGCAAGCATTTCGCATGCAGTATGGCAACTTGTGCCGCTGCCTGTGTTTCCGTTTCCGTTTGTACATTCGTTCGTTTCTGCCTGCTGCATCCGTTTGACAGTGTTGCGAAATACTGCAAACATTTTTGCTGCACACGTTGTTGCGATTCTTTTTTAACACTTTTCAAAGAATTTCATTTTGCACTTTTCTCATCGAATTCCCACTTTTTTCTTCTTTTTTTTTTAAATATGTAATTTTTGTTCGTCTTTTGCTGTCGTTTGGAGTTTACGCTTCTACATCCTTTTCTTTTGCTAAACTATTTGGCAAGTGTCCTTTGCTCGGTCACCTTTCGCGTGTCGCGTAATTTTATCAGAGAAAACGCGCGCACAAAACTTTTTTAAAGTAATTTTATACAATTTCTTCTTTTTGCTCTCTCTCTCTCTCTCTCTGTTGTTCTGTATTGTGCTTTTATTATCTGTTACCGTGCTTCTTAAACTTTTGAACAATTTTATTTTTACCAGGGATGCAGCTGAATTTAAAAGCGTTTCATTTCAGTTAAGAATTTAAAATGAATTTTATTGAATATAAAAAGTGTGAATAAAAATTAGAAATATCTCTAAATTATTTAAACACGATCTACGTATGGAGAGTCAAGTTCAAAGTCTCTTGCTCAACACAATCTAAAATCAACATACAGCCGCATTTTTTAAATAGATGACATTTTATTTTAGATGTCTACATAAATATATGCTGGAAGCGAGTCTAGTGTAAATACGACATCAGTACGCCCTGACTTTAAATGCAATATCTCGAAAAGATACACGGGAAACAGCAGCCGTGGGAGCAACTGCTTTCGCTGTCTGCTGAATGTCCTTTCACATGCATTTCAGTTACAGGCACTCGCGTAGCCTTTCGCTTGTTATTCCATTGAATGCGTTGACTCTTTTCACTCGTGCTTCGTGCAGAACTTTTTTTTAAATTGAATCAAAGTTAAAACTAATGGAATTTTCACGCAATTTTTTATATTGTTATTGTTCTACATTTTCAGTTGCTTTGTGTGATGAACATTGAAGTATTGCACTCTTGACAAAAGATTCAACAGTGTTCGAGGTAGAGCAACATTTTTTGGGCATTATACTTTTTCCTTTTTCCTATACATATACTCTTTTAAAATATTTTCCAATAATGCCACTCAAAAGTCTCAGTAGTTGAAAAAGTAGCAGATTTAGTAGCAAATGAAGTTGAGTACTGCGGGAAGTTCTGTATGTATCTGCTTGTCCCCCTGTTCTCTGGTCGCTCAAGGCTGTAGCATAGCGTAGCCGCGTGAATTGTTTTGAATTATTTATTTATGTTCTGCCTTGGCAACAAATTGTGAGTATAGCAAACAAACAAATAAACAAATAAACAACACGAGTGACGACAAACAAGTTACGCGCGAAATCCTTTCATGTCCTTGACATCCTTGAGTTGCGTTACTTTGGCCTCAATATATTATTTATTGCATTTTCTTCACTTTTTCATTTTATTTTTGTATTTATTTATTTTATACAACATATGCGTGAACTCTTTGCCGTTTTGGACAGCCAAGCAAACACATTTGAAATGCATTGCCTTAACTAGCAAATAAACATCGACGCATTCACATACGTCCTTTCGAGCTGTGGCAAGTGTAAATGGCGGCGTCAACGCTGGCAAACAAACCCGGATCCGTCAAGGTAAGCGCATTAAATGCTGCATTGCGACAGTTGATGTGGCTTGTAAATGTATGTGAGGGTCTTGTTTTAAGTCGCTGAAAGCAACTTGCTTAGTAAAAATATAGAAGATAGTTTCGATAAAATATTTTTAACACCAATGCTGCATGCTTTCACAGAACATTCTTTCATTAAATGATAAAGTTGGTAAAGGTATGAGGTTCAATAAACTGTTGGCACTTATAGCAAATAGAATTGTCATATTATATGTTTAGAACATTTGTTTCTCAATTAAATGGTTATTAATTGATCATAATTAAATGAAAAATGACGAAGTTATTTAACTTTTTCCAAAATGACTAAACATTTCTGCATGACAAAGTATTTCTGTTCCATTCTGTTCAATGCGTTTGTTGTCGACAAAGGCTGAAGCACATGTTAAAGCTTTTACTAACGTTGAGGTGAAGACTGGCTTGCCATGTATTTGACCCTGAAGGGACGGCCCTACAAGTAGGACGGTATCAGAGCAAAGTAGGGCGACTGCAGTTTCTCCTTCACCTTTTTCAGGAAGCTTGAGTGCCAATTGATCGATTGAATGCCTGCTCGATATCCACAAATATATGATTTTAATGTATAGTCGGTGATTCTGTGGAGTTGGTCTACCGTGCCATGGACAGAGCGGAAGCCGAAGTGATGGTCAGGGATAAGGCTCCGGGTCCAGTCTTTTGCAAATCTTTGAAATTAAAGGCAGGAAACTAATTGGTCGGTAAGATCCGGAGTCCAGCTCCGCTTGTGATGACTGCTAGCTTCCACACCTTTTGAAAATACTGCAACCTCACTTTGGCATCAAAAATTGACATCATACTCAGGACAGCACTTTCCTTCAACGTGTTTTTACAGAAGTTGTTGTATCTCAGGGCTTTATCAGGACTCCTGATTGTGTCTTCAGGGCCAAATGGGTCCTCAAGCTGATCAAGCTGGAATGGAGCTGATAGAAAGAGTCTCGTGGCAACTGACTTTTCGTCTGATGCTAACTCAAAGGGCAGAAATCGCTCTTCGAGGTGTGCTGCAAAGACATCGACTTGCTCTTGCTCAGAGCAGCACCAGTTGCCGAGAGCGTTTTTGATGGGAGCAAGTCAAATGAGGTTCCATAGGCAGCAGTTTGCATCTGATTCGGTGCCCATATTCTACAGCATATTGTTGAACATCTGCGTACGTTGCTGGTTTAACTCATACTTGAGACGGTTGGCTGCACGGTGCCAGAATCTCCTTCGAAGCCTTCGATTTTCAGTAGAAGGTTGCGCAGCTCACGAGAAAGAATAAACAGTCCAGCCTTTCGCTTGACAGGTCGTGAATTCAATCTCTGGGCTCCGGCAGGGTCTGCATAGATCTACTCAGAGAAGACTAGCAATGCATCGTCACTAGCCAAATTAGATTTGAGCTCGATGTCGGGATACATTGCATCGTTAAAGCGTATTTTGAAAAGGATTGATTACCCTCATTGCCTGGGGAAAACTAATGGCAGCAGCATCAAGTGTGACAATTAGCAGCAAGTAATCTAAACTGAGGGCTGTGAGTTTGACGATCTGAAGCTTCTAGCATGAGATTTCCTTGTAGATGTCAAGATCGATACAAGTACGGCTTTGTCGGTCATTGTCCGGGTAGCTAGTTGTGCTGCCTGTTGCAAGTATTTTTCACAAAGTCCAATAGGTTCCTGATTCGTCTGCCACCTCTGGCGGAACCATAGCCTTGGTGGTGTGCGATCCAGTCCCCGGCAGGATTTAAAACAATGATTTGTTTCTCGTGTGAAATTTGTTTGCACTTAAACATTTGATGTCTGGGTACTACCCGGGCTTTACAAATATTTTCATTTCCAGATTTGCGATTCGAAGTTAATGATTTTCTTTGACTCACACTCAAGAGTTTATTAAACATCCCTCGTTTTGCAATTGTATGTATTGGTTCCTGTTGATACATACATATTTTTCTATAATATATTCCTGTATGCTAGCATTTTCTTCATTTGTCAACTTTATTGCGT
Organism: Leucophenga maculata; assembly: GCA_035044805.1. Lineage (NCBI taxonomy): Eukaryota > Metazoa > Arthropoda > Insecta > Diptera > Drosophilidae > Leucophenga > Leucophenga maculata. The sequence goes on along the minus strand of JAWNNP010001279.1, from coordinate 1,470,091 downwards.
GTGTATAGTCGTTTAAAAGCGAAAAAAACGCGCTCGAAGGACATTCGCGTGTTTGCCTTAATAGGTTACAAGCTCATGAGCAGGCAGCAATGTAAAACTACTCAACGGTCACGACACTAATACCCGACATTTGAAGTAAATCAAGTTTTGCGCCACAAAAATTTCAAAATGTAGTCAAAACGACAGATCTCAAGTGCTCGGAGTGTCTATAAGAACTTACAACTCAATGAACGCCTTGCATGTAATGCGTAAGCTAAGCCTTGCAACGAAAACACGCAACAGTTTGACGAGTGCGTACACCATTGAAGTAAAAGCCAGCTTAGTTTTAAGATTGACACGCTGCGGGTTAATGCTGTTGATGATGTTGTTCTTGAAAGCAGACTTAAGGTTAATTTGTTAGCCACCTCTACCAGCACTGTGGAGCTAAGCCGTTTATAGCTTGGCTTTTTGGCCTTTTAAGCCAACGCGTATGAATGACAGCTCCGTAAATGATGTACTGACTGAGAAGAGCCCTATGACTTATGCTGCTAACATATACATATAAAGGCACTTTGCCATTTACAAACATGTCTGACAGCACATAATACGCATTGGATGCGTATTATGGACTTATAGCTCGTACATAGTTAAATTCACTCACCTGGATTGTACTCCACATTGCCGCGATACCAGACAATCTGTGCTGCCGGCTTTGAATTCGCAACAATGCATTTAAGCGTCAAATCTTGATTCTCTCGAACTTCGACCTTTGAATTGTGCGCATAGCCTTTGATCTCAATCGATGAGGGTGGTGCTGCAATGAAACGAAATGAATAGAAGTCGAAAGGTTAGCCAAATATAATTGCATATAAACATGAGAGTAAATGTAACTTTAGAACGTGCCATTGTATGCATTTGATTGATTAAATGATTAATTAGTAAAACAAAGAAAGAAATATTTAGTTGCACTGATAAGCAGTCAGGACATATAGATATGTCTCTTTCTACAATGCACCCAACATAATTGGTCGATTTCTCTAACATTAAGCACATAAGTATGCGTTGAGTTCACTGTCTGATGTTGCACCACTTGCAAGTATTTACATGCTCTCCAAAGGACTCACAGCTCACTGTGTAAATTTATGCAATTTAATTTTGCCCACCGCTATGGCTGGATTCAATGCTAGACTACTTCATAGACGACTTGGCAACATTCTACAGTCAAGTAGATTCCCCAGGTGATTGTTGCACATACCAAAGACATTATCATGGAATGCTGTTGTATCTATATATTGCTGTGAAGCATTCATTGGACGATGAACCGTGTGCGGAGGACGTAGGACAGTGAACAATGCCATGCAACATTAAGCATGAATTTTGCATGTTGCAACATATGTTGCATATAAATGCGTCAGTTGACTTCTCTTCACTCTATATTTGTCTCTTTCTTTTAATGCAGCATCGCCTTAAGCCATTAACTTAAACCAGAAAAAATGGCGGCTTCTTCCAACCGCTGGTTTTGTTGTTGCTGTGGCTTTTACTTGAAATTGAGCTGCGTTACGCTAACTTCTACTTTTACCTGCCTTCAGCTTGGAGATGCTTTTAGCTTTGTTGGAAGCATTTGTCTTTTAACTTTTTCATATGTTTGTGTTTACTTTCGTACAATGACAGAAACACATACAAAGAAAGAAAGAGAGAGAGAGACGAAGATGTATTCAAAGACACTTAGACGCATACAATGTACGGCAACGTATCTGCTTTTCTTCGACACCGACGTCGTCTTTGTTCTTCTTGTCAAAGGTCTCATTAAAAAATTTCCGATTTAAAAAAAAAAAATTGTAATTGAATTAGGGATTTATTTGAATATAATAGAGCGCAATGAATGCATTCATTCATTTCAAAAAAATTTGATTCAATGTGATTGACTGCCAAACCCTAGCATCATTGTAGAAAATTCTTCGGAATTTCGTATTTTGATACATATTAAACTTTATTTGTTATGGTTTGGTTTAATAATTTTGTAATTAAAAAATATCCAAATGAATTCAATTGAACTGTGTTTGTGATTTAATTGCACTAAAAGCTTGTTGGGAAATGTCATTCAATTTATAATATCAATTTTTAATATCATTCATTATACATGTTAAGAAGATCTATATGTATTTGTAAGGTAGAGTGATCCATGAATGTATTCATTACAGTTTGCGAATATTCATACAAACAAGTTGAGATTCATTTCATTCAATGAAAATTAATTCATACTTCACTACAACTAATTTTAAATGAATGAACTATACATTCAAATGTTTAGATGCTTCACTTACTCGATGAAGCCTTCGAAAATTCATTAAAACATTCATAGCATTCAACTACATAAACATTGAAAACTTACGAATTCATTGGCATCAAATGAACTTATTTAATTCACAATAATTTAATCATTTAATTCAATGAATTATTCGCTTACTTCATTAATACATTCATGGCATTCAGCTGAATTTATTTAATTCACTATATTTGAATCATTCATGGCATTCACCTGAACTTATTTAATTCACAATAATTGAATCATTTAATTCAATGAATGTCTCAATTAGCATTTTGAATACATTCATACAGCACTCTAATGTGATATAGTTTACTAAATACAACTTCAATACAAAGTACAATTCCTGAAGTTTTTAAATCAAACCATGTTTCCTCATTTTTTTTTTCGGCGCTCAATTTTTTCATTGTTGAGGCTGCTTGCACAGGAGTAACTCCTTCAGGTGGCATTAAAATAATGCACGTGCACTTAACTTTATCCGCGATTGTATGTTTCGTGTGTCGCATTCTGTTGGCTCAAGAGAATCTGTGTGTGTATGTGTGTGTGTGTATGTGTGTGTGTGTGTCGTTTTATACAATACGAATATGAATGTATGTGCTTCAATTCTACTTGGACTGCTTCATCTCTTATGCTGCTTGTTTGCATTATTGTTTTCCTTCTCATTGTACTTGTTTTATTTTTGTTGTTGGTCGTGTATATTTCAACAGTTTGCCAACGACTCAACTCAACTCAACAATTCGAAGTATAAAAGGGTTCTTAGAAGTTGCAGCAGACGTTGCACCAGCTCCGGCTCCAGCATCAGCTTTCAGTCGCGTGTACGAGTATATGCAAATATTGAAATTCATATTTAAGAACATTAACAACAACAACTACAACAATGGTGACGACTGCACAAAAAAAAAAAAAAAAAAAAAAACATAGCAACAATGGCTGCAGCAATTGTGAATAATGCCGTAGGACATTCAACTTCGCATATGCAATGTCAAATTAGGAAAAGAAAAGGATTTATGCGAATTGAGCTTTTAGACAACTGGCTTTAAACCTTAGACCCCATAAAAATTGAGCTTTTCAGTGAACTATTTTAATAAATTAATTTTATGGATTAATTCTGGCTATCCTTCATTTTGAAAAAAAAAAAAAAAACACTTGGTTGTACTATATTTCAATTGAAATATTTCACGCCAGAGAAGAGATCAGGCAAAGAATTTATATATTTTTTTAAGATATTTTTATAGAAAGTTGAAACGGTGCTCAGACAGTCCATGAGTTCTCAATCGGAACAAGTGTTAATCAGCAGACAAGTGCGAAAGGACGTCCAATTTTAATATCAAATTCACTTTGAAGCACGCTTCGATCCCATCACAATGTTTGGGTTTTTGAACTTGGAATTATCAGTTGTGAATCTACTTATCATAGCCAGTCAGAATTGTTTTAAACAGTTTCCCACAGATGAGAAATTTTCTCTTCTATTGGCTTTAATGCGTATGGCACCCAGTTTATTGAACTTTGAATCATTTCCAATGTTTAGCAACTGTTGTTCGATAAACTACACTGAATCTGTTAGTTTTTGTTGAATCTCAATACTTTACTCAAATTTTTTTTCGGATGGCCAGTTTAATCATGTTCTAAATGTTCTTTGCTTCCTATTTGGAAAGCAGGATATTTGCAACTTTTAGCAAATTTATTTTTTTAAATTAAGTTAAAATGTTGTACTCTTCTTCTGTATTCCTTGTTGCCTAGTTTTGGCTTGAACAATTTTCTCTCTTTCTCATGATCAGACAATTCTGACAAATGACAGAGAGTTAGTCTTGTTCCCATCAATCTGTTAGTTATGCCTTTATTTTTCATAGTATAAATAATAGTAATTATTTGTATTTTTTTTTTTTTTTTGTTTATTATTTCTGTATAGTCTGCGTCCTTTGCAGATCTATTTCGCCCTCAGTGTAGTTTCTACGTGGAATACCTCATATAGTCAAATCATTTAATATCTGTCAAAATGCTTGAGCCTAGAAAGGATTGAGGCTTGGTAATATTCAAAGGTGTGGTCCATGGCTGCGTCATGTTCTAAAAAAATTCTTAAGGTACTGTACTAAACTCTTCTAATTTTATCCAACGATCACTCTGAAACGCCGATGTAACTCTCTTGTTAAGTCCATTGCAGATTTCAGATCCTTTATTTTACTTGCCTTAGGCCCTCTAAATTCTCGTGAAACCCAATTCTGTCGTTGTCCAACTTGTATTTCCATAAGCCACAAAAAATATTCGAATATATTGTAGCATGACGGAATTCATTTACAGCATTGCAAATTGTAAACAGATTGTTTGTAGGTTGAACATGCCTGTGTACACTTTGCAATGCTACTTGTAATATTTTTGTATGTTTATAGTTGTCAAAGTTGTAGTGTCTTAGAACATCTTTCAAAAAATATTTTCAGCGCTAAGAAGTCTAAGATGTATAATTGACAAAAATGGTGACCATATGGTAGAGGAAGTCTGTTTACAAGTGCATTCTCACTCAGTCGTCTGCGATTCATTGCGTTTATTACAAAATTTGGTCTTCTTCCGAAGTAAAAAGGGCACACATAGTCCTATAACAGCTTACAGCTGATACAAAATCCATTTACAGAACAATTAATATACAAAGCCAAGGCTATATAATGTCGGTACTAACTGTATAATGTATATTTTTAATAAAAATTTATGTTTCATGCGATTTTTGCTATCTAAACAGTTATTTTTCTACATATCTTATGCAAAGTAGCAAACGCAACAGCTTGAATGCAATAAAAAAAAAAAAAACGTCGCTAACCACCTACGCTGTTGGCACAGTCGACGTCGCCGCCATTTTTATTGCAGTGTAATGAGTCTCGCCGTTGTTGTTTTTGTGTTGACGCTTTTGTGTTTATTGTTTTAATGCTTTTTCGTATTATTTTTGTTGTTGTTGTTGTTGTTGTTGCAGCATATAAGCATTGCCGCTGCTGCTCCTTGTTATTTATATATTTTTATTTATTTATTTTTTATTGCTGTTTCCTTTTCTTCGTTTTTTTTTTACATTTCTTTCTTAACGTCCACAAGTCCTTTTTAAGATGCATTGTATCATACTTACACATATACGTTTTATGCTCACAGGCTTCAATTGTTATTGTTTGCATTTTCCATTGCAATTGCGTATTTGTTTTATTTTTTAATACCCTTTACATATAGTATGAAGAGGTTATTAGCAGTTTGTTTAACAGTTTGAGACACAAATTAATTTAAAAGAAGTTCTATAATCTTTTGCTAACATAAGAACAATTAAGCTACTGGAAGTAGCTCCCATTTAAAGACAACATTTTTTCTTTTTAATAAGAACTAATGATAGGCTTCACATTTCATGCTCGGCTTGCGTTGCTTGTTCGTTCATATGAGAAGTCAGTTTAATAAAACTGCCAAAATTTTAAAAATTGTAAATATCTGCTTTTCATAAAAATTATGTTTTATTTTATGGAAAAAATATTTAGGCAGCACTCTTAATATTCTCAACACACACTGAGAATATATGGAATATTCGACCGAAATTAAATAACCTCATTAATTCTATTTTTAGGCCCTGTACCGAAGGTACAAGAGCCTATTGGTTTTGTGCAAATGTATGTAACAGGTAGAAATAATAATCGGAGACCCCCCAAAGTTACCCCCATTATGGTCAGGAGCGATAGAGGAGTCGATATAGACATGTCCGTCTGTCCGTCTGTCCGTCTGGCCGTCCGTATGAACGAAAGGATCTCGGAAACGGTAATAGATAGAGACTTCGTGTTTTTTGCATTCGACTAGGACTGCTCCGGAATTTTACAAGTTTATTTTAGAAACTTGCCCCTCCCCCCCCTTCCCCATAAAATCACCCCCAAGGGTAAAAATTTCTTCGGCACAAAAAAAATTGAGCATGCCAGTATAGAGATATCGTCCTTCTTAGCAAAAATCCGAAAAGTTCATCAAAATCGGATAATAAATGACGATTTTATAAGCAATTGAATTTGAGCGACCCCCCTTTTCGTTTCATACATAAAAAAATGTTTTAAAAGGCACTTAGTCGTGCAGTGAGAAGTGGTCATGTGTTTGGTCATAAGCTAGGGGAACATTTAATGTGTTTGTTAGGCGACCTGCACTGGTACAGGGCCTCTTACAGTCGGTTACGCCCGACTGTGATTTTCTTACTTGTTATTCTTTGGTTAGGCTAAAGAATTTCTGTTAAACAATTTCAAATATTATGCGTAGCGTATGTGTGCTACGGTTTCACCCAAGTTAATATTATATTCGTCCTTATTTTTTATTCGTCCTTTTAGTCTTGCTAGTTTAAAGTATACTTTCAATGCATTACCTTCAGTGCCTTTGGGCTTTCTTTTAGTACAAGAAGAAACCATTTGTATGCTCCCTCCCTGCTTCTCACATTCCTTGCGTATATTTTACTCGACTGCAGAGTGGTAGAAAGTAGCCAAAGCTTTCAGTAGTCCGCCATTTTGAGTTGTGGCATTTTATGCAGCTCATAATTTGTTCATGTTATTATTTCGATTTATTATCCTTGCTGCAGGCGCATTAAATTATTATACATGAATATATCACATATATATATATATATATATATATATATATATATATATATAAATATATGCAGGCAGACATAAGGCATATATGTATATATAAACACACATACACACATACATATACAATTATATATTTGCATGGCTGTGCAAGTGAGCATATGTGTGAAAAAACAATAACAATATAACAACCATAATCCAAAGAGCGTCACTGTGCAACAGCAAGAGTTAGAGCGAGATCATGTGCGTGCGTGCGTGTGCGAGTAGTATAGTGTGGGTGTCTCTTGCAACCTGCGGCTATTGCTCTCAACGTGATTGTTGATATTTCACGCCTACATTATACACTATACATGCACAGACTCCTTCCAATACTCTGCCATTCGTAGCCCACTCGATTTCAATGTCATAAATATGCCCATGAGCGACTCTACTCTCAACTGCTGTCACCAGTGCCGATACAGTTCCTGTGCGTTTACCAGTCGTATTGTGAATATGGCTGGTAGTATCGTCCTTGACTGGCTTTCGTCATGTTTTTGCATAATTTTATCTCATATATTTGTCACACTTGAGTTTCGTTTTTACTGTCAGGCGGCTCCGGTTCGTTGCTTGTTAGCATCAATCTGTAGATTTCTGCACCCAAGTGTCTTCAAGAGTTTGTCGTTAACTTTCTCCATTTTTATCTGGTTTTTTTTTTGTTTTTTTTTTTCTTCATTCGCTCGTCCCATGCATGCAAACCTCGCTGCTTTAATGCTTTCACATTGCGTAAAGTGGCATAAAAAGGACGCGGTGCTGTCACACTTGGCTGTCGTCGCTATCGCCATCGCCATCGCCAATGCTGTCGTCGTTGTCTGTCGCATTTATGCAATAATAATCATGCAGGCAAATTGCTAAAATCATCACCGGGCACACAAGAACCATCATAAACGCCATCATCGTTGTCTATGTCCTCGCATTATCCTGCCAAGCTGCTGCTTCAGCTGCGTTCAGGGGCTGCACGCTACCTTATGTCGCGCTGTCGCTGTTACTTTGGGTCCTTCAACGTGATCGTAACGATAAAATAAAATAAAAACGAACGAAACGCGCACAAATGTCTTCTCGTATGGCATATTTTTTTTTATTCTTCACTCGAAATCCTTTCTGTTTTTTTTTTTTTATTTTATTCTTGTTGTCTGTATTTTCTAATTCAGCCGAACTCAACCCTTAAATAAGAAAAAATTCAAGTGCTAAATAAAAAAATAAATAAAAATCTATGCTGAGCGAATGTGAGCATATGAAACCAGTTTGAAAACATGCTGCAAATATTTTCTCTGGTGGTACTCAACATTTCATTTCGTTGCCGCAATTCACACATGTGCACCACATGGCCCATCAACACGCATACCCTACTGCAACACTTATTACGAACAGAGCAGAACAAAAGTTTGAGCAAGGAATGACAAGGATTTGTTTCTATTGCTGACAGACTCAAGTATTAAATGACTTCTTTTTTAAAAAAATTGCGTCTTCAGCTAACATCTAAGTGGCTGAGGCTTTCAATCAATTATATTAGAAATCTAATCCTAATAAAGCAAAAGTCTTTCACTAAATCTGAGTTCGATATATTCGTTGAAGGCCGTTCAGAACGATGGTCTACCGACCATTCTTGAAAGCTTTATATCACCCGTAAGCGCGCGTGACAGAGCAAATTTACCAAAATCCTTTTGCAACATTTTCAAAATTTAACACAAATACGTTGATCAATAAGAATCACTGAGATTATGGAGGAGTCATTTCTCATACCTACTCGGAGACGATGAAGCGCACAATACCGCTGATAGAGAAATGACACTGGAACCACCAGTTAAAGATTACACTATTGTAGAGCCACCGGCCTATAGCGAGGTCGATTCAGTTATTAAAAAACTGAAAAAAAACAAAGCGGCTGACTCTGATGGGCTGCTAACTGAGTTATTTAAGACCGGCGGCGAAGAGTTGGTTAGGAGTATGCGCCAACTTTTATGCAAGATATGTTCCGATGAACGCATACCCAATGACTGGAATCTCAATGTTCTCTATCCTATCTTTAAGAAAGAAGACCCCAGCTGTTTGCGCCAACCAAAGCGGAATAAGTCTTCTCTCCATTTGATATAATATTCTGTCGCACGTATTGTGTAATAGGCTGAGGCCAAATACCTATTCACTGATAGGACTATATCAGTGTGGGGTCAGACCAAAAAGGTCGACCAGTGACCAAATATTCACATTACGCGAAATCTTGGAGAAGAGTCGTGAGTACAACAAAGACACACACCACCTATTTGTCGACTATAAAGCAGCTTTTGAAATGCCGATACGATCGAAGTTTTTCGAAGCCCTGTCTGCACTATTTATCCCGTCAAATATTGTTGGTCTTTGCATGGCGACGCTATATAACACACAAATCGCTGTCAGGGTGGGGAAAAACCTCTCCGACCCCTTTGATACCAAGAGTGGTTTCAGGCAGGGCAATGGAATACATTCTACGCCAGTGCTCGTACGTACAGAGTATGTCGGGCTCCATCTTCCAAAAGGACGTGATGCTGCTCGCTTAAGCCGATGACATCGATATCATTGGCACGCAGGAACGGCGATTCAGCAAGGCGTTCTCAGAGATTGAAGATTGATTGACGATGCAGAATTTCAACTTCTGTGTTGTAGAAAACTTCGTCTATCTTGGATGTGAGATAACCAGCAACAACAACGTCAGCCTGGAGATCAGGCGAAGAATCACGCTTGCAAACAGATGCTTTTTTGGGCTGCTCAGGGCTGGGCACCTTATTCGAATGGATGAAAGAGCTCCAACATGCATGGTTAACATGGGGGGCCCAAACTTGATTGGAGAACGACAAAATATAGGTCGACCGGGTACGCTTTGGAAAGACCAGGTATTGAGAGAGATCTCTCCGTACTGGGTATTCATGGCAAAACGAGTAGCGCCAGCGCACACTGGACTATGGAGGCCGGCGCGACTTTTTGATTGCGGTCATGCCCGGAAGACGGTTGACGGCCATTTAAGAAACGTTGTTCAATATTTTCATTCATAATAAAAATCGCTAAGCACTACTGACAACTGGCGTCATAATTAAGGACCAACCTGGAGAAAAAATTGCTAACCTAACTATGACCCGGAAGATAGGAGCTAGATATGTACCGATACTTTTTTGCAAGTGTGTATTAATGAATTTTTATTAATTTGATCTCATGCAAAATTTCTGTTTTTTCTGAAACACTGGTATTTACGAGTTTAGCTCAGTTTTTTGAAAGTCTTTAAGAGTATACGTGTACAATTTACTTTATGAGGTCTGATTCGCCTTTTTTCTGGCTGCAATAAATATTTGCACAAGCTTAATTTAATTTTTACTCAATAGTGTAGGGTATAAATCTCATCAATTGAGTAAAAAACTTAACACTTTTTATGCACTGTTCCTTGTATGAAATGTTGATGACAACTCAAAGAAGAAAAATTACAAATTAAAAAAAAAAACTATCAGAAAATGCAATACTACAAACCGGCAGGAAAATCAGGAAGTTGCAACCCGAGAAGCTTGCTCTGGTTGCATTATATGGTAATGAAAGAATAATTGCAATAAAAATTCAAAATTACTTTCTATAACAGAAATAAAACACAATTTTAACGACATCACTTCTCATCAATTTTTATTTTTTTTTTGTTGTTTTGACTTCAAAAACCAGAACGTTTTCCGCTTACGACTTCGTCATAGTATGCGAAGCTGGTAAAACTATTTGCATTATTTTAAATTAAGTTGAAAAGAATTTCGCGAATTGTATTATAATGATATGGCTCTATTAAGTTCCGGAAACGCAGCCACAAACAGATATCATCATACTCATAAAGCAATATTGAATGCACACAAAACTTCATCATCCTCGACATCAACATCGACATCACGCCTTACATGCTCTATAATAGATACTTCAGCGAAAGTTTTTTATTGCTGAAGCATTTTGATTTGTGGCATTCGATGGCGCAGCTGCGCGACTTCTAAGCAAAAAATGACGATAAAATGAAAGATGTCAGAAACGTGCCATAAATAATAGGACGCGAGCAAACTGAATTGGCAAAGAAACGTCCTTGAGCTAACAAATGCTAACTTGAATAAGAACATCACCATACAATGCCATGCAGCAATGGCAAAGTAAAAGTTGCATATTATACATTACTAACGAGGGTTACACTTTAAAATGTGTATACTTTGATTAATTGAAAATTTGTAAAGCATATTAATTGGAAGTATTTCTTTCTATACGGCAAAATAATTCTAAACAAATAAAATTTTTGAAAAACGTGCGCATATAGAAATGAGAATGTTCGCATGCTGGGTAATTCATAATATTTTATGATATGGAATGCATGTAGAACGCTTTAGTATGCATTTTGTGTGAGTGAATGACGGAGGGGATTTGCAGTTGAATGTGCCAAGGTTTCAACTTCGCGACAGCAGCACACAGTATTGCAACGATTTTGCAGCAAAGTACGGAGTATTTGGAATATAAATTATATTGAATTGGTATGCAAATTGTATTTGATTAATATTGACATGAGCGAGCGCGAAGGTTAAAGTTGATGTATTTAAGTGTGATCGAAGCCATCGAAGTTGTAGCAGACATTCGAAATGCATAAAGCGTACGCGAATTGAAATACATATTTATTTAATAATTTAGCGTGCATCAAACCAAATACAAAAGCTGTGAAGCGAAATGGTTGTATGTTGGTATTGGTGTAATAAACTATTACTGTGGACGCATGTTCATGCAGGAGATATAAGTCTAGCACATAAACCATTTTAAAGCTCTTGTAACATACATTTGATGTAGATTATCGAATCAACATAGTCCGAAATATTTAAACTTGCAGTTACACCCTTAAAACTCATTGGGAATATATCATTCTATTTATTATTGTTTTTTTCAAAACATATTTTTTTGTAATACAATTGACTTTAAGGCTTTCATCACTAAGTTTTTAGCTCGTCAGAACCGAGAACTTCTTTTTATTTGATTATGCACACACAAATTGACGCGTCAACATATGCTGCACACATACAGACTAGCATGCCATTGTGTTTCAATGTATGGAAGTCCTTATTGCACGCTATAATTTTTATGTATGCAAAGTAAACAAGCAAACGAGCAGTATATGTATATGTATATGTAAGTATACATGTTCTTGTGTCTGTATGTGTGTGTTTATGTACTAACAAAATGGCTACACTATTGTCAAGCAAGTGCATAAATTCAATTGAATGTTAGCAAACTGTTGGAAGCAAATGCGAAGAACAATCGGTAGCAGTCACTGGCGTAGCTAGTCAATATTTCAAAGGGGGTTATTGTGCGGAATACCTTAGACTGGCTAAAAATGCGCATTTATTATGTTAATAAAAATGTTTGCGATAGTCGATAAGCGCCCCCATTTTTTAATCATTTTTACGCGTCAGCCAAAAAGTTAATTCGTGAAAAATTTTAATCAACATTTTTAAGAAATGAGGTTAAATATGGAAACTCTTCTGGCTGGTTTCTGCTGCTGAGGGGCCATACAGTCTATGGCATTAGTTCAAAACTGAATTAAAAGCGATTGCGAACGATTAATAGCTACAGCTACTCCATTTAAAGCGTCAAAAATTACAAATAGCCAACATTTGAACTTGCGCGGAGGGAACAACGCCTCAATTTCTGTCGAGAATACACGACTTAGACTAAGGATGTTGCACAGCGTGATCTTCACAGTCGAAAAAAAAATTATTTTGCGCTAGCTAACGGCTATGCTAACTACTCTCATGATATGTAAAAGGAGGAGCACACTATAAATAGTTTACACAGCTGAGTTGATGGACTTATGATGTTTGAGGAGGCATTACATATTATGGAACTGTAAGTTCTGACTCCTCGTATGAAAACGAAAATATAAAATGACGTTTTAAAATGAATTTCCCTGAAGTAATAACTTACCGATTGACTATGCTGTGACTGTGCAAACCGGGACTCGGTGCCAAAAGTTGTCCTTACTATCATGACCGCCTTTCCCAAAGTCGAGTCGTTCGAGTGCTTTTCAAGAAGTTGTTCTATTTTAAAATTTTTACCTACATAGTTCATGATACATTTTGCAGCTCAGACCCCAAAATGTTAGCCCGCTATGAAGAAAGTAGACTCGCACTCTATATTATTTCAATACATAAGCCATACAGGTTTGAAATATTACCCTCCGGCACTACTCTGCGTACGCCAATGTTGACAGTTGACGGTGTCTTCTGCACAGCTGTTGCTGCTGCAACTGCTGATAGCCATTTGTGTGGCAGAAAATATAGCCACATTGTTGCAAGCACGAGCGACAGCAATATCGAAGCATAGGGAGACCATAAGGAAAGCAGGGTATATAACTTATTAATGTGCTTGGATGAGCGCTGTGTGGGCGTGATGCTGTTACGTTGCAATGCTGCTGTTTTGCAAATGTATCTGTATTACCGTGTATGTTTGCCATGCGATAACGTTGCAGTTGAAAGCAGTTTGTGGCACAAACCGAAAAACGAAATGGCAAAACGCTTCATTAGAGCGTTACGTTAACTAAAACAACTGCAAGACATACACGCACGCATACATATCGAAGGAAGTAGAGAATTCGCCAGCAGCATCCAGGCAGGCAGGCATTCAAGCAACGTAAAAATACACAATGGGCTAATATTGCAGCTCATTTGTATAGCAAAGAGTCGAGCATATGGTGTGGTGTTGCACATATATGTACACCAGCATATGCATATGCCACAAGCATGTATCTGCAAGTGAAAACTGTTTTATGTTGCAGAACTAAGAACAAAAAATAGAAAATTGCTAAAGCGTAAGTTTTGCAACGAACATTGATTAAATTTTATAACCGCACACACACAGAGTTACTATGTACTACCTATCTATGTAGTATATATGCACATTATTATATACAAAATGTGTGCATGTAAATGTGCGCTTAATGTTGCCACACACAGTCAAAATAATTTATGCAACAGCGTTGTTACAAAGTAGTAGCAGCAGCAGCGCCAAAGTGCAATCTTCAGCTGAAATTCGCGTGGCACAAAATTAGTTGAAAAAGGTAAAAACCATATTGCAAGGCTGTGCACCTTCAGCTGCAACGTTCGTTCGTTTCGTTTCGTTTCGTTTATAAACAGGCAGCATGCCGCATAAAACTTTTATATGTTAAAAAATTCGACAAGAATTGCCAATTTTCCAAACGATATAAAATTTCGTTGCTAAGTCGTCGTCGTCGTCTTCTATTTTTTTTTCTTTGTACATAGATACTTTTCGAGTTTCTCACATTCAACGTTTTGCATGCAGCAAGTCCAGGCCACGAATTGCGCCATCAGGACACACATAACAATGGCATTAAAATTTTATTGTGCCTCATTCTGCACTTAAGCATAAGAAACGAGTCAAGCGAATGTTTCGAGGCATTACAAAAAATTGCAGAAAAATATTGAATGTATTGAAAAGGAAGAAACGGGCTGTCCTGCACATCGCATATTCATTTTAAATTTTTACTAATAGGGTAGATTGAAAAGTGTTCGCAAATCTAGCTGAAATAGTTAAGTATCTGCGAGTATTTTGAAATTAAAAGATTTTTTTTTTTTATAAATGGCAGCACTTGAAATTTTTAACGTTGAACGAAAAGCGGATGCCATATATTCAAACGAACTTGTGAGTAAGCTCTGCTGATTTATTATATATATTTTATTTAAGTTAATAGATTCTATTCTATTAAATTAAAGACTCCCCTCGAATTTCGCATTATTGTTGCTATCAATAGTCATTCCAAAATCTTTTGAATACTGTCAAATTCTGCGATATATTTTTCTCGTTGGTTAATGAAAATTCTTTCGTTAAGCAGATAAACCAGTCATTTTTCTATACATTCTCTCTCTCTCTCTCTCTCTCTGTTTATCTCACACTGCTATTGTCTCTTCCATGTCAAGCGCTTTTCATTTTTAATTTCCCAACAATGTCCGCAGGGTATATGAAATTTTTATTTTGCTTCTCCAGACGAGACAGATGAAACAAACAAAAGCGAAAGATCTGCTGTCATATTTAAAACTAAAAAAAAAAAAGAAAATATAAATGAAAAGTGCTCGTTTTTTTTGGCATAGCGACAAAATATTTTCTGGTCATCAACATCTCTGCGTGTGGCTGTTCTTTTCCTTCGCTGAAAGCGAAAATTCGCAGTGGAAATGAGAAAAATATTTTGAAAACTAAAAATTCATTGAAGAACTGCTCGAGCGCATCATTTCAACGAATTCTGTCGTTTATTGAATGTCAATCGTTTTATTTGCATTAGTGGGAAAAAATAAGTTAAAAAATTCAAAGTAAATTTAAGCTTTACAGTTGAATTGAAAAACTACTTTCTAGATTATATAACAAGTGAAAATTGTATCATATACCATATGCAGGCTTATGCGACTTAATAAACATTCAATGTTCGGCGAACTAAAGAACACTAAAACCTTAAATCTTTTGGAAGATCAGACGGGGACATAAAGCTGTGTGTTGTAATTGTGAAAACCTTATTTACTACTAACTGATCCACCAACTAACCTATTTCACATTCTCCTATCTATGTAAAAAGCATCTGGAGAGCCACTGGAACTGATTGGAACTAAAGTATCTGCTGCATAAGGAATACATATTGAATAAATCTGTAAAATACAATAAAAAGTATAGCAAATTTTTGTTACTTTGTGATATTTTTGATATGATAAGTATTATGCGAAATAAGTTCTGTTCTATACTTCGGGTTACATGTCTAAGTTGATAATTCAGTAGGGCTGACTATGAGCCTATCTGTCAGTTAAATAATTGTAAGTTTGTCAAGCTACTTATGCATACATAGAAACCTGCATTCGTTCGCTACTTCGTTGCTTATGATGTTCGTAATATGACTATTCACTTGCTTCTCAATTCTATGCTTTTATTCACTTTCATTCGCGGCTCGCATAAATCGTTGCAAATTTTTTTGTTGCTATTGCATAAAAAATTATGCATTTTGATCTCGCTTCTATTTTTTTTCTTATTTCTGCAAATATTTTCAGTTTTTTTTTTTTTTTTTTTTTTTAGCAATTTTGGCAATTTTTCACTTGCGCCTGACTTTGTATTCAAAATTTATATACAATTCTTTTTACACACACATATACATATACCTCTGGAAGCACATACAGAAAGTTGCACATACACACAGATGCAAATGGAAAAATTATACTAGTTTCAACCTGTCCCTTCCTGTCCCTTCAGCTCAACGTCAGCTCCGGGTAGACGTACTGCATTGAGTTGATTCGAGCCAAGCCAACTGTCAGCAAGTGAAGACTTGCTTTTTTGGGTTAAAAGTAGCTTTCGGTGCATTTGTAGCACTTGAGGAGTGCTTTATATGCCTTTTCGCTACCTCATTGCGCCTATGTTGCTTGGCATTTTTGCTGGTTAGTTTTATTTTTATATTTTTCAGACTAGAATTGAACAATTTCATTGTGCTTTCAGCATTGCACACACATACACATTCACACCTGCAGCTAAATTACAAACATGCTGGGCTACATTTTTGTATGTGCAAGGTCTGATTTGCATATTTAAGGAATCATTATCTTCAAACTGTAGTGTGAAGGGAGCAACTTTAAATTCATTTTAACTTTAAATAAATAATAAATAGTTTATTCAGACATTGTTCTAAACGCAATTTCTAAATCGAATTTAATCTAAAGAAATATATATGGGAGTAGGAAAAACAGTGAAAATTTATATTTTTGAGAGCTTTCGAAACAATACTTTTTCAGCTTTTATTAACTGAACCTTCAGTTTTTAGCAAATTTTTTCATATAGGTTCAGATTGAATCAATGAACGAAAAAAAAAGCAATATATATCGGACGGATAGTATGGGGAGCACCCATTCCTAAACTGTTTTCATGCACAATTTTGGTTGTCTAACAATTTCTATATTTTTTTTTTATCTGACGTAGACTTAGCTATATAGACGACTTTTATGCTGATCAGCTTTGTCTTTTTACCATCAATTGATCAAACTTAATTTCTTAATTACTTCTCCGAAGTAAGCTATACACTAATTTTTTTATTTATTAAATTTATTTTCAAGCAGTTCTTGTTTGCACATATTTGAGCAATAAAAAGTTTTGAACCTTCCATACTTTTCCATTTTTTTGCAGTACTTGGTTTCTAGTTGTGCAGCCTCCGTTTTAAAAATTAATGGCATGCAAAATTTTCTAAATTTCCATAAATTTGCACGTGGACTTTTGCCTTTCTCTCTCTCTGTGTGTGTGTGTGTGTGTGTGTGTCTGTTCAGTAAAAAGTTTGTCTTTTTATTTGTTTTTTTTTTTTTTTGTTTCTTTCAAACGCAGATACCTTTTAATATGTCTAACTATTTTGCCCACTCGCTCTTACTCGCTTTTACGCCTTGCATATTTTGTAATAGTTTTTGCCAAACTAATGCTTGGCATACTCACATATTGCATTCCATGGTAGCCATTTTAGTTTTGTTTTCTTTTTTTTTTTTCGTTTTACTTTTTTCCTTTTTGTTTTCACACTCAACAGCGACAGCTTTGCATGTGCATTTCAATTAGTTTCAGCTTAGTAGTTCCTTTCAGCTTCCTTAACTTCCCCGACACACTTTGTCTTCAACTCGACTTTTTTTTCTTCTTCTATAGTTTTCGTAGTTGTCGAGGAAAAAGTTTTGATTATGGAATAATTAAGACAAAGGTGCGGCTTTATTCTAATTGGCCTTCGTGCAATGCATGCCGAATTCAAGTAGCAGAAAAAATATCAAGTAAAAAGGAAAACTTTACAATTACTTTTGCAGCACAAAGCAACTGAAATTTGTTTCCTCTGCAACTTTTCTTTTCCAATTTATTTATTTAGTTTGTTTTTGCGTCTGAGAAAAAGCAGCAGCATAATCGCCTTGTTTATGTCTATCAGCCAATTGTTGGCACAATTGTTGGCGGTTGGAGGACTAACAAATTAATGTGACTGCTAATCGCGCATAAATATATAGACATTCATGTATAATCTCTGCTATAAACTACAGCAAGACAAAAACAGCAAAGTTTTTCCAACTTGGATTTCATTTTTCTTTTGTAGAACTTTGCGTATGTGTGTCGCGGCACAACTGAAATATTACGCATACGCAATGTGCCAAGTTAGAAGTACATTTTGAAGCTTTTCTTTTCGTTTCGTTTCTTTTGGCTGCCTGGCCTTATTCATGGCCCTTTTTACAGCACACTCGATAACAATAAATTTCACGGCATTAATGCTTTAATTTCAAGCTGCGGCTTTAACTGATTAGATTTGTGCTTTTCTACAATTTTTTTTTTCGCATTAAATTTTTTAACAACAAATTTGCATAAGTAGCCCAAAAATATATTTTGAAAGATTTATAAAAACGAAAACCTTTTGTCCCAAAGCTGAAAATCACAAGACCCAAATCTGGAAAAAAAAATTACAAAAAAAAAAAAATAGAAAGAAATTCACAAAAATGCGAAAATGACTAAAATGTAGCAAAACGCTGCGGGCAAAAAACTGTGTGCAAGCGCAAACGCGTTGCTAACTTGTTCAAAAATGTTTGCCAAAAATTAAACAAAAATATTTTCCAAGCCTTTGGCATACAATTTTGCCTTAAAATGCCAGTCTAAAATGGTACATTCGATCCTTTTAGTGCACTACATCCGCGCCATTTTATACGCTCTTCTGGTCATATGTAGTTGAATTTGTACTATTTCCGCTACCCTTTTTTTTTTGCTGAGGGCTATTTATGCTTTTGCCTTTCGCCTACTGTTATGTATATTGGCCAACTCAGCTGCAACAAAAACTGGCTACAGGCAGGATAAGACTTTTTTTCACTTTTAGTTATATGTATTTTGGCCGAAATAATTTGTTTAGAAACAAAGCTCGGCGTATAGCGCAAAAAACCAAAAACAAAAAAACAAAAAAAAATGCTTGCAACGCATCATAATTGATGTAACTGTACGTGGAGCCTGCTAATGGTGTTTAGCGTTGCATATGCCTTTAGCGCATTTATGCAACTTGTTCGTTCTTCAATAAAATTCTATGCAAAGGCAGAAAATTGCTCAAATGGATTTCGAAATGTAAACAGAGTGCGACAAAAAAAAAAAAAAATACAAATACAAATACAAATGGCGGCCATAAATTTACATAAAATTTAAAGAAACTTTTCACCAACAAATCTTCACAAATATTTTTTTTGCATTGGTATCGCTATACACCATCCATCGCTTCGTGACTTTATCTAAAACTTTAACAAATATTTTCAGTAGGATATACATACAAAGAAGTAAGTTTTCTTGCTTTAAAATTGCTTTAAGCAAACAGTGTTGAAAATAAGATTGTAAAAAATTAAAAATTTAAATAATTTTAGCCAAAAAAATCTCATTTTGATATTAAATATCTTTAATATTTATAAATTCGATTAAATAAACAAACATCTGCCAGCTTGATGACTGCCCAGTTTTTGTTTTGTTAAAAGTTTTTTATGTAAAAAAAAATATGACTTTGATGATAAGTCTTTGTGCTTCTTTCTCTCTCTCTCTGTTTGTTCCAGAACTACACTAAGCTCGTCGCTCGATTTAAACTACGATCAGAAACGGTTGAAAGCTGAAGAAGTATTAAAGGTGTAAAAGCCTTTCTAACGACAGCAGTATCTGCCTAGCAGAGTTGACAGCTTGAACAAGTTAAGAACAGACGAACTTTCCATATATTTCCTAGTAAAGACATGATTGGAATGCCGCTGTGAATATATAAGCTGCTCATTTGGGTCTGTTTACATCATGTGCGATATATACAAACAAACCCGATCAGTTTTGAAGCTAAAAAGAACCGATACCTTCAACATTGCAAGTGTTAAAACCAGACTAAGAGTAAATCAAGCTGACCTATGCAGAAGCAGTAGAAAGTAGCTTGCATGCAGAATTTTTTTTGTAATATTAGATGACAGACAGATTGATCAAGATTAAAGTTTGGTTTGATTGTTCTCATTCGTTTGATGCTGTGGAATCCAAATTAACCAACTTCCAAAACTTAGAACTGAGAAGACAACTATTTCCCCTTCTTTTGTGGAGCGCAACAAAAAAATATATTTTTCCTTTATTATATCCGTTGCTTTTGCTACGCGTTGACTAACTAAGTGATGGAACTAAACTCGTCACACTCTATGCAAGTTAATTGTATAAAAATGCGAAACGAGGGGCAGCTTGCATAGTTTCATTACATAAATCAAATAATTGCAAACTCAGCAACTAATTGAGTTATTTTGTATTTGTGTTGTCGGTATCTTGGCTAATTGCTGCAATAATGACAGCAAAAACAATGCTGCCACAAAATACAAAAAAAAAAAAAAAAACACACACATGGATACACACAAACACATAAGCATACACAAAGTAAGAGCATATACAGAGAAGAAAACTGCAAGCACTCAGCATTCAAAACAAAACAAAACCAAATGTAAGGCAGCTAAGAGAAGCTGAAGTTTTAGCTATTCGCATAAAGTATCTACATCTGCCTAACATGTTCAGCACTCTGTGTACGCCCGCGAGCTGTTTGCAACTCAATAACAACAAAAGCAACCTACTGCCTACTGTCATGCATCACAAAATCCCACTTGGACGGACCATACAAACGCTGAGCGTATTTGCTGCGCCACAAGGCTGCCATTACACAGCAAAACTCATACAAAAACAATAGCAGCAGCAAAACAACAAAAAATCAACCGAAAAGCAGCAGCCAAAGCATTTTAGTACATGACAAGGACGTGAAGACAATGGGCAGCGCCTAATAGGCTGCTACAGTAAAGTAAACGCTGACAAAGAAGGACTAATGTACATATGAAGTACGAGGGTAACAACAAATAATTTGAAAACATTTTTAACAAATAAATAAATAAATCTTCCAGACCACACTCGACTACACACATCAAAATCATACACAAGAAATGTGAGTCTATAAATTTTAAACATTCCTAGGCCACAACCCCTAACACAGCGCAATTTAAAATAAATTCTAGAAAATTTGTTAAAGCTTAACAGTTTATAAAAACAATAAGCGCTACCATCGCAGATACACACATACAGTGCTCACAGTTAAACAAATACAAAAACAATTATGACAAACATTTGAGCATAGAAAGCAAGCAGCAAAAAAAATATAAACCAGCATTTGAGAAAAATGAGAACGGACCCGCATGCCCACAGCCAACAAAAAAAAAAACAAAAAAAAAAAAACAAACACACATACATACTAACATACCGAATTACAGAAATAAAAATAAAAGAAATATTTATTTTTAGAGCTGGGTAAGTGTATGTAAGGATGTCAGAGGATACTTGTCTTATATTTTCGACATCATTGTCACAGCTCATGGCGCGTAATTAACTAAACAAACGTCATTAGACGTGCGTGACACACACACACTCTCTCGCCTATCAACTACTACAAAAATACAAGTTACAAAATGGTGTAGGTGTGTTGGCAACACTGGTTTGGGTAGAATAAGAAATGCGGGTGCCTACGGGCCATACAGAATAAACACCCATAGCACACAGCTTTGTCTCCTGATGCTGCTTCCATTTCTTTTTTTTTTTTTGTGCTCATTAGTGCGGGAGTAATGAAAATAATAAAAAAAAAAGAAGAAGATACATAAATATATTTCTAAATAAAATAAAAGATATCCTGAAAGCGGCAGCGTTTTGCTGCAATCGAAGACAAACGACTATGACTATGAAGAACTGAAATTGTCATCAGTAAATGTAGCGCGCAATATCTTGAGTGATTACAACAAAAACAACAAGCAATATGGAACAAAAAAAAAAAAAATTCCAGATACATTTGTATAACGCTCGACAAGAAATCACAATCAAAGTGATTACAACAATTCTCAAATGCAAATGTGTTAAGTGTATGCCAAAACTATGCAATCGACTCTGCGATACATATAAGCAGACGAGGGCTAGGGTGAAGTGGAACAAATTTCCAAAAAATTTAAGCTGTTCATGTCTGATTAGAATAATGTACTCAGGTTATGCAATATGCATTCTATATGCTGGGTTAAATTTTTTGTATATGTGATAAATATTATATATATTCTTGATCAGCTCAATATGCGTTAATATAGCCATGTCTGTCTGCTGTATATAAATAAGATATCTGATGATAATTTTCATTTCAAAAATTGTTCGCTCTATCTGTCTGTCCGTCAGAACACATCTTCCCCGACACCTGTTCTTCCTCTTTTTATGATGTTCTTCTTGTAGTGAGGAAGGTATAGCCGCTGTGATATAATAAAAAATCAGACGGTATAATTCTTCGCAAAAGTTTAAGTCGGGCAGCATTAATCCATGCTGAATGGGAGGAACTGTTGAACTAATGAATCTAAAATCAATCGTAACAAGGCTCCGAGTCACGACCGTATATGCCATAGAACCTTGAAAGTCCTTCCATTGAGTGCTGTACTTTACATCACGTTAATATTTAACGCGATATTGAAATTACAGCACTTTCCGGCTAAGTGGAAAATAGCAAGTATTTCAATGGTTCATAAGCCTGGCAAGCCGGAGGATCAGCCGAACTCTTATCGACCGATAAGTCTTCTGCCTTCTTTGTCGAAGGTATGGGAAAGACTATTCGTGACAAGAGTAAAGGAACTGAAATGTTACAGAGAGGCATTGCCAGAATACAAGTTTGGGTTTCGTGTGGGTCACGGCACAGTGTAGCAGCTGCATAAAGTGGTAAACCACATCCTGCAGGCATTCGATGACAAAGAATACTGCATCAGTATTTTTATAAATGTGCAGAAGGCATTTGACAGAGTGTGGCATGATGTATTGCTAGCAAAAATGAATGTTACGACCATATTTGATTGATCGCTGCTTCCAGGTAAAAGTACGCGATAAACTCTCCATAACACACCCCGTTAGCGCTGGTGTTCCGCAAGGGAGCGTCTTGTGGCCATTGACATATTCGCTTTTAACAGCTGATCTCCCGATGCCAGTTAATCTAGCACCAGAAAAGGTACTGCTTGCATCATGTACTGACGACGTGGCTATGCTCTATAACTCCGCTTGTGAGCATGACGCAGTAGATTATGTGCAGGCTTACGCCGATGCTGTGGAAACGTGTGTTAAGCAGTGGAACTTTAAGCTTCACCCGAGCAAATGCATAAATGTTTGCTTCACGCTTAGAAGGAGAACACCAACCGCACTTCGTCTGAGCAATGAGCAATGCTTTCCCAAGCAAATGATGTAAGGTATCTGGGTATAACATTAGACAGAAAACTGATCTTTGCCAGGCACATCAGGAACCTTGTTATCCGTTGTCGAATGAGACAGGCTCAGATGTATTGGATGCTGAACAGGCGAATTAGGCTTCCATTAAGATGCAAACGTGCCGTATACAAAGCTACCATTGCACCCATATGAAAGTACGGCATACAAATCTGGAGCATTGCTGCAAAAAGCCACCAAAAGCGAATCCAGGTTTTGCAAAATAAGGCACTGCGTGCAATCACGGGATGCCCGCAACTCCAGCCTGCACAGAGATCTGCAAATTGAGAGGATAGAGAGTGCAATCTCAAGATACGCCAGTAGGTATAACGATCGATTGACTAGCCATGTTAACAGGCTGACTCGAGTTCTTTCTGGTCACCGTTTAATCAGAGGACTGAGACGCATATATGTAGGGCTCATACAGAGTGCATAGTGCAGTATTAATACACATTTGATCTCTCTCTCTCTTAGGAGACGGTGAAGTTTAAAAAATTTCTGTGATATATTTTGTTGGTAACCGGTTCAATAAAAAAAAATATTGTGGTAAATGAAAAAAAAAAAAATCAATCGGATCTATCCAGTTTAATCGCTTTAGGTATGTATTATACATTTATTTCTTTCCATTTGGAGAGGTTTTATTTAAGTTCAAGGCAACCTACATAGATCTCATGTGGCCAATTCAAATAATGCTCTCTTGTAAACTAGATTTGAATCTGGATTATGCCATCCATTCTAAAGCTGAAAGGCACCAGTTGGACACCTAATTCGATCTTCGCTTACTATAGCCCGTATAGGTGTGATATCTGCTTTTGTTCTAGCCTATTGAGCTTTTTTGAAATAATCCGGGAAGTGTTTAGCAAGCAATAGCTTCTTCTTTCTTCTTTAAGAAGCCTTATTCAATTTCTTATCACTAATGACAACTCTGTTGTCACGATTATACATACATGCTTCACATTTATGCACTACACATTTAACTATACTTGTGATGCATATATGACATATCACTGCAGCCCTGAGCGTGCTGAATTACTTGTAACTCGTTGCATTCATTCACTGCATGCGACATAGTTAAATTTGAAGCGCGAAAAATGCTGTTACCTGCAAGCAATAAAGTGTTCTAAATTCTCAACGCAATGTAACAAAAGTTACTATTTTTTTTTATATATATTTTGGTATATGTATCTACTTGTTTGTGTTGTTGACGACTGAACAACAACAAAACACGAAAATAAAACAAATACAACATCAAGCAGAACAGTTGACGTTGAATACATTTCATTGCGACAAAATGTTGTAACCGATTGAATGAATGACTACATGGATGGTAGGATAGATGGATGGATAGATGGATGGATGGATGAAAGTAAGTGTTACGCAGCTCACAACTCGACAAATGAAATAGTATTTATTACTTAAATTAATTGCTGCAAGCGCCCGGAGTGCTTCATTCTACAGTAATAACAAAAACAACAAGGACGCCAAACGGAGCATGTCAAGCACGCATGTTGCATGTAATAGAAGCAGCGGCACCGGCACCGGCACCGGCAGCAGTAATCGAGTTGAGTCTCCTACGTCTCGTTAAAGTATTAAAAAAAAAAAAAACATAAAATAAAAATAAAACAGAATTCTAGCCAAATCGGCTTATACTCGTAAAATATAAAATACTCAAGGGCGACATAGCCGCTAATATTAAGCGACTTTTGAAGCTACTCCTTCACAACGTCTTAGCGTCGTTGGCATTATATACGAGTAGATGACGAACAGTTTGTAACACATCTTCAACATCGTCCAAGGATTTTTCTAGTCAAATTTGATCTATTACAGAATTGGCGCAAAAGTATTTCAAACTTATATTAGACTACAAAGCAATCTGAAATGGTTAGGTTTATTGAGACAGCATCTCTCTGCATCTCTCACCATTATAAGTTATACATATTAAAAATATTTAAAATTTTTACTTACATATAACAGTCAATTTGGCATTGGCACGTATTGCTGAGTTTAAACGCGCCGGCCCCACCTGGCACTGGTACTCCGCATCATCGGTAATAGATGCATTCGAAATGCGCAGATTGTAGATGCCTTGTTTGCGATCGCCCAGCACTGAGTAACGCGGAAATCCCGGAATCACCGCTAAGAAGCCAAGCGCAAAGCCATCCTTAGTCCATTGCACGGCGCCAGCCTGATTTGCAACCTCGCAACGCATCATAGCCTCGGCACCCTCGAGCACTTGTAGATCGTGAGGCGTGGCACGAAATTTTTGCTGTTGCGCAAGGCACGACGCGGGCAAAAGCAACAACGAGTAGAGCACTGTAAAGATACAAAGAGCAGGATGAGCTATTTATTTAGGCAAAGTTTAGCAACTTAATTAATTTGCACCACCAAACTGCAAACAGTGAGGCGAGATATAAGTGCAAACTGTGTATTTAACTACTTGTGTGTGTGTGTGCGTGTGTGTGTGTGTAAGTACAGTGGCTAAGCAGTTGCCTGGCGACGACAACCATTGTTCCATAAAATAGACAGCCTGGCAAGCAGTGCAGACAATGGAGACAGAAGTCAGAAATTTTATAGCTGCCTAGCTAAAGTGTGAGAGGGAGATAGATAATGTGTTCACAGTAAACGCTTTGAGCGTTCAGTTCGCATTTCATTTTTTGCGAGTCGCTGAGCTTTTTCGTTTGGCTCATATTTTTTATGCGATTCTCTATTAAAAACGTGACTTGCTGCTTTACGACCACAAAAAAAAAAAAAAAAAAAAAAAAAAAACGAGAAACTGCAAGCGAAATACTTCGTTATTTATGATGAAGTCCTATGGCAGGACTTTAGCAATGGAAGCGCGAAAACAATAAGCTATGAAAACCAACGAAGCAGCCAACAAACGAACGAACGAACGAACATAGACAATCAGACAGGCAGACAGTCAGTCGGAGAAAAAACATACAATCAGACAGACAGACACAATCAGACTCACATAGCATATAAACCAAAATAAAAAAATAAAAGTAAAACAAAAAAAAAAATGTGCACACAGCATTTTCATACAAAGAGGACACTGACCAGCAGTTATGCACTGCAAACAACGTGCAAGGGGCGAAACGTATATCCTGCAAAGCGAAATCGTTGCATAACCGGAACTTTGACCGCTCAAAGTAAAAGTTTTTAATGAAAAACAAACACAAGATAAAGCGAGCGTGCTACAACAAAGAAGAAAAGCTGAGAAAGCAAGGATAAACCAGCGCGCGATTTGAGTGCAATGTGTTAATGTGGGCGACAGTGCGGGGCGTGGCGTGGCACATTTATAATTGCTGCACTGCTAGCTGCACAAAGTAAAATCAGTCTAGCCGAGGTTTTTCGCTTAAGTTTTGGCTCGTATTTTTTTGAGCAGCCTAACGCCAGCGGTTGGTTGCACTGAGTTAATTTTCTTACAATAAAAAAAAATTAAACAATATAAAAAAACGACAACACTGAAAAATAAATAAAAAAAAAAAAAAGGAATTTAATGCAAAGTACATCAAAAGTGAAAAAGAGCATAATTAAACGTATAAAGCGAAATTAAGCTGAGTGTGCAGCATAAAAACGGAGAACTCTATATAAATGTAACTGTTTTATTAACCCTTTATTAACCCTACTCTAATGATGGCATGTAGAGTATTCACACACAGTCGTTTAACTGCTTAATTAATGAGCAAATAATTAATAAGAAAGTAATTTTTAACAACAAATCTACTTCCTTAAAAATTTTACAAAAAAAAAAAATTTTTACAAAAACAAATCGTCCACGGCTTTTCTTATACATCTATCACTATGTATTTTTTTTTATTATTGGAAAGTACCTCATAACCTTAAAAAAAAACTAATACAGCGAACACTTTTTGGAAAAATTCATCGCTTGAAACTACTAACTGCGTCGTTGTTTACGAATTATTTTTTTTTTTTATAGATTTCCAAACATGAGCATTCGAATTCACCCAAAATTGTCATATATCTTGCGTGTGGCTGCATTCGGGGTATGTCCTCGTGGTGACTAAGGGCATCGGAACAAATCTGTAAACCGGTAAAGTCCTTGGATCACGGACTTTGCAGGGCCTCGGATCCCCGGCGGCTATTATCATGCAACCGCAGCTTTACATTGGTTGGTGACTTGGCTATTGTACAGTGCAATGGGACATGAGGAAGTAACATTTGTTGTAAGTACGAAATTAATTAATTGGGAGAAAAATTAGATGCTGACATCAAAGTAATATACAAGGAAATTTTTGACTTGTATATTGGTGAACTTTCATGGGCTTCTAATGAACCGTCGGAGAAAAGATACAAATGCAACTAAGTTTTCCAGTGCAACAGAATGGAATGAACCTCTTCGTGAAGAGTTTGTTTTTTTTTTAAATAAAGTTAGAACTTCATTAATAAGAATAACTTCAAGATAGGAAACAAAACAGTGACCTCAGCAAAGGCTCCAATTTTATCCAACAAAGAATCTGATCTTCAGAATAATAACGAAATCGGAGCTACTGAAATGGTGGAAGTTTATGAATACGAGTTTGAGAACGATTATACAATCGACTTTTCTCCAAATACTTAAAAATCACCTAACAGCCTGTATTGAACTATCTTCTAGGGGATGTGGGTTTGTCAAAAGACAGTGAATAGCTTCGCTTATGAAGCAAAGAAATTTTCTAGAACCAAAAATTAGAAAAATGTTACTAACGAAAAGTATTTTGCTCTTCTCATTTCTCACTGTACTGTACGAATAAGGAAAGGGAGAACGGAAGCATCATAGGTTGTTCAAAAACAATTGCTTATAAAATCGTCATTTATTCTCCGATTTTGATGAACTTTTTGGACAGATAACATTGCAACAAAACAACAGATTAGCAACACTTCTTTGACTCATCAAGCCAGTGTTTCTGCATAATACCGCAGTTAAATTATGGGAACTTGAAAATATCTTTAAATTAAATTGGCTAACAGTAACACAATTGGCAAAAATTTTTAAAAATTATTGCCATTATATACGGACAAAATCCTGGTTTAACAAAGTACTCCCGCTACTTCTGTTTAAGGAATATTAAAGACAAAGATATTCGCTACAAGTTAAGAGATTGACCATTCGGAAAATCCCTCACAACTGTGTCACGTAATGTCATCCGCGAATCCCAAGTAGATATATTGAAGCTAGTTCAGCTCAAGCAGTTAGTCAAAGCTCTTAGGGGGCGTTCAAGCAATACGTAACGCAATTTTTGACCCTCCCTCTAATCGTTACGTAACAACCAAGTGACCATTTTTACCTAAAACAATTACGTTTCGTAAAGTCCAAACCAACATCTACGATCATGATTACTGGCTTCCCGGTGTCATTAAGGGCTTGAATGCAAACACAAAAAAATAATACGATGTCATAAGCATAGGTTCTGCTGTGGTGTCTCCCACTCTTTGTGGATATAAGTGTCGAACCACTGCAATCAACATATTTTTTTTATACCGAAACCTTCAGGATCCACGTTAAGGCCGACATATACATTAGAAATACGTTTGTGCCTCTCTGGCACGACCCAGTAAAAGTACTCTGTATTCTATATGCATTAAAAGAGGACTCTGACTTTCCATAGCCGATAAACCTAATGGTACACAGGCCTTATCGACGTGAGAGATTAAAAATACTTGTTGCAGTGCTAGAAGCGATGTGATAGATTGCAAGGATCTGATTGTAACAGTGCAAAATTCGTGCTTTGTGTGCATCTGGGTCTGTGGTCTTGCTAAGTTCACAGATATAGTGCTAACGTGGCTCCTTCCCTGTTGAGTTTTAGAAACGCGTGGAAGCAAATGAAGATATGTGCAGCTTCGAGAAATTCGGAATCCGATCAACAGCAACCTCTCATGCAGGTTGGAAAGAGTGAGACAACTCCTAATCATCTCTGTTCGACAGCATTCATAAGCAGCGTTGCCATGAATGGCAATGCTGAATATGGTCTCCAGTAGAGCATATTACAAGTCAGCATGAGAGCCTTTTTAGGCTGATGATGCAAATCTCCCTCTTTTGAGGATAATACAGTGTTAACTCAATTTACTAACACTGACTACAAAAATGTGCTTCTGGGTTAACACTAACGAATACTGAGAACGAAATCAAAATGAAAATGGCATACAATATAGCCTAGGGATTCCCCAAATTTAAAAGGATTGCAACTTGGCAGATTTTAATTTCCTAGTTTCTTATTTAAATAAAAAAAAACAATGTTACTCAACGCGTTTTTCGAAATCCCTCCTCCGCCTAAATTGCGTTACATAATACTTGAACTTAAGATAGGCAAAAGGTATTCCCTAAATTTTCTGATGTCAAAATAAAAGAATGGGTGAGCTTCAAATTCAGGAACTGTTTAAGAATAATAAATTCATCAGTACAATGAGTGGTTGTAAGAAAGCATCTTGGCTTAGTTTTTGAGCAGTTTGTTAGGAAAACGAAAATGTACATAAAACAAAGAACTAGCTGCCAAGATGATCACGAACTGCAAGAAAATAGAATGCTTGATGAAGCTGTATTCTCTGCGCTCTGAACTTGATAAATTTCAGGGGAAACCTAGAACACTTCTGGGTAAGGAACAGGGTGAACATTATCACCAAGTTATTAAAGTTAATGAAACTCCTTACCGGAATGCGGCGATTTTCATATGTTTGTAGGTTTTTGCTGGATGCTGAGAATAGAGAAACACTGGGACAAAAGACAAAGAACTAGATACAGCTCAAAAAAAGAGATGTAGAAAAGTCGTACGTGCATACTCCTTGCAGTGCACATCGGATGACGCCAATGCAGACAAAAGAAAAAACCAGCAGACACCTGATGTAATGTGTTTAAATAGGCCACAGACTTAAATTGAGGAACCTCAAAAAAAAAAAAAAAATATCGCAAACAAATTCAGATTCTTACATCAGAAAAAAATTCTAATTGTGTCTGTGCAATTTTAATTAAGAGTTTGTTGGGGTTTTTGGGATTCAATGGAACGTTTTAGCAATTCTGAAAACATATAGTAAACATAGTCGGACCCACAGATCAAAAAGATATATCTATTTAAGTGTCTGTATAGCTTAAACTATGTGTGTATCTAGTGTTTTTTTTTTTTGAGGTTATGGCAGAATATTCTGAAGTGATGGGACTTGAATTCGGACTAAGCAAGCCCAAAAACAGCCAAATGACGAATTTTGAGCGAATTCGTTGAATTTTTCAAAACAGTATTGAATCCACCATTTGGAATTATAAATAATTGACATTAAATTTGTAAGCAGTAACCCTTAACCCTTGAGTAACAAGTTTAAAGCGAATTCAATGAATTTTCCCAATAAGTGTTTGCTATATTTGGGTTTTGAGTTTATTTCAAAATTCTGAAAATTACATTGGAGTATTTTCAAACGATTTTAACCTGAAATGGTATACGAAATAGAGCCATGTTTAGACATTATTATTATTAAGTAGTAGTAGGCACTGCGACCTTACAGGTGAATTGTGCCCTAACAGTTGCTGACTTACAGCAACTCGTCCAGCCCTACTGCCCTGAAGAAGGCCACTAGGTTTTTGGGATTGAGTGCATGCATGTTTAGACATACTTAATGAATATTCTTAGCTTTAAAACTAATCCCAAAACAGAACAAATTTTTACTTAAACAATATTTTATCACTCGCATAAAATAGTTATCTAATGAAACTATAAACAGATAAATTGCTAATTTTTTATATATTGTAAATTTTTTAAAATACCAATTAAATATTTTCAATACATTTCAACTGCAGCTAGAGAAACTTTTACTTTTACTTTATATAAAATACTGCATAAGGAAATGCATAAGGAAAATATTTTTTTTTTTTTTTTTTTTTTGACATTTTTATGAAAAACAATTAAAACAATTATTAAGGCAGCTGACTGTTGACAGTATTCAAAATTTATTCATATTACAGCGAAATATTCGTTGTAAAATTTCTTCTATTTTGTTGTCAACGGCACCGAACCCCACTTGAAATGCCAATAACATGCGACCGGAAAATTTTAAATTTGTTCAAACTGGCATTTGTATCTTTATTTTTGTAGCAGGAAAAAAACCAAAACTTGGCATGTCAATGAGTATACTGAAGAGAAGAGATTGTACAAATTTCTTAATGGATTTAGGTTTCGAATTGCAAAAATCGTTGACAACAAATTCAAGTAATTTATTTGTTTATTCTGCAGAAATTAATAGAAATAAACAAGCGCGGAATTGGCATTATAATCGTTCTTTAATATATAATTCAGAGATATGACAATTAAAATTTAATTTAGTGCAGAGAGTTCACTAATGCATTTTTGAGCAAACATTATATTAATTATTATAGACAGTTTTCTTTAATATAAATTTAGAAATAATTGCAAACAGAGCAAACATGGCTAAATCGAAAATTAATTGATTGTTGATTTTACTGCATAAGGACCTCAAATGAGTTTTGCATGTCTCCGTTTACTAATATCTTTCAAGTTTATATTTGAACGTCCTCAAAATGAATTTTTCCGGTTGGTACACCTGCTTTCAACTGTCTGCCTGTCTTTTTCAAGGTTAACTGAGACTAACCTTTATATATTGGAATGCCATATCCATTGAACTTTTATTTGCTACTCATTTTTCACAGCATTTTTTCCAGCTGACGAAAGACCATTTTAGTTATTTGCACATCCAACATTTTGCCGCAATGATGGGCGTTACATAATATCAACTGCAACGCTTTTGCTTTCTTTTAATTTTTTTTTTTCACCATATATAAAGGCTGTTTTTCATTGTCTGCCAGTTTTTGGCGACCACGACCACATGCTGACGACGACAGTGGTTCAGATCAACTCAGTTCTGCTTAGTCGGTTAGGTTAGCGCGGTGTTTGCCAGCAACAATATTTTTACATGCCATTCTAGTTTTTGTTGCGTTTTTTTTTTTTCGGGTTTATTTTTTTTTGTTTTTTTTTCGTTTGCTCGTTGAGCGCAAATCAAACCAAAACTAAACTAAACTCAGTCGCTGACACGCCAAAAGGCAGTTGAGCGCAGCAGCCAAACATTTTCAGTCGTGATCCAATTCCAAAAACCAACACAGCCAACAGCCATCAACCAGAAACTGACTATCCGGGTACAGTTTAAGCTCCTCATCGCATCAACAGTGCTGAGCAACCGAATAAGTGATTGCGGGGGGCAGCTGTGCCTGGCACGTGTGGCATGTACACTTGAATTGGCCTGCTATAGCACGACAGCAGGAGTTGGAGAAGGAGGAGCATGAGAATGTCAACCGTGTTGAACTATTAGGCGGAAATGTCGCGTCCATTGTTATATTTGAGCAGCGATTGCAATTGCTG
This sequence comes from Leucophenga maculata, assembly GCA_035044805.1. Classification (NCBI taxonomy): domain Eukaryota; kingdom Metazoa; phylum Arthropoda; class Insecta; order Diptera; family Drosophilidae; genus Leucophenga; species Leucophenga maculata. Next base: position 1,437,509 of record JAWNNP010001279.1, on the reverse strand, counting down.
CAGTGCAGAATCGATAAAAAGGTTTGTACAACGCGACATGCCGACGTCGACTACGATCAAGTATAATAAGTAGACAAAGGATATGAAGGCGACGCGCTTGTAGAAAGGATTTGAATGCGGCATTCAAAGCACGTTGTTGACAGACAGACGGACGGATGGACAGAAGGACCGAATGAATGTGGTAGTTGGCTGTAGACATTAAAGTAAATGGACAAAAGGTGCTTTCGAAAGGATGACAAAAGCGACACAGAATGCACAGTGAGTCAATTGTAGCTGCCATATTTATGAGTGTGCAACGTGCGCCAAATTTTATGCGAACTAAAATGCGGAAGTACAAAATTTAAATCAAATCAAATTACACAAATTAATTGCTGTGCAGGAGTAAAAGAATGAATGAATGTTTGGGCAGCTTTATATAGCATTTCCATCGCTCAGACCGTAAAGTGAACACATAAAAATCAAATCAGATTAACGAGCCGTGCGGAAAGTTAAATTGGCGTATGAAAAAAAATAAAAACATACAAAATGAGAACAAAAATCTAAAGGCGTCAAGTGGAAATAAAACTTAAGTAGCTACAGGCTCTCGGGAGTTGGTGTTGGCCCAAATCAAATCATTACGCGTCCAGTCGCTGCTCAGGTGTCATTTAGCAGACGCATAAACTTTGACACCGAGCGCAAAAGTGTGCTTAATCAGCGCTCAAACAAACAAGTATATAGACGCAGTATATACAGTTATACATATATGTATATGAACATATATGAACATCAAATAAAATGCCAACGCACATACACATACACACATATGCCACATACACACGCATTGCCCTTTAACCCTTCGACGTGCACAAACAACGCCGAGCCATCAAATTTTCGTCATAACAATAACACTGATAGTCGCTCGTAAAAAACCCTTTTGCGCCATCAAAAGCAAAGTTGTGATGAGCTGAAATTGAGTTTAACTTTGGAATGGCGGCAAGGCTTACTGCGAATGGGCGTCGGCGACCATTGATGTGTAGTGGCATGGAATGGCAAGAATAGTGCTGCAGGAGGCGAAAAACTAAGTCAGTGAAGCGCAGCAATCAAAAGCGCGTCGAAGCTGCCACTGCCACAATTTTTTTGTTTTTCTTTTTTTTTCAAATGAAAGCATAAAAACAAGCGACATGTCAACTGACAATTGGCCCCGAGTGCGACTGACTGCGGCCACCGTTGCCAGAGTAGACAGACAAATTGCGACCACTGGGTTTCTTGCCGTTGAGGTATATTAACTTTCGAAAGTTTTAAAGCCGCATAAAATAAACACACACGCACGCACAGGCCGTGTGTGTGAGATGCTAAAATGCCTTTTAAATTTCGATACGCTATAATTTGCCAAAAAAAAAGCAACAACGAAAACAGACTCGCCTCATCTATTTCCGCTTTGGGGCAGACAACATGTCAGACCCAAAGGCAAAAGTGCGCCACCCAATGGATTTAGTTAACAACAAGCTTAACGCTTAAGGCGCTCCCTGTGCGAACGCCAGAATTCGAAATGTGCGTTGAAATCGTAAAATAGGAATTTACTTTATTAAAATTTTTCGCTTCAGAAACAGGCATACGATACAAAAACCTACAAACATATCACACACACACACACACACACACAGAAACACTGTTAAACGCCAACAGAAAATGAGTAACAAAATACGCATCATGAGATATTCCTATATGAGGGCTGTATGAGAAGTTCATAATTATTTAGGCATAATTATTTCGTTGGAAATCAAATTGTGTAGGCGTTACGAATACCAAAGCATACCGAGTACAGTTTGTTTTAAAATGAAATAAAAGTTTAAAAATAAAAATAAAAAATATATATGAGCACACTTGAAGTTTCTAAGTCATATAGTTTCTGAGTATTGTTTTTCTCATACTTTCACAAAGTCGGACTTGTCTACATTGACTCCACTTTCAATGCTGATTAAGAACATATAAAGTGTGACAAAAATTAAATTTATCAATAACCTATCAGAGAACCCTCGCCTCTCACTTAAGTGATTGCCGCCTTTAGAGCAGACACTGCTGCCGCCATTAATACTGGCAGTGCGTATCATGAACGAGGTAAAAATAAACTCAACTATGAACTTCGAATCGTATAAATTTTCACAGCAGCAAAATAGGCGCAAATGCCATTTGGTTGTGCATAAGAAGAGAGAGAGAGTAGGATTTTACACAGTGTGCAATGCCTGAGGTTGTCTCGTTTTTAGTTGCTTTGATCGCAGCTTTTTCACTGGAAGCTGGCTTAACGCGCTAAGCTTCTTCTTCTCTGTATTTGACAGTTTTAGCTCAGCAGAATTTTCTACTTTCAGCGCGGCTGTCATTTTGTAAAATTTATATAAATTGATAGACAGACAGACAGACAGACAGACAAATAAATACAAATACAGGCATACATATGCAAAAATTCTAAACATGTGCGCCCGCGAAATTATTTAAAGAGAGAGAAAGCGAGTATACAACGAATTATCCTATAGAGTGGGAAAGAAAGACGGATATAGAGACAAATTTGTCTGTCTCTTCGTCTGTCTATCCATTGTTTGTGACAGTATGACAGTAGGCAAAGAATTTTGTAGTAATTTTCTCTAGAATTATTATGTACTAAAATGTGAAATAATAAATGCTGAGCCTGCTGAACGTAAATATGCGCATACAGCTGGTGTTTATCTGCTGGCATTATTGTTTAAATTATATTTATGGCGAATATTTGGCACATTCCGTTTCGCAAGAACGGTTTCTATGAAGTTCTTCAAAAACAATACTTTTCATATACGGTTCGCAATATGTTTGTTCGTAATGGAAATCGATCGATTTGAATTGTTTTTATAGCCCATTTTCATATTAAAATCTTTTAAGTACATAAATACTTAGTAATTTTGTAAAAGGTTCATTCAAAAATATATATACATTCTCGTATAATAGTAGGAAAGTAGTGACGGTACTATGAAAAAATACTCAAAATTGCTTATTATTGCTTTTAATCGGAATAGTAGCTGAAGTAGAGCATAATGCTGCAGAGCATCCAGTGCATGCTGTAAAAAGGGGTTGGTGCGCTGGGCTTGGGACCCGCCACTGTAAAAATAAATCACCTATGAAAACTAACAGGAAGCCTCGGAAGGATCCCTATGGTGACGACCCCGCAAACGATATAAAGACCACGAATTACGAATATGCAACTGGAATGTCCGCACCATGAATTCGGATGATGCAAATATCCAGCTGGTTGATGTCTTCGAAACATGCAGGCAGGCTGACATCACTGCAATCCAAGAAATCCGATGGGTTGAACAGGGATGCATCTACTATAGCTGCAATGCAAGTAAGCACATCCAAATTCGGGTTTCATGGTGAGTAAGAAACTACGCAGCCTCGTCTCCAGGTTCACGCCTGTTGACGAGCGTCTAGCCGCGATACGCCAGATTTGTGCGCACGCCCCGACGGAAGAGAAAGACGATGATGCTAAAGATGAGTTCTATGAGCGGTTGGAACGTCTGTACGAGCGCTGTCACAAACACGATGTCAAAATCGTGTTTGGCGATTTCAATGCCATTCAATAATGGAGAGAGGCTAATTGAGTTCACCGCAGGTCGGAACATGGTAGTTAGTAGTACCAGATTTAAACACCTTAACATCCACAAGGCTACATGGCTGAGTCCAGATCAAGAGGCACGCAACCAAATTGATAATGTTTTGTTTGACGGAAGCCAAGCATCTAGCGTGTTGGATGTGCGAACGTTACGTGGTCCCAACATTGACTTGGACCACTATTTTGTCGCTACCAGGGTACGCACTATGCTCAGCGTAGTGCACGTCGCACGTTCCAACATGCAACGAAAGCTAGACGTCGGCAAGCTGCAATCAGAACAGTCCGCCGCAGCCTTTTGAAGCACAATTTCCCGACTGCTCTGGGAAAGCTCTCCGTCTTTTCAAGATATATATGAGCAGTAGCAACATATCACCCGCTCCATGGATAGTGCTGCAAAGGATGGTATTGGTTATACAAAACCTGTGAAGAATGCTTGGTACGACGAGGAGTGTCGCAATGCTACTGCAGAGAAGAGAGCTATATCGAGAGAAACGGAGAGAGGAGATACTTCTTTTCAGACGCAAGAAAAAGAAGCCAGAAAGGAGGGAGTTTGAGGATGTTGAGATGTTACGTGACAAAAATGAAGCTCGAACATTTTATCAAAAGGTCAAGCATCTGACCGATGTTTTTAAACCCTGTCTGCGCGGCAAAGATTGTCCGTCTTTGCATGACGACGCTATCTCACATACAAAGCGTTGTCAAGGTGGGGAAAAACCTTTCCGACCCCTTTGATTCCAAGAAAGGCAGAGGCTTTATTGAATCTTTTGATGTAAGTGATGCTGCTCGCTTACGCCGATGACATCGACATCATCGGCACGCAGGAACGGCGAGTCTGCAATGCGTTCTCAGAGATTGAAAAACAGTCTCGGCTCATAGCAACAGACTAGCGGTGAATGAGAACAAGACGAAGTACTTGGTGTCTTCTCGCACTCCGTCATCGCGTCTTGGACGGTCAGTGACGTTGGAGAATTTCAACTTCAGTGTTGTAGAAAACTTCGTCTACCTTGGATCCGAGATAACCAGCAACAACAATGTCTGCCTGGAGATCAGGCGAAGAATCACGCTTGCAAATAGATGCTTTTTTGGGCTGAACAAGCAAATGAGAAGTAAAACCCTCTCTCGAAAGTCAATAATCAAGTAGTCTTCGAGAGGAAGATTCTTCGCAGGAATTTTGGTCCCTTTGCACTGGGCTGGGCATCTCATTCGAATGGATGAAAGAACTCCAGCACGCATGGTTTACATGGGGGGTCCAAACTTGATTGGAGGACGACGAAATAGAGGACGACCGGGCACTCGATAGAATGACCAGGTATGAAGAGAACTCTCCGTACTTGGCATTCAAAACGAGTGGCGCCAGCGGCGCGCCTTCCTAAATGCGGCCATGACCGGAAGACGGTTGACGACCATATAAGTAAGTAAGTAAGTACATATTTTGAAGCTCTATTTGAATATTTTTCATTAATAATTTAGCAAACGTTAAAAATTAACCATTTTTAATTATCGAAAAAAATTTGTTTAAGTCTTTTAATTTGAGTTTCCAAAAACTCTAAATCTTCCATTTTTTTTTAGTTAAAACCACATGACTCTGATTAAGCTTCTTGGCTTAAATTTTAATTAAATGAAATACAATTTGCAACTTCAGCTAGATCTAAGGCTGTTGCATGCTTTGCGGTGCAAACTGCATATTTTCGATTAAGCAGACTCTGTATTCACTATGCTACGCATTCGCTCCCTTGCTGCCTTGTCTTATCAACACAGTGTCACACTCCTCTTTCATTTCTTTGCCTATTTTACATAACCAAACAAGCTAGCAAACATTCAACAGCTGCTGCTACAACACGCCGACATTGTCACTCCAGCTACTACTGCTAACAAGGACTTTAGCTACTGCTGACAACAACAACAACAACAACAAAAGCAACAAAAATGAACACTTGCAACAGTTGCTGCTGCTGGCTTTCTCATCTTCATTGTTGCTAGCTACTATGAGTAAGAGTACCTTTACCTGTTCAAGAATCTGTGCATAAATTTTCAACTAATTTCCCAACACAGCAAATTGACACATTTTTTAACACTTCACTTCGTCAACTTGAAATGCGAAATTTTGTCACAGTCGCTTCTCGCAATCGCTGCTCGTTCGCACATTTTGTGCAGTAAATTACTCATTAATTCATTTAAACTAGAATGTACACTTAAATTTAGTTATTTCATTACTTTTGTTGACACAAATTAAGTGAAGCGTAAAGCATTCTGGAGTGAGTGAGAGAAATTTACTGCGCGCCGCCGTAGTAATTCTATTCTAGTAAAAACTATTTAGTCAGTTTATAAATGAAATTAGCTCAGTGTTAAGTGCGCCGGATATAGTTGTATGTGTGTGTGACTGAGTGTGTGTGTGTTTGTAATGCTGTCTCTGTGTATGTGCCAAAAGCTGTTGAACATAATTAAAAAGATTTGCTTTTTTTTTAACGAATTAGCGCGAATAAGTTTAAAATGATTGCAAATGCTTGCACAAGTTAAACAGCTACACATATTATTATAATTGTAATACCCTACATTTTCACTAAAACAGATTTCGCTTTCGTTGTACAATTGGTCATTTTGAAAATATACTAAATTGCTTCATTCAATTCCGTTCTGGTGTGGAGGAAGTGAAAAATGCACTACGCTCCGGAAGACCTGTCGTCAAAGAAGTCGATGAAATCAAAGAAGTGATCAAGATAGACCGCCATAGTAGCAGCCGCACCATCGCCCGGGAGCTGAATATTAGTCATATGACCGTTCAAAGGCATTTGGCTATACAAAAAAACTCGAAATTTTTGAGACGCATGAATTGACATCAAAAAACCTCGTGGACCGAATTTCCATCTCCGTTTCTGAAGCGAATGATGACTGGGGATAAAAAGTGGGTCACTTACGACGACGTGAAGCGCAAACGGTCTTGGATGAAGGTTGGCGAAGCGGCTAAAACGGTTGCCATGCCCGGATGGACGGTCAAGAAGGTTATGCTGTGTGTTTTGTGGGATTGGCAGAGAATTATCTACTACGAGCTGCTCCCATATGGCCAAACGCTCAATTCGATCCTCTACTGTGAACAACTGGACCGCTTGAAGGCAGCAATCGCCCAGAAGCGGCCATCTTTGGTCAATAGGATAGGAATTATGTTCCATCAGGACAACACCAGACCACACACTTCGTTTGTGACACCCTTTCACCTTATAGTTCGGACCTGGCACCATCGGATTACCATCTCTTCCTGTCAATGTCGAACGATTTAGCTGGCGAGAAATTGAAATCGACTGTCTCACTTGTTTGCCCATAAGGGAAGCAAGATGAGCGGGGCATGATCTTGGAAGTTGGAATCTCGTTGGCAACAAGTTATTGATCAAAATTGCGCTTATTTAAACAAAATCCGAGGATTGTACGCAATTTTATAAAGATTTGAAATAAAGGCGAAAATACGAACAACTTTTTGTTCCAACCTTATATATACAAGTACTTTGTGGGGTCTGCCACGCCTGCTTCTGTTAGTTACATATATTTGGGAATATAAACAAAAGTTAGCCGCCCACTTTGAGTAAAGCTGCGCACTTCCTTGATTATTTATCTCGCCATAATGATTATCATCTACACACAAAGCATTGTTAGGGTAGGAACGAACTTCTACAAGAAAGGTTTCAGGCCAGATGATACGTTATGTGTTTTTTTTTTTAAACTATTGTTGGAGTATATCATACGCCAATGAACTTACAGAATATGTCGAGCGCGATCATCCGGTACGCCGATTTATAATTCCAACTTATATTGTCGAACAAACGTACACGGAACGAGCATGAATATATTTTGTGCAATAAAATCAGATAAAAGAAAATGGAATATAATGGAACAGTCAACAATTATTTGCTGGAATTCAATTTAATTACCATTACTTCGGCAAGGGTATAAAAGCATTCGGTGCGTTCAGACTTTTTCTTGTGTGTTAATTTCTTTTATTTTTTTTTTTTTTTTTTGTTGAGCATAATACTTGCTTCGCGTGTTACTAAAGCACAGCGTGTTCATAATCATCCTGAGGATAATGATGATTATGTTGATGATGTTAATGAAAATAATATTGTTGCAGGCAGTGAGCACGCATAGCGAATTGCATGAATATGCGAAGTAAAGCAAAGGAAAAGAACTGCAACAACCGCAAAGCTGCACTTAGGCGCAACAGCATCAACACACAGATACAAACGTATACAAACATATGTATCTCGCAGGAGTAAAGAAACACAAGTATGCATTGTCCTGCGTCCTTGTTAGTTGTTGCTTGCTGTTGCTCAAAATGAACTACTACAAACAGCAACAAAAAATGCTGCAACATAAAATTCATATACTACTCAGCAACACTTGGCCGCTGTCGACTGAGGCATTCATATTTTCTATACGAGTGTGTGTGTGTGTGTGCGTGTGTTTGTGTATGGCGCTGTGTGCATGCACAAGTGTGTGCGCATTCTTATTTAGTAGCAATGTGGCCTGAGGTGCAAAAAAGTTTTTATGCTTTGCAGCGTGGTTTCAAACGTCTCAAAGATTCATGAACTACCTCCACCCACTCTGTGGCCATAAATTGCATACTCGCATGACCCAACTAGGCCTTGAAAGTTTTTCTTAGGAAAATAAACATTTTTATACGCTACACAAAATAAAAATATTTGTAGCACGGTTTGTCAAAATTTGTCATAAAGTATATGAATTTTCATTATCGATAGGATGATCTATTACTTATGAGAGTTAATTAAAAAAAAAAACATATAGAGAAACAAAACTAATGTTAGAAGCCTTTATATGTGCCGCATTGTTATAAATGCTTCTTCAAACTTAAAAATTTTCTCTATCTAATTTGAAATATATAGGGTATAAAATAGTCAAGCAATTCAACCATAGCCTTTTTTTATTTTACTAACATACTTAAAAAAAAAATAGTTTTTATTACAATAGCATTCTGCGAGTCCTTAAGCTCATTGTTGTTGTTATGTGTCCTCAGCACTTATTAATTTTACATTCTGCTTCTTTAATAAACACCTTTAACAAACAAACGAAAGTGTAAACGAATATTTGGTTAGTTGATTGTCCCACTTCAAAGATCCTACGTGGCATTGGAAGACATAAGATATTGAATATTATTGAAAGATGCTTTATTGAAAGAATCATTGGAAGAAGCATTATTGGAAGAAGCATTATTGGAAGAAGCATTATTGGAAGAAGCATTATTGGAAGAAGCATTATTGGAAAAAGCATTATTGGAAGAAGCATTATTGGAAGAAACATTATTGAAAGAAGCATTATTGGAAGAAGCAATATTGGAGGAAGCCATATTGGAAGAAGCAATATTGGAGGAAGCCATATTGGAAGAAACCATGTTGGAAGAAGCATTATTGGAGGAAGCATTATTGGAAGAAGCATTATTGAAAGAAGCATTATTGGAAGAAGCATTATTGGAAGAAGCATTATTGGAAGAAGCATTATTGGAAGAAGCAATATTGGAAGAAGCATTATTGGAAGAAGCATTATTGGAAGAAGCATTATTGGAAGAAGCAATATTGGAGGAAGCCATATTGGAAGAAACCATATTGGAGGAAGCCATATTGGAAGAAACCATATTGGAAGAAGCATTATTGGAGGAAGCATTATTGGAAGAAGCATTATTGGAAGAAGCATTATTGGAAGAAGCATTATTGGAAGAAGCAATATTGGAAGAAGCATTTTTGGAAAAAGCATTTTATTGGAAGAAGCATTATTGGAGGAAGCCATATTGGAAGAAACCATATTGGAGGAAGCCATATTGGAAGAAACCATATTGGAAGAAGCATTATTGGAGGAAGCATTATTGGAAGAAGCATTATTGGAAGAAGCATTATTGGAAGAAGCATTATTGGAAGAAGCAATATTGGAAGAAGCATTTTTGGAAAAAGCATTATTGGAAGAAGCATTATTGGAAGAAGCATTATTGGAAAGAAGCATTATTGGAAGAAGCATTATTGGAAGAAGTATTATTGGCAGAAGCATTATTGGAAGAAGCATTATTGGAGGAAGCCATTATTGGAAGAAGCCATGATTGGAAGAAGCATTATTGGAGGAAGCATTATTGGAAGAAGCATTATTGAAAGAAGCATTATTGGAAGAAGCAATATTGGAGGAAGCCATATTGGAAGAAGCAATATTGGAGGAAGCCATATTGGAAGAAACCATGTTGGAAGAAGCATTATTGGAGGAAGCATTATTGGAAGAAGCATTATTGAAAGAAGCATTATTGGAAGAAGCATTATTGGAAGAAGCATTATTGGAAGAAGCATTATTGGAAGAAGCAATATTGGAAGAAGCATTATTGGAAGAAGCATTATTGGAAGAAGCATTATTGGAAGAAGCAATATTGGAGGAAGCCATATTGGAAGAAACCATATTGGAGGAAGCCATATTGGAAGAAACCATATTGGAAGAAGCATTATTGGAGGAAGCATTATTGGAAGAAGCATTATTGGAAGAAGCATTATTGGAAGAAGCATTATTGGAAGAAGCAATATTGGAAGAAGCATTATTGGAAGAAGCATTATTGGAGGAAGCATTATTGGAAGAAGCATTTTTGGAAAAAGCATTATTGGAAGAAGCATTATTGGAAGAAGCATTATTGGAAAAAGTATTATTGGAAGAAGCATTATTGGAAGAAGTATTATTGGAAGAAGCATTATTGGAAGAAGCATTATTGGAAGAAGTATTATTGGAAGAAGCATTATTGGAAGAAGCATTATTGCAAGAAGCATTATTGGAAGAAGCATTATTGGAAGAAACATTATTGGAAGAAACATTATTGGAAGAAACATTATTGGAAGAAGCATTATTGGAAGAAGCATTATTGGAAGAAACATTATTGAAAGAAGCATTATTGGGGGTCTGGGTGTGTGGTAGCTGAGCAAAATTTTGAAATAAACTTATGGAATTCCGGCGAAGTCCTAGTCGAATGCAAAAAGCGCGAAGTCTATATCTATTACCGTTTCCGAGATCCTTAAGTTCATACGGACATGCCTATATCGACTCCTCTATCACTCCTGACCATAATGGGGCTTACTTTGGAGGGTCTCCGACCATTATTTCTACCTGTTACACACATTTGCACAAAACCAATACGCCCTTCGGTACAGGGCCTAGAAATTTTTCAACCCATTTCACCAAATTTTTGTTAGCCCACTTTAAAATAAAATCCTATCAGATTATTTTCATTTACTCGCTTATATTGCCGTCTCCCTTCAACTACATACAAAACAATATACCATATTTAGTTGTGTATTAATTAGTCTTTTCGTTCTTTATCTCTTTCACGCTCTATCTCTCTCCATTTCTCCTTCTTCTTCCTCTACATGTTCCTTTATTGTAAACTATTCGCATTGTTTTCTTTGCGCCTTGTTGCTCTTAGCTGTATATACTTGAGGATATTTTCAAAAATTGCTTATACGCCGTATGTACGCGTTGCATGTACTTTGCTGCTTTGCTTGCTAGCACCACATGGACGTGCGTGTATGTGTGTGTGTCAGTGTGTGTTTCAATTAGCTACGCGGTCGCTGCTCTACATGCCACATGACATGTTACACCTGTGTCCCTTTCATACCCTGCACCAACAAACTCATACACTGATACATGCTTTAGCAAGTAAAAGTTTTTCCACACAATGTCCCTGTTCCCTGTTTGTGCGTTGTATGTTAGCTCACATTGCCACGGCTTTTCCAATTGTTCGTGTCTATCTTGTTTTTGTTGTTGTTGTTGCGAAAAAAGTTTCTATTGTTTTACTTATTACAGATTTTCCTCGCTACTTTTCTATCCATCTATCTATAAAAGCATTTCGGGTACGTACCCTCTGTTTATCTGTTTACATCTTCAGTTTTCAAGTTGACTTTGCTGCTTCGTTTTTTTTTTTTGTTTTTTCTTTTTCGTTTAACAATTTATTAATTACGCCTTTGACTTTGGGATAAATGTATCTTTTCTTTCTTTCATTTTTATATAGTTCCGCTCGCGCTCTGCTTGTCGCTCTCTGCTCTGCAAACGGTGTAATTGTGCGTAATTATATTTTAATTAAAATGCGATTTCGACGCGGTGCAGAAAACGCGAAACCGAAACGCTTGAAAAGTTTTCAACGCTTGTGGTAAGTTCAACAAGTTTTCTCTATTTTTTTTTTTTTTTCGCTTTATTTGTATTTCCGACAAATAGTGTGGGAAAAGGTATTATCTGGTGGTTCGGGTGGAACGTTGAAGATGTGAATTGTTTGTTTTTCAAGAAAATGAAAATCGTTTTATAAATAAATGAAACTCAATTTTTTATTCTATTTTTATTTCTCAACTATAAACAGTTGTGAAAAGCTGTTTAAAGCAGCAAATGTTGAACAGCTGATTTTATATTCATGTCAAGTAATTAATTAATAAAAGTCTAAAAAAAAAATGTAGAACGCGCTAATTAATATGAAATATTACACAGAACATATAATTAATGGAGTTGATTGTTGCAGTTTTGATAAATAACAGATTGGAACACAAATTCGAAGTTGTATCTCTCCTTCGAAAAAATTCTGCCAAAATTGAAACTCGGTTGTAGAAAGTTTTCGGTCGAAATTCATATAGGTTAAAATAGAACGGGTAGCACTCAAACAAAATCAAATAAGCTTTTGTGTTTTTATATGAAAAACATTTTGTTGTTGATGATATTCCTAAAGGTAGTGGGGTGCTTATATGTTGTCCTAACTTTACAAGGACGCAAAATTAATATAAATGCTTCGTATATACCGCCATCATCTGATTCCAGTATATACCATTACCAACATGCTGCTGCTATTGAATTGATTTCAAAATCAATACGCATTACAAATGATTTCCTGCTAATTAATGATGATTTTTACTTACCCAATGTTTCTTGGATGAGTTCTATAGATTCTGAATGTATAATTCCTTCTATTCAGTTGGATTTTTTGGACACTTTAGCAAACATTTCTGTACATTGGTGTCAACCACATCAAAAACGGTTTTAATAAATTTTTAGACATAATTTTTATTGAAAGTACTGTTGAAGCTTGTATTTCTAGAATTTTGCCTATATGTGTACCTGCAGATAAATACCATCCATCAGTCTCCAATTTTTTGAGGGCAGTAAACGCGAGTCTTATATTAACCGTTACTGCTTTGCAAAAACTGACTTTAATAAGTTGAATTATCTCTTCTGTAGAACGGATAGGTCTGATATATACCTGCGACAGCATTGAAATAGCTTGTGATATTTTTTATAAAATTCTTATAAAATACTTTGACAAGTGTTCCAAAATTTTCACAAAGAGCGCACCACCAAACCTCCGTGGTTCACTCGTCACCTCTGCCAATTAGAAAATATAAAATCACTTTAAAATATTTAAAAGATCTCAGAAGGCGCAAGATTATTCAAAATATTCTTGTGCACTTTCTAATTTTCAATTAGTCCTATAAATGTTACTTGCTTAGAATGAAAAACAACATTCGTGAGGATCCAAAATCTTTTTATGAATTCGTTAATACTAAACGAAAATCTGGCTCATATCCATAGAGTATGTTTTTAGGCCCTGTACCGAAGGTACAAGAGGCTATTGGTTTTGTGCAAATGTATATAACAGTTAGAAATAATGCAATCCCCCAAGTTACCCCCATTATGGTCAGGGGCCATAGAGGAGTCGATATAGAATCCATGTCCGTCTGTCCGTCTGCCGTCCGTCCGTCCGTATGAACGAAATGATCTCGGAAACGGTAATAGATAGAGACTTCGTATTTTTTGCATTCGACTAGGACTGCTCCGGAATTTTACAAGTTTATTTTAAAAACTTGCCCCTCCCTCCACCAAACCCCCCCCCCCCCCTTCTCCATAATATCAACCCCAAGGCTAAAAATTTCTTCGGCACAAAAAAAGTATGTACGCCAGTATAGAGATATCGTCCTTCTTTGTCATAATCCGAAAAGTTCATCAAAATCGGATAATAAATGACGATTTTATAAGCAATTGAATTTGAGCGACCCCCCTTTTCGTTTCATACTTAAAAAAATGTTTTAAAAGGCACTTAGTCGTGCAGTGAGAAGTGGTCATGTATTTGGTCATAAGCTTGGGGAACATTTAATGTGTTTGTTAGGCGACCTGCACTGGTACAGGGCCTCTTACAGTCGGTTACGCCCGACCGTGATTTTCTTACTTGTTTCATAATAAAGTAGCAACGGACAAAAATGAAAAATAAGACTTGTTTGCATATTTCATTCAATTAACTTACTCCCCATCAAATATTTCCTAAACTTTTCTGTGATCCTTTGCTGTATCTATTTCAATTATCTCTTAAGGAATGAATATTTCCTTTGATTTGGAAACAGTCTTTCACTACTTTTTGTTCTTTTCATAAATGATCTTCCAGTTAATGTATCACATTGCTAAAAATTGATGTCGCTGATGATGTAAAGCTATGTTTGTCATATACTGCTTCTGAAGGACATAAGTTATTAGTAGTTGACCTCAATGCCTTGTACGGCTGGTGTCAACGTAATAGCTTAGTTTTGAACTGCGCTAAGTGTAAAGTGATGTCTTTTTGTCGGAGAAATCCTCTAATAAATGAAATCACAACTCGGAACTGGAACCAGTTTTACGCTTTAGTGATCTTGGTGTTCTTTTTGAACCCAAATTATCTTTTGTACATATCAAATAAAGCTATGAGAATGTTAGGATTCATTAAACGTTGGTCAAAAGAGTTTAATTTAATGATGATGATGATGATTATTTATCTCTTTAGTGCGCCCCATTTGTGCTTGGAGCCCTCAATATATACATGAAGCACATTTAGAATCTGTTCAGAAACTGTTTCTTCGTTTTGCCTTGCGTAACTTAGGCTGGGACCCCAATGTTAACATACCTCCCTATATTCATCGTCTTAATCTAATTAATTTATCAACTTTGGCAAAATGCAGAACATATGAAGCGTATTAAAGCTTCTGGTTCACAGAAATTAACGTTTTCTCCTTATACCAATTGATCACTCAAACGTTGCAATAAGTTCATATAAAACCATTCGCTGATCTTGTCTTCCATTCTGCAGATAGTTCGCAAGATTTGTACAAGGATGGAACTGTCTTCGTCGATTTTTGAAACTGACTCCCATTTATATTATATACATTATATATATTATAATAAAATCTAAGAAAGAATAGTTTACTTGTTTTTAAGCTCTTTTCCACCTGCTATCAAATAATATCATCTTTAAATTGTATTCAAGCAGACGTTGCTGATTTATTTATGAGTGAAAATAAACAAAAGAGAGATAAAAATAGAAAATCATAAAAGGCGACATCATCCAATCAATTGATGCAGCAAACCTTGATGGCTTTTCGTTTGGATTAAATTCTTAAAAAAAAAAAAAAAAATAGAAAGTAGCTGGCAGAAAAGATTGTATGCCACAGGAATGCTAAAAAGCAAATACAAAGCAAGAGTAGAGGGGCGGGGGGATATATATGAAAGTAGCAAACTCGTCGCAGAAATTAGCTGCGTAAGTATGCTGGACGTGGGTGAGTAGCAAACAAGCACAGGACACATAGAAGAATATGGGTGCACATATCAGCAAAAAATAAAAAGTCAACAGTCAGCCAAAGAGTCGAGCAACAATAAATGCACGCGTGTGTGTGTGTGTATCTGTGTGGATTTCTGTGGCATAAGCAATAATTTCAAAAATAACTTTGACCGAACAAAAAAAAAAAAAAACAAAACCACGCAGGACACAAGACGATATGAACGCAGATATAGCGGAAGCAGGCAGCGCACATATATTTCATATCATTTTCAATAATAATAACAAAATACACAGCGATGGTGAATGGTGAAGAACAGAGTAGCAGCGTAGAAAATGTAAAAAGGATAAGCGCAGAGGACGAAAAACTAAGAAGTGGCAAAACAGTTTTTCAAGTTATTTGCTACGCATTTCCAAACATTAAACCAAAGTGACTTGAATAAATTTCATATTTCAAAACAGAAAACAGCAAAGCAGAGAAAAACACAGCAGAGCAATGTACAAACACACGTTTTTTGTATTGCAGGAAGTCAAAAAGCAGTACATAGAAAAGAGACAGCATGATAAGTAGAAGCTGTGCGAGAAACGAACAGTTGTGAAAATGGGTCAACATGTGTAACCCATACTACACATCGCACAAATAGGATATACAGGACATATACACCGTATATGTGAAGTGGTCTAGGCTATAGCACAGAGTGAGTGAGTAGAGGGCAGCAAATGAGGGCATACGGAGTCACCTAAAAATGTTCATTCGGTTATCTGCTGCTGCTTCTTCTTTCTATGCTTTCTATGAGTCTGATGCGCATACTAACCGAAAATTCCTTAGCGCTGCTGATGCAGCAATTTCCTGTCAGACAGCCACATTCACTCAAAAACACAGTCGGACACTTATACACACACACACACACACACACATATGTATATACATATATGAGCGCAACAGTAGCAGTTCTTGTCGTTGTTGTTATTGTAATTGTGGCAACGGCAAAGGCGGCATGTCGCTTTTATCGTACTGCCAGCCACTCAAGTATTAGCCCACCCTACCGCACTTCTCTACTCGTACAAACGTTTCATGTCTGTAAGCCATTTTTGCGCAAGAGGAAATTTTCATTTTCGAATATTCATTCCGAAGGCATTTTACTAGCAAACTCAGTTCATATTTTTGTTTTTCTTGTTCAACATTTTGAAAATTAAGCAAAATACTATCGTATCGCATTGTGTGTGTGTGTCTGTGTATGTGTGTGCATATGTGTCAAGCAGCGTTTTTTTTTTTTTTTTCCTTAAATTTTTTGTTGCTGCTTTAGAATAGCCAGTAAAAGCGTCAGAACTACTCAAATTTATCTTAGATAAAGCTACGGAATGTGTGAATACTTAAAATAAGAGAAATGTCATATAAACACACGAAGAGAAATGTGATATGCCAAGACATATTTACATACTCGTATATAGAAGTATGATCGTATATGCGATATGTCTGTGTTTGCATAAAATGCCATGTGCTGTGAATATTCGGCTAACAAAATTGTTTATATAAGATTTATTTAGCTGGCGCTCATTATAACTAGCGATTCGCTAACTACTGGTCGTCAGTCAAATGCTAATGCAAGGCAATATACCTCGAAAAAACTACAGTCATTCGATTGTGTCATACAATCATAAGAAACACCAAACCTTGGCATTTTAAGTTAAATTAAAAAGAAACATCAAAATAGGTAAATTTATTATGGGTAATACCCCTTGGAGCGGAGTTGTCATGCTCATTTAACAATACCTATTTGAAAAGATAATATGAGAAATTAAACTTCCAAACTTGCTTCATCTATTATAGTCTCCCAGTTCTTGTTTGTCAAGTTATCATTGCCAAACAGACGTACATATCTCTATCGACTGGATTTATAGGGGGACCACCTCATTTAGTGGTACGATTTGAACGCTAATAGTATTTTTTTTTTTCTTAGCACGTTCATTTCTGAAGACGGCATAGGGGAATAAACTTAATATACTCTTTTACACTATGGATAGAGAGTATAACAAGAACTCGTCTAGCTTTGAGACATAGCATAAAAAATATATGCGAAAATTCACATCTTATTCTCTTTATATTGTAGCAGGGTCAACTACTCGCAAACACCCGCCACTGTAAAAAAATAAATCACTAATGAAAACTAACAGGAAGCCTTGGAAGGAACTCTGTGATGACGAACCCCGCAAACAATCTAAGGATAACCATTTGCGAATATGCATCTGGGATGTCCGCACCCTTAATTGGGATGGTGCAAAAATCCAGCTGGTTGATGGATAGGACAGGGTTGCTCTAAAAAAGCATCCTGTGACATCTACTTTAGCTGCCATGCGAGTAAACACGAATTTGGATGTGGTTTCGTGGTGAGAAGGAAACTACGTGGCCTCGTCTCTAGGTTGACGCCTGTTGACGAGCGCCTAGCCGCGATACGCATCAAGGCTAAATATTTTTATATTAGCCTGATTTGTGCGCACGCTCCGACGGAAGAGAAAGACGACGATGCTAAAGATGAGTTCTATAAGCGCTTGGAAAGTCTGTACGGGTGCTGTCCCAAACACGATGTCAAAGGTTGTCAAGATTGGGAACAACCTCCAATTATAGGAAGAGGCTAATCGAGTTCGCCGCAGGTCGAAACATGGAAGTTAGTCGTACCTGATATCAACACCTTAACATCCACAAGGCTACATGGCTGAGTCCTGATCAAATTACACACAACCAAATGAATCATGTTTTGATTGACGGAAAGCACGAGCGTGTTGGACGTGCGAATGTTACGTGGTTCCAACATTGACTCGGACCACTATCTTGTCACAGCCAAGGTACGCACTAGGTTCAGCGTAGTGTTCGCCGCACGTTCCAACATGCAACAAAAGCTAGACGTTAGCAAGCTGCAATCAGAACAGACCGCCGTAGCCTTTTCAAACAGACTCTCCCGACTTCTCCGGGAAACCTCTCCGACTTCTCAAGATATTTGTGAGCAGTGTAAACATATCACCAGCTCCATTGATAGGGCTGCCAATGATGTCATTGGTTATACAAAACCTGTAAATAATTATTGTTACAACGAGGAGTGTCGCAATGCTACTGCAGAGAAGGGAACTCTACAATCGTGAACAGCGCGAGCTGTTAGAGAGCGATATCGGGAGAAATGGAGAGAGGAGAAACGAAGAGAGGAGAAACGCCTTTTCAGACGCAAGAAAGGCGGGAGTTTGAGGGTGTTGAGATGGTACGTGACAGAAATGGAGCTCGAAAATTCTGGACGACCGGCCACGCGTTGGAATGTTCAGGTATGGAGAGATCTCTCCGTACTCGTCATTCAAAACGACTGACGCCAGCGCGCACAGGACTATGGAGGCTGTCGCGCCTTTCTAAATGCGGCCATGACCAGAAGACGGTTGACGGTCATTTAAGTAAGTAAGTAAGGGTCAACTAATATGACTTCGTACAATTTGATTCAACATGTTTTCTTTTTTTTCGGGATGCAATACTCAGTAATTGATGCTAAAAATTGTTGGAGTTGGAGTATCTTTAACTGTCCAGCGCCAAGTTGTATTTTCCATTCAACTTAAGACTATGCTTATAGCTTTCTCTTGCAATAAGATCAAGAACAAGAACAACTGTTAATAGTTCCATCACTATGTTGTATGGCAGAGCTCTATTAACACACAGTTCGGCGCTTCCTTGTAGGCAATAGCTACTGCTCGTTATCAAACATAAACTCTGTAGACCAGGAGCGACATAACCACATCTACGTAAAGCCATTTAACAATCAATGGGGTGAATGCCAATGTTCTCCTGATGACTGATGCTTACTTCCAGGGGCAATGAGAACTGAAATTTTGTATTTTTTCGAGAGTATTCTTAACTCAGACTTCGTTGGATTTACGCTCATGCAACGCGAAGCCCACTTTGCATGTGATGTCAGAGTGGCACCGTATATGCTTCTGGTTGATAGCCTTCCACAGCCATGTACTCAAATTTGGCCGATATCGTGTCAAAAAGTATGCAAAAAAGCTGGTTGGAAACTTTTTCAACTGCGTATAGTTAGGTTATGCTTACCGATCTAGACTATTTGTGCATGTGAACGGCTCTTGTCGAGCCTCTTCAGTGCCCAGAACTTATTACAGCTGCCAGCAAACCACGTGAGCTAAATCGTACTTTCTATATTTTACACAAACAGATATCGTCGGTGTTTATTGTATTTAGTAGAACTTCACAGCCATTCAGTGTTGCAAAACTTGCATAAAATATTACAGCACAAGAGAGCAACACAACTTTTACTAACTGGACGTATCTTGTAGCAACGAACATTTGATGAAGGAGATATGCAGTTTAAAGTCTTTCGATTCTATTATTGCGGAACAATGGAATCACAATAAAACTTCTGACAGATAAATGAAATTTCGTATTTTAACTTTGACTTATTTCAAAACTGAGCATATTTCTATAAGCTTGAAACTTAGCAACTAATGAGAGAAAATTGCTTCGCAGCTATAAGCTGCGAGAATGAGCTATTAACAATCATCTATATATGATTATTTTTTATCTTCAATCTTCAGATAACTTAAATTGATGCTTAAATGGAAAAGAAGAACAAAATATGCTCAAACGTGAACAATTGCCTTTCCAATTATATAGAACACTCGATTTCTTTTTTCTCTCTCTCTCTCTCTCTCTCTCTCTCTTTAAATCCTTTGATTTTTACATTTGAATTGCTGCTCATGCTCAGCATTATTTCATATTTCATATATACGAGTATGCACATATATGTACATCTATGGTAGTTGGTTACAGAAAAACTTTATCAATTTGCGCAACGCACAATTCAAAATGCGATAAATTTGTGCACACGGCTTTTAGCTGCGTCTGCTCCGTTTGCCAGAACATACAGGCTTCAATTGAAAACTAGAAGAAAAAAAAAAAAAAAGTGTAGGTACTAAAAAAAAAAATAAAAATTAAATTGGAGTAAGTGAAAGCAGCAAGCAAACGAAGCAAGTCAGCCAAGCGTGTGCATCTTCAGTTGTTGCCAGGATATAACTAGGATATCGCTGAACGAGGAACAGCCAGTTTTAGCTCATGCTACGCAAGTAAATATTGTACGATTCTTAGGCTTAGCATACACAGCGGTCGGAGTGTTGCAGGATTTTGGCTTTGAGTTGGGCACTTTTAGGCGCTGCTCATAAATTAGAGCATCCTTCTTGCTGCCTGCTTTTGGTTTTTCGTTTTTACTGGCTTGTATCAAAGTCGAAAAAACCTAAAATTTTAAAGATTCTGTGTTTTTTTTCGTGTGCTCCTTGTGTGCTTTTGTTTTTTTTTTGTTTTTTTTGTTTTATTGCATCTGTTTAGACATTTTAAAGTGAAATTCTTTTGCGTTTATTGTTGTTTTTGTTTAAAACATTTTTGCAAAATGATAATAAATTTGTTTTTGGGGTTTAACCTCGCTTTCCTCACGCACATTCATTTCCGAAAGTATCTACACGCGGCAAACTTTATTCGATTGTGGAATTTTTGTTTGTTTTTGTTTATGCTTTCCTTGGTAAATGCAAAGAATTGCTTCTACTTTGTGTGTGCGTGGAAATAGACAAAGTTTCTTTGTTTAAGTAAAACACGTGCAATTATCAACTTTCAAGTTGAGCTGTCGTGAATTTGCTTAAACTTTTCTAATAGCAACAAAAGTATGAATATGGAGTTGAACAGTTCATTGCACTCATAAATAACCAAAGATTATAAACAAAATAAAAAAAAAATAGAAAATACCTTCGCATATTTTGCGTATATTCCTCTCACAGTAAGTATATCATTGGCTCATAAAAATACGAATTCGTTTAAGAAAATTATTTATTTTTTTAATTAAATTTAATTGATTAATATATATTTTTAAGATAGAAAATATTGAAATTAATTAAATGTGTAGAGCACTTGTGTTAAGGCTTTCAGCTCTAGCAAAATCTTATGAACTTGACTACTATCTGGTCCACCCGATTGAGAACCATTAATATTATGTTTAGTAAAGTCGAACGAACGAATAGCAATAGACCGAACGAACGTGTTATAAGAAAAAGTTTTGGTTTTTATTTGCTTCTACAAAGGAATAAAATCGAACTAGTTCAAGTTCCAAACTTATTGGAAAAAAATCTAATATGTATTATATCGATATCTCGTTCTGAAAGAGAGACGGTTTTTGTAAGAAAAACATTACAATTCTTGTTGGTAATTTAACTCAAAACACTATATTTTGTCTAACCTAAATAAGATCAACTAAAAAATATTTAGAATTGGAATCAATAAGTCGAAACCACCTAAACAACTCATGAAAGTCGAATGCTTAATTTTTTGTGCTATATACTTTCCTCCTCGGCTTATATATGCATGCACTGAGTACAATAACTTGTCTGGGATTTTATATTTGATAGTAGCTTCAATGCAATACACATGGTGGGGTTCGACTGATTAACCCAAAAGGCAGCGAATTGTTTAAATATATTGCAGAGCAAAAAATACTCCCAACATACTGGTCAACTGATTAAAAAAAATTCTAGATTAATTGTACAATATTATTTACAACCGAATTCCACCAAACTATATGAATATTTGCAATTGTGAAGACTTAAGCTAGGACCACTCTGAATTTTTGATACCTACGCTAAGAAGAAACATACAAAATTATGCATGCTATCCAAAAATACCATTAAAATCTGGTTTTGAACTTGACAATGCAGTAGAAAAGTTCATCAACCTTCAACTCAAAGCATCGCAATTATCAACGCCTAGATCTTAGCCTTTACATCACTCTAAATGTGCTGACTGATAAAACCAATTTTAACGTAGCTAACAGAGTTTAAAGAAACTCCAATGAAATTTTTACAGATTCTGGAACAGTGTTCGGCACCAATACAGTCATATCTAACAGCATCAACAATGGCTGAACAGCAACTGATTCATTTTGCTTCGCCTCAACAGCGGTATTACAGCGCCACGACAGCGTTTTAACAGAAAAATTACATAGAAGCGAAACCACACGAAAGTTTATACTGTGCATGGCGTGTGCCGGACACTGATCTAGAGCTTCATATCTCAAAAACCAATGAGTTCAATTTATAAAGAGTAACAAAGTATCTCAAGCGTGGAATTATCAAAAATATAACATTTAAGAATTCAAACCTTTTGAATTTTATAAAAAGTCTAAATAGAGGACTATCTCAATGCAGTGTGCCAAATGGATTCACAAATTAAACGTATTGCATCACAAGATCGAGATCTATCATGAATGTTTTGGATATTTTGATGTCATGATTATGGTTTATTTGACAATTTTTTCAACTATCCGAAGTGGCTCTACAAGAGAAAGAAAAATAAACTGTTGTACTCTTCGCTCTAACCATAAAAAATGTCACCAAGAAGTTGAATCATGGCGACTTCCATATAGTATGTAGTTACTTATAGTAAGTTATGGATCACAAAGAGGTTGGTCAATCTTCCCCAAAAATTGAAGTGTTTTTAATTTCAGTAATCCGCAGTTTAAGTAGTTCACAATCTGTTAAAGACCATCTACGGAGATTGCAGATAAGCTATTCAAACTGCAAATGTAGAACTTAATTTAAGAGATGTATTGTCTGCTTCAAACAAGACAAATTGCTTCGAATATAATCACAAATATTTAAATACCGATCCACAATTTAAGCAAATTTATGTTTGTTCCAAATAAATCCAATCGTGAAGAAAATTGGAACATATCATTGACTTTCAGGGTTGACGACCATTGGTAAATAGAGTTTCTGTCAAATAAGTTGGTCTCATAGGCATTCCAAAGGAATTTTTAGGCACTGTACCGAAGGTACAAGAGCCTATTGGTTTTGTGCAAATGTATGTAACAGGTAGAAATAATGTTTGGAGAGCCCCCAAAGTTACCCCCATTATGGTCACGAGTGATAGAGGAGTCGATATAGTCATGTCCGTCTGTCCGTCTGTATGAACGAAAGGATCTCGGAAACGGTAATAGATAGAGACTTCGGGTTCTTTGCATTCGACTAGGACTTCTCCGGAATTTTACAAGTTTATTTTAAACTTTTAACCCTTTTCCATAAAAAATATCTTCATTTAAGTATATCATCTTTCAGTTCTCTCCTTTCTCATTCTATCACACTATCTCTCTCTATATATAGTTTATATTTTCTGCTTCTTCTTACCTATATAAAAAAGTCTATATTAATCAATAGCTTAATGAATCAAATCAACAAAATCAATAGCTAAACTTTGATTGATCGAAATTTAAGGCTGCCCGTGCAAAGACACAACTGCTTAATACTGAAGTTCAATGGAAAACCGTAGAATTATAAATGATTTCGTCTAAATTAATACTGCATGGACTTATAGACTTTAAACAAGGACAGCGTATAAAAATGTGTTTTTAACACAGCTTTTTATGTTTCCATTGCTTTTGCAGCAGCTTGGGCATTCGTCCTTTTCAAAGCAAGTGCTGCCTGCCATGACCTTTTGATGCAGTAATTTTGTTGATTGGCAACGCTTTGCGCCTTTCAAACCTTCCAAATATACAAAAAAAAAAAAAAAAAAAAGAATTGCAAAGCAAAAACGTGAAGTGCAAAAGGAGCAAAGCACTTTCTGCTCGCAATTTTATTGCATTTTTTTGTGGTCGCATAAACCGAAAATTGATTGGCCAGACAGATGCGCGCCTCGTCTGTCCTGACCTGGCATGAGTTCGTACTTGACTCGGGCCAAACTGGATGCGCCGCACGCTGTATTGGCTGCAGCAGTTGCAGCTGGAACAGGCAGCAACTGGCGGCATAATTATTTTCCTGTTTATGACACTCAAGTCAGCTTTTATTTTACTTTTGGTTTTTGCGTTCTTACTTTTCTTGGCTTTTGATGTGTGTGTGTGTGTTGGTACGTTTAGAAAAAGAAAAAGAAAAACAAAAACAGTGAAAAAGAGGCTTTTTTTGTAGTACACAGCTTTTGTTTTCGCTTTGGCGTGTGAACTTCTGCGCGTCTTCTTTTTTTTTTTTTTTTTTATTTCAATCGGCACGCTTCAGTAATTTCACTTGCTACGTTGGGATGCGGCTGAAATGTGTGACTCGTTTTCCTTTTATTATGTTACTAGTTAATGTGCCCGGCTTTGCAAGGGAATTTCGCAATAGAGTATAATCAAAAGTTGGAAAATTTAAAATCTTAAAAGGGTATATTAAATTTATGCATATGAATGCAATAATCAAAAAGAAAGGTAGTAGAGCCCATCAGCATCAAATAAAGAGTAAAAAATGGACATATAGATATGTGCGTTTGTATGTTTCAATAAAGAGAGAGCGAGAGAGAGAGAGAGACACCTTAAATTTATAAAAAAAAAAACTCTGCTTCTGTCTTCATATAAAGTGTATCAAATAAACGTGCCAGCCCGACTAAAATGTTATGTTATAATTAGAGCCCTGCACGAATATATTCATTTCAGATGATTTATGAATACTCATGAAGTAATTTTTGATTATAACATGTTCAAATTCATTTTACACACTTCACCAGCATAAAGTTTGAATGTTTAAATATTATGTTAGTTCAATGTGCTCATTCAAGCAATCATTCGAGTGTTTCGTACGTTTGAATACATTCAGTTGCCAGTTTGTCGTATCAATACGAAGACTTATTCGTTCAAAGCTTCAGAAAAGTTGAAAGTTCAAAAATTTAGTGGCTTCAAATAAACTAGCGTGATTGTGAAATTTTCAAAATCATTCAATGTATTCATATTCATTAAATGTGAATGATTGAGTTAACTGTGAACGATTCATTTGCCATATTCGTCGCATTCATGCTCAATATTTGTATTACTACATTTTTATTAGATTTATAAAAAAAAAAAAAAAAAAATTAAAAAAAAAAACACCTTTAAACGTGCAACCAGCATAAATCTTACATTTAAATAATTCCTTTTTCACTTTTGGCCTAAGATGGAATCTGAGACTGATTCATGCACTTTTGCTTGACGCACGGTTATGCTTGGCTGCATTTGGCGCTTGTTGCGTCTTGTTGTGTAGTTGACCCTACTTACAAGTGCTATATAAAGCCACTGCGTGTGCTCAACTTCTCTGCAGCAGCTTAATAGCCACAAACGCCCCTTTGGCCTCACACATTGGCCGGCTGTAGTTGATGTCTGCACGACATACTATGTAAAAATCTTTGACTCTTTGGGAAACTCATTTTCCACTTTACCAGTCACTTGTTGTATTTTTATTTTAATTGTTGAATTTGCTTTCGTTGTTATTTTTGTGTTGCAAAGTTAAATGTTTTTCCATCATTTAATAGCATCCAAGCTGTGGGAAAATCTAGTTCAGTTTTTCAGTCTTCCCTTGCGCCATGCTTCATTGGCTCTGTTTAGTATGCGTTTGTGTTGCTACCCCTGTTGCACATAAAATAATTGAAATCTGTTCATGTTGCTGCATTTAAAAATAATTTCATAATAAATATAAGCATATGCAGTTTCAATTTCTTTAGGGCTTCCTTTAATGTTTACAGATTTTATTTTTTTTATTTATTTTTGTTTTTATTACAAGTTTGAGTTGTGCAATTGTTTGACTGTCGCGTAATTTGAGTTCGTGTTTATGTCGCTTAACCCTGTCTACAATCGTCAACTTTTTGAGCTGTCAACGTTAAAATTGTTGTTGTGTTTTTTTTTTTTTTTTTTTTGATATGAGTAGATGCAACATGCATGCAAGCAACGTCGTCAAGGGTGACTTGAATTACTTGGTCTCCTCTCGTCTCATTGCCTTTTGGGGTCTTTGTAACTCAAGTAATTTGCGCAAACAATGAATGCACTTCGCACATTCGCATGTCGCTCTCGTTGGCAATTAAGACAAATGTGTAGGAAAAGAAAAAAATTTGATGAAAATCGCTTTAAAATTTATAGCGCGCTCGTTTAAAAATGTCTGCAACTTGATTGATTGTCTGATTGACTGAGTGACTGCATCGATTGGTTGCTCAAACTGCACTCAGTTACAAATCTAATGCGAAACAATGTGAGCTAGCGAAAAGGTTTTGGCAGCTCTAAACCTCTACATTGCACAGCATGCAATTACTATATCCTGCAAAGTGTAAATTAATATTATTAAACTAATAGCTTGTATACAAAATGGCAAGTGAGCTGCTTGAGATCCTCTACAACGAATTTCCAATTGTAAACTGTAGAAATATAAACTAGAATGAATACTGCAGACATCTGCAAGTTACCCTGTACCGCCATTGAAGCTTAAATTTGTCTGGAAGATTTTTTTCTTAACTGGATCTCTTAGAGAAGTAGGCACTTTACATGCAAACATACTCCTGATTCTGTGTTTTTTTGTATGAAAACATTTTAATTGATGTTGTTAGTTTTGCTAGTTGCAGAACGAAGCACTAAAAGCTATAAAGCCTCCATATAAATCTTTCCAACCTTTCTACGGGGACAACCAAAAGTCATAGCATGCCATGATATATCACTCAATTAATAGATTAAGAAATTTAAATCTTCATCATATATGCAGCATCATGATAGAGCTTATATCTTTTGGTCACATTTGGAGAACTACTGCCTTACTGGTCCGAATAACCTATGTAATGTTCCGTTTCAAAACTGGAAAAGTTTTCGGATTATACTGGAATGTTCCTCTCTAGTATAACCGTCATAAATATAGTACAACAGCATTAAATTGCAGGCGACCAATTCTATATTCTAGCTGTTCTATTTGAATCGGACTTCCAAATTAATCTGTTGCAACGTAAATAGAAAATAGATACATTTGGACAAATGTATATCATTTCCTTTCCCTTTTTATTTAAACATGTGACGGAGACTACATTTTTTTTTTGGTTGCATCAATATTTCTGCGCTGCATATAAAACATTTATGATTCTGATCGGTTTAGATCGACAAGGCTAACCGTTCCTTGCCATCCGTTGTTTACAAAGGTTAATATGGAGAGATGCTTGAAAGTTAATTACAAATTAATTTGAATAACCTAAAATATCAAAGGCTTTTGAGTGTTGCTACTCGATTTAATGGTTTATTGCATTCCTTATTGATTCCATAAAATTTCGCTCCCGAAAAATATCTGTAAGCTGCTGCAGCTTAACTTATGAATGCAATACGCCAGGTGACAAATGATTGCATGCTTTCAGTTTAGCAGAACTTTTAAATTGTTCTTCTGAAGCACTGCTTCGATATGGAAGATACACAATAAGAAGCGCAACAACAGCAGACAAAAAATAATTACAGTGCAAACATCATGCAGCTGCCGAAGTGCACGACTTTTTCTTCTCACAGCGAAACCAGTTTTGCACGCGCTTTAAATGACGCCAAGTGACATGCCCAACAGTTTGCTTCGATGACGACGTCAAACAGCGGCATACACAAAGCTTTTTTTTAACAAAAACCGTGCGCTTCATGCGCTATGTTGCATGATGCATGAGGCATACATATGTGTAGTACGCAGGCATTCACTTTGTTCAGCTAAGCTGTTTCTAAGCCCGGTCAAAATTCAAATCTTGCAACGCATTTTCAATTAGTCTAACTGTCACAGCGTCTGGCTTACTATAACGTAATGCCTTTAAGTCCTGTGTTGGCTCGCAACAGGTGCAATAATTGCCTGAAGAATGCATTAATGCTTGACTGCTGAATGACTGCATGAGTATGTGCACAAGTTGCCTTTTCATCTTCATTTGGATAGGCTTCATAGGCAGACAGGATGTTTTGAAATTTAATTTACGTAGGAAAGCAGCAAGAGTAAACTAAAATAAAGTAATCAAAATTTGCATTTGGTTTTGTTGTATTTAAACAAACTCTGAATTAAATGCAAAATGTTGTAATTGAAATACAAAAAGGAAAACAATCGAACGACCAACATGCTGAAGATGTTGAGGAACAATGCGAATCAAGTGGTGAAGTAGTGTGTAAATAAAGTGTTCGATATTAATCAAATATTAATTTTCAATATAGCGCACTAACACACATATACATGGATTTCTACATATGCAAGGACTTATACATAAGCTTCTACATAAACTAGAATAAGAATAAGTAAGCATTTGAGTGACTGTAGCCTTGAGATACTATTGTGCAACATTTATTAGACTTTAATTCAAGGTCTCAGCTCACACTTATTAGCTATAAATCACTGCCTAAAATAATAGTTTGAAAAGAAGTATTACATAATAACAAATATATGATGCCTCTGCACTAAGAAGCACATTGCCAGTTAGACTCAAACCAACGATATTGAATTTAAATTCTTGTTGCCTAATTAAGTTACAGTAATTCGAAACTTTTGAATCATTTCTTGTACACACACACCACATAGAACGAGCTACCGAAATTCATTTAGTGGCATTTTCAGCAAATAATAAAATTATTGAACAGCAATCGACTAACACCGATACAAAGATACAAAGCTTCACAATGCGCTCGCTCCTTTAGATATCTTTGTGGCGTATAGTAGAATCGAATTGGATGCTACAGGATGAGTTGCGACTGGGCCAAAGTAACTTTGAGCTTGAACAAACATAAATAAAATTTAAATTTTCAAGTTTTTTCGTTTGTGCAGCAACAGCAGCAATTGATACTGTTGAGCAATGGCACGCGAGCAGAGTCTTAGGGGAATCACAGATACACACACACACACATATAAAGCGTTTTAAGAATCACACACATACATACAATGAAAAACTTCTACCAAAATACATACTCGTACACATGAAAAAGCAATGAAAGCATGTAGTAGTAAAATAAAAAAAAAGGAAAATATAAAAGTATAAAGGACGAAGTAGTCATGAGCCAGCGTCATGTAGAGTGGAGCAACCAAAGACGTAGTCTTTTTTTAGCAGAATGATGCAATTATTTCCACTTGATTAAATACTCAAGAAAGTGAGAGTAAGTGCACATGGAGCACCAGTAGCAGCATCAGAAATAGTAGCGCCATTGTATGAATGTGGCATATTTTGGTAGGGCGTAAGAAGACTCAGTTTTTCCAAGGTGCCATACTAGTAGTCTTCATTTTCATGAAGTCGTTTAAAAATTCATAAATTTAAATTAGCAGCTATGAAGATATTTATTTTGTTGAACATGAATAGCAGAAATTGAGCCGACGACGACAGCAAAAAAAATAAAGTATATCGAAATAGATTGAATGGTTTGAAGGTTGTGCGCGCCACAGAGAGCAAAAGCTTAAGATAAACCCTAAACCAAAACAGCCAAAGCCACAAAAAGTGAAAAGAAGAAAAGAAAAAAAAGGACGCACAACGATGTATTGAGAAAAGATATACGAAGTTAGCAGAAAATAGAACAAAATATTTGTGTATCATGCCGGTCTTGGCTCTGTATCTGTATCTATGCGGAGTACTATCTATTAAAGTGCCTGAAATAATTATAAGACCATATGCAAATATGCCAAACTTTTGTATGCTGTTTCGTTACAACTTTTCTTTGGCATATTAAATTAATTTGAATAGTTTTCTTGCGCTGTTGTCAGGTGTTTCATAAGTCGTAAGCAAAAATTTATACTTTGAAATGCAAAGAATTTATCGTGAAAATGTAGACTAAACGATTATTTCAATAAAATTAATTGCGTTTAATATTTAGAATAGTCAAATATTTAATAGCTATTAAGGCTATAATAGAGATTTGTAGTTAACTAAGCGATACTGTGCAAAATTCCTATTTAAATAAGATTTTTTTTAAATAAAACTCAAAAATCTCGAATCTTAAGCAACAAAAGATATGAAGTAGAGTACCGCACGAGTAAATTCAAATTTACACAAAAAGCATAGAAATCTCAGCCGCATAAATATACTCGTTTCTTTTGAATATGTTTGAGTTGCTTGGTTTGAATTTATTCCAAGTACAAATGGTACGAGTACTCGTTTATAATGCTTAGAGTAAATAAGTCATAAAATGCAAGACTGTTTAACTGGCGAAACATTTGAGAACTTCAAACATATTCGAGTTACTTGAAATATTATTAAATACTTTAAATATTCGAATTTATTTAGTAATTTTAAATATTTTTATTTATGAATACCAACCGAGTCAGAATACACTCGGGGACTTCGAACATATTCGAGTTACTTGAAATATTATTAAATACTTTAAATATTCGAATTCATTTAGTAATTGTAAATAATGCTCGAAATTTTTCGATTTGAGTATAAGCGAATATTTTTATTTATGAATAGCAACCGAGTCAGAATACACTCGGGGACTTCGAACATATTCGAGTTACTTGAAATATTATTAAATACTTTAAGTAATCGAATTCATTTAGTAATTGTAAATAATACTCGAAGATTTTCAAATTGATTATAGGAGAATATTTGTACATATGAATAGCAACCGTGTCCGAATAGGTAGGTATCTATGGATAGATAGCGAGCAAGTAGCTCGTGCAGTGCTCAAATTCGAGTGCATAAAGCGAGTGCATGAAATTATAAAAAGAAAGAACGTGCGTTAACAGTTGATATCTGCTGTAAAATTCTTGCCTACATGATCATTAATTAATCGTTGACACAATAATTCGTAGACAGAAGGCATTAAGTTTTATATTCCAACTGCTCAGACTTTGATATGTATATTCGCTTTGGAGGTACATATTATTCACTCACAATAGTATGTGTTCCTTGTATATAAAGTTGTAGGTTGCACACCCAGTTGGCTTATTGAGTATTCTGAATTGGGCGCTAATCCTTTTGCGTTTGAATCATTTACCTACTTGTTTGATTACATCTTACCTGCCTCCTTACTAAAGAAAAAAAAACCTAAACTTAGCAAAAATATCTTGAAATTGAATAAAATCGTAGACAAATATTTTTTTATTTGTTTGTCCGCGCATTACGCCTAAACCGCTGAACCGATTTGTATGAAATTTAATATGGAAATGGATGCGAATTTGGAAAAGAACATAGACTATTTTCTCTTGAGTTGTAAGGAAGTGTAGTGCAAATGATTATAGCACTTGTAGTTGTTTTTATTATCTATCCATCTGTCTATTTATTTATCTATTAATCTATTTATCTATTTATCTATCTATATATCTATCTATAAATCTATGTATGGTATCTATCTATAAATCTATGTATCTATCTATCTATCTATCTATCTATATATCTATCTATCAATCTATCAATCTATCAATCTATCAATCTATCAATCTATCAATCTATCAATCTATCAATCTATCAATCTATCAATCTATCAATCTATCAATCTATCAATCTATCAATCTATCTATCAATCTATCTATCTATCTATCTATCTATCTATATATCTATCTATATATATATCGGTTCACAATCGCGTCAGCCTACTCCGTTTTAAAATTTAAATCTACTCAAATAGATAACATAATTTTGTCAAAACTTGCCATTTACATTTGGGTCTAATCGAAATTTCGTGCAATGTAAGTGGAAAATTTGAATTTGACGTCCTTCTGAGCGGCTAATGAAATGAATTCAATTATCAACAAATATACAGGATATTAGTGAAGCGCGCTTCCTGGCAATAGCCGCGTTCTGCTAGCATATAAATGCGATACAAGATATATAGTATCTTTAACGAGAGGCAAGATGCCTGTCAATAAACAGTAACTGAATGAAGAAATTGTTGACTGACAGACAGTTTCATGAATAAATAAAAAGCAAATCAAACGAGCGTCAAAATTTCATACAGCAATAGTCGAATGGCGATGATGATGATGATGATGCTAATGCAACGGAAGCAGCCACGGAAGTGGAGAAAGCAAGCAACCTAAACAGGAAGTTGACCAACCGATCAAGATTGAAGAGTGGGTGGCAATGGTGATTTAACAATGTTGGCAATTGACAGCGAATGAAGGTAATAAAATCAGGGTGTGCAATTGAATATTGTAGGGAGTGAACGACGTCGAATAAATATTGAATTTTTATGATTGAATTTCAAAATTAAGCACAAATAAATTTTAAGCGAGAAATAAAACAAATAAAAATGTTGCTAACGTGAGTAGATGGTTTTTTTTAAAGGCGCATCTATAAATTAAGTGCGAAGGTTCTATCTTTAATAGACTCACAAACTAAAACAGATTTTTAAATTCCTGCAGCTTATAAAAAGAACAGAATCCATTAAAAGTTATTATTTGCAATATTATTTAGCAATTCCGTAGATAAAAAAATTGCAAGTAGCTGATAATTATAAAATGTTTTGACTTAAAATACAGCCGTGTTTTGTAGCGCAACACATGTGTTGACAACATAAATAGTAGCAAAGAACACCAACGCACGCACAAATGTTTTAACTCTAGCTGTGCTGTATTGTATCTGAAGTGAATTGAGATACTTTTGAACATGTGTACGAGTAGTAACTGTGTGTTTGTGTCGGTGTGTGTTTGCGCCGCAATTACCACATGCTACGCTGCATTGACAACATCGTCACGCAGCAGGAGGTCACTTGAGTGCAGTCAAAATGTCGCGATGACGACCTCAGCGCTGGTAAAGACTAAGAAAGAAAAACAGAGATAGAACGAGAGAGTAAGTGAGTGAGTGAGTGAGTGAGTGATTTGGCGCTAGCGTTTCCAGTTACTACTTGCCACATGCTGCAACAATTTATTTATATACATACAAACAAAACACACAACGCATCTACCGAAATATAATTTTATGAATTTATATACGCCATAAACAATTTGCGTTGATATGTTTATAAACGGCAGCAGCGACAGTGAAGCCGAGTATCGTAAATAGTATCTACTATGTACATGCGTTGCCAACGCAACTCTATACATAAAATGTGGGAGATCGCAATGAAACTAAAGGCCTAGCGTAGGTCAAAAGTTGCAGTTCAAGTGCCGAAATGTGTGCACAGATTTGTCAAATATGCATTTTATGTTTCATAGATACATTTGCTGTTTGTAGAGAAACCGATAAAGTTTATGAACAAAATAGCAGCTTACTGATATAAAGTGCAATGCTGACATAAGTAGCTCTGCCGGTTGCTAAAACTTGTGACAAAGCACAAGCCGCTATGTACTATGAGATACAAAACTATCTTTTCATATAGCCTAGCATTTGGTCAAACAAATTGACAAATTGAAGTGGCTGCTGCTGCTGCTGCTGCTCTAAACTGTTCCTAGTATGCTCGCATAACTAAGCTAAAATAGAGGCGCAGTTTGTACGTAGTAGGTGGAGCATGGAACGTACGTCACTTGCAAGACCGAGCAAACAGCAAGAAAAACAAACAATTTCAAGCACGCATTGTACGCAGATGCCTTTGTCTTTGACAGTTCTACTATTTGTGATCAAGTGCAGTTTGGCATGTAGTGGTAGCAGCTGAAATAAACACTCACACACAAACACACACACACACACACACACACACGCACACGAAGTGTTGCGCTACGCTCGAGCTGACCAACTACAATGGCCGTAGTTCAATAGCACATGCTGAAAGTCAAGCATAGTAGACGCCTTTGTCTATATATATTACTATATACAAGAGCATATCCTGCATGTTACCAAGGACACTCATAGCGTTTACTCGCTCCTTTTTTCTTGCTTGCTTGCTTGCTCGCTCTGTTTATCTGCGTTTGTATGTTGGCAAACTTTTACTTAAACTCAGTAAGAGTTGCTTGAAATAATGACCGAAATCAAAAAGATAAAGCTGTACGAATGAGGGCAGCGCAGCAATAGCGCAAACGACTTTCTCTCCGCACGCTACTTCTATATGCAGCATGTTTGTGTGGTTGTGTTTTCTGTGTAAAAGCAACGTCCTATCTTTCAGGCGATTTAAGATACTTTTTGAGTTGTCAGCAAACAAGTGTTGCGCATACATAGCTCTCAAATGCAGCGCTTTAAAAGTCAAGCCATGAAGGCCATGTTGAGTTTAGATTTTAAGACAGTCAAAAGTCAAGCACATAAAAAGGATATACGAAATAGAAATATTGTTTTAAATTGAACTACATTTAGTTTTAAGATATGCATTTTGGCTGGCTTAGATTCATTTTTTGACTTTGGTAAATATATTTGCAGAGTTTTTCCCAATGTGAAGAAAGGACAGTTCAAATCAAGAGTTTCGGGTGTAAACTCATAGCCGAACGCTAAACAATCTCTCAGTAACTATACAAATTTTCTTGATAAATAAAATCAAATATTGGCTTTGTCTAAATTCATTAATTCTTCTTTAAACAAAAATTTAATCAATTTCATAATTTTGACTCTTACTAATGAGAATACAAATTAAATGCCTAAATAAATCGTTCAAAACACATTTTAACGAGCTGTTCAGCTATATTTCTTTGTGATATTTTTTTTTTCTTTTTTCGAATTTATACAGCAACAACCCACAAATGTGCTTCATTAATGAATGCTGCTGCTTCAATATATGTACACAAACAAAAACACATTTCACTTTTGGTCAAAATGTTTGCCAAACCGAGCAAAGTGTGTAACTTATTTGAGTTACTAACTTAATTTGGCATTAACACGAGCCAACATGCGGCAACCTTAAACAGATGCAAAGCTAAAACCATAACCAAAAAGCGCTGAATACGACTAAGGCTCTAAAGTGCGATTTTAATGGTGGGCGTATTAGCAGCAGCAGCAACAACAATAACATTTATGACGCCAACAACACCCAACTACACTTGTGTGTATGGCATTGTCTGCAGCTACAGATACCAATGAACTGCAGCTACACTTATGCAGATGTGCGTCTGTATGTTCCGCTTGTACCTGGTAAGAAAAATATGTATATAAATATTTTACAGCTTGTAGCTGCTCCTACTTAGTCGCCAACTCGCCAGTTGGCAGCTCGAATCACAATGCTCAGCTTCGATGAGTTTCGCAGTGCTGACCAAATGCTTAAATGACGCACGCTGCAAGTCTGCATGTGTGTGGGCTGCCTTTAAGCTGAATTGCTTGCATTAACATTTTCAATAAAGCAGAAATTCTGTGTTGTTTTATTTTTTATTTTGTTTATAAATAAAACTAAAAAATACTTGTTAAACTAATTTACTTGAGCTGAGGCGGCAGCTTAAGTTATGCAAAGTTTGATTTAATAAATCTACTGCAATGCAGTTTTATAAATACCCGTCATTGCATGGCACATAGAAACTTTAAGCTATCAAGATGACAGTTTTTAATCGTTTAAATATTTAAATATTTATGCAAAAATTCTTCATGGATTTCTGAATTTAAGTTTGAGTAAAAGTGTTCAACTTTTAAAGTTATTTGTAATTTTTTGCTTTTAAGTACGAGTTAAGCGTGTATAAGTAGTTGGTTTTTTTTTACCTTCTATTCATTCTCATTTAAACTTTGGCGCCTACGCCAGTGCCCCATAATTCACATAAGATTTGAACTGTTTTTTGATCCATTCAACAAGCATTTTTTTATAGAATGCCTCATTATATGATATTCGATAGATAATCCTACACTGAATCAATAAAAAAATTTAAATATTTATTTAAAAATTTGGAACATACTTCATGGAAGATGCTATACAATTATATATACATAGAAGAGACAAATAAACATTTGACATATTCATATCTAGAAAAAGGGATGTTCTCGCATTCTAATCAATTGCAAAATATGTCCTTTATGTGGTTAATGGTGATCTTTAAAAATGTATATCTTCTGAGTTTTATACAATCTTTATTTTGTCGGATAAAAGTTGAACTGTTAAAAAACAAAAGAAATATACATTTAAGACTGAGAAATCCTTAAGCTTTTGAGATATTAAAAAAAAGTTGAACTTCCTAAACTATTGCCAATCTTAAAGCCTACAACAACAAAAAAAGGACGAATTATATTATATTAAAAACAAGTAAGGAAATCCCTAGCTTATGACCAAACACATGACCACTTCTCACTGCGCGAATATGAATGAAAAGAAAAGGGGAGTCGTTCAAATTCAATTGCTTATAAAATCGTCATTTATTATCTGATTTTGATGAACTTTTTGGATTTTGACTTAGAGGAACATTATCTTTATACTAGCATACTGTATTTTTTTGTGCCGAAGAAATTTTTTGCCTTGGGGGTGATTTTATGGGGAAGGGGGGAGGGGCAAAATTTTAAAATAAACTTGTAAAATTCCGGTGCAGTCCTAGTCGAATGCAAAAAACACGAATTCTCTATCTATGACCGTTTCCGAGATCCTTTCGTTCATACGGACGGACGGGCGGACGAACAGACGGACATGGCTATATCGACTCCTCTATCACTCCTGACCATAATGGGGGTAACTTTGGAGGGTCTCCGACCATTATTTCTACCTGTTACATACATTTGCACAAAACCAATAGGCTCTTGTACCTTCGGTACATGGCCTAATGAACACAATCAATGGATCAATACCAATTATTTTCTGTTATATATGGGTACCTCCCATTTTTCAAGTGTCCATTATATGCCAATTCTCATTCAGGGGCATTAAAAAGAGGCTAAGATGTAATGAGTAATATTTTTGACAAATTTTGACAGCGGAGAGTGCTTACGTCTCAAAGCCAGAGAATAGGCGCTTGTAATTGCTCCATAGCTTTACCTGGACTTTGAATAAATTTGGTTTTGTGCACTGCTCCCCTTGGAATTTCCTGTTTATATATAGATAAGAATAATAAAATTACTCTCTTAATGTTTCGCTATCTATTCACGAAAATCTCATCAAAATCGGTTCAGCTGTTTTAGAGTTTTGAGCGGATAAACCAACAAACCTAAAGATATACAGACATACAATAATTTTTAGGATGTGCAAATTTTTATAAGAATTTAGGAAAATTCTCTATTTGGCGAATTTCTGGAGACTTATTTTTTATAACATTTAGAGTTACATGTTGGGATATCACATTATCAGTGAGTAAAGATTAAAGACGGCATTGCATCGTAGATCCCATAAAGTGAACATATATACTTATATTATTCACCAGCTCAACGTAACACATATAGAATTGGATGTGTCCATTTATATGCATAACCATTCATATCTCAAAATTTTGTTGCATATTTTTATACCCTACGCTAGAGTATCAAATGTATACTAAAAAATTGATGCAAAAAATATATATCAAAGCAGCTAAAAATTTGAATACAAGTCAGCAGAGTATCTAAGGATCTTGTATATAATCTGTGTAAGTAAATTAGACATTTGAAGCGATCTATCGGTAATAGTAATAGTATATAGCAATGGACATCGTTGAAGAAGTAATGAAGCGTTAGCTATGGCTTTGGATCTCTACTTAAAGTCAACGTAGTGGCTGACCCATTCGTGTGCTTACCAATTCGTTAAACTTCTATTGCAGAGATTCAGGCCAAGGTTTACCAAATAAATAAGAAAAATTGTCAAGCTTTCATAAAATTGATGAAGTTATCATTAAATGTGTATCATATTTTTTATATTATTCAATAAAGTAATGCTCAGGCTAGAGAGGGTAGTGCCAGTATATGATGAGTGTTTAGATAATAATGTTTCGCTATAGCATTCTATTAGTTTGCTGATGAACTTCTCAAAATTATTTGAGAAGTGTGTAATCTACTGTGAAAGACTTAAGATCATAACCGAGTAATAGCGTTCGCCTAGCCAGAAGTGTTCAATAAAATTAAACAATTGCTAAAAAGTTTCCAAAAACCAGACTGCACAATGCATATAGCACAGTAACGAACTTCTAGTGTAAGCAAGAACTAAATGCGAATTATGACTTGCTAATGAATGAAAGAGAGAGAACGTATGAATGTTAGCTAACCAACTTTAAATCGTTATATTTCATTAATGATCATTCAAAATAAAAAATGATAAGAGAAATATAAAACTGATTTTGAAATATCTTTCCAATGATACCCTACTTAATAAATTTCGTCGACTATAATTGTTTTCTTTTGCCCAATTAGCGTCTGGTTGTCACCATATTGAATTTTAAATACGATCTACTAACTTTAGTGATGATTGCAAGATTAAAACAAATCGACTGTGATCATCAAAATCGGCCTACACGTTTCGTCTCTAGACACACATACATAGACAGGTAAACACAATACACTTTTTTTGCGTCACGCAGTCGGGTAACGAGGCATTTCTGCATTATTCTACTCACTTTTAAATCATTATCAGTTTTACGTTTTATTTCCAATAAACTGGTGAAAGATCACAGTTGATATTGGGGTACCTCTAGATAGAAGCCATTAATAAATATGTAGAAGTAGTAACATATGTCGATCACAGCGGTATTATTGCAACCAGCAAAAATTCGCCAAACGCTTCTTCTGGGTTTAAGTTCTCTGATTTTACTAAATGACACATCTATACCACAAATCGAAACAATTTAACAGCTAGTAGTGCAATTAGAACGCAGACGTATTTGGCTGATCCACACATAAAATCAAAGATAAAGATGCAGCTCAAGGTATAAAAGAAATAGAAATATACTGGTTCTTGAGACCACGGTCACATCTTTGAAGCTGTGGAATAAAAATTATCTGTATTTTTCTATATTAGGCCCTGTACCGAAGGTACAAGAGCCTATTTGTTTCGTGCAAATGTAATAAAGAGGTAGAAGTAATGGTCGGAGACGCCCAAACTTACCACCATTATGGTCAGGTATGATAGAGGAGTCAATATAGCCATGTCCGTCTGTCCGGAAGGATCTCGGAAACGGTAATATATAGAGATTTCGTGTTTTTTGCATTCGACTAGGACTTCGCCGGAATTTTACAAGTTTATTTGAAAATTTAGCTCCTCCCCCCCTTCCCCATAAAATCACCATCAAGGCTAAAAATTTCTTCGGCACAGGTATTGAGACAACGTTTCTCTTAGCCAAAATCCAAAAAAGTTCATCAAAAACGGATTATAAATGACGATTTTATAAGCAATTGAATTTGAACAACCTATGATGCTTCCGTCCTCCCATTTCTTTTCATACATAAAAAATGTGTTATAAGGCACTTATTCGAACAGTAAGAAGTAGGAGGAGCAAAATACTCTTCGTCCTTCGAACTATATTTCTTATTAATTTCCTAGCTTATTGTTTCGGACTGCTTGCTCATAAGCTACAGAAACATTTAAGGTGTTCGTTTGGCAACCTGTACTGGTGTAGGC
Source organism: Leucophenga maculata (assembly GCA_035044805.1). Lineage (NCBI taxonomy): Eukaryota > Metazoa > Arthropoda > Insecta > Diptera > Drosophilidae > Leucophenga > Leucophenga maculata. The sequence continues at coordinate 1,398,208 of JAWNNP010001279.1, read as the reverse complement.
CCTCTTACAGTCAGTTATGCCCGACTATAATTTTCTTATTTTTAATTGTGGTTCTGGCTATAAGTGAAGATTTGATAAGAAAGTGTTTGAGTGTTTGAAATTTACAGATTTAAGCTTATATTTATATATTTGTACTTTTGAAGATATCTGAGATAGATAATCTTGCTATCTTTGATATAAATGAGTAAGCTAAATATTTCAATTTAAAATCGAAATTGTTGCAAATAAAATAAACGATATGCATGTGTATGTGTGCAGACGTACATCACTTAAAGCTCTGTTTTACCTAAATAAATATAAACATTTTTCGACATTCGCAAATGCAAACCAAAACAAAAAACAGCAAAAAAAAAAAAAATGTTATCTTTTTTAATTAATTTAATTGATTTCTGTTGGTTGCAAAACCAGTTTAAAGCTATAAATCAATGTTAGAACATGAGAGGCGTATGTTGTCTGTAAACGTGGTTGCTCCCCTCCTTTCAATATTTTTGAATTCGTTCGATTTTAGTTTTTCGATAACATATCAAATGGAAACAAAAAAAAAGAGATACATAAAATAAACTCAAATTTGAATAACTGCCCCCAATTTCTAGTTAAATGCACTAAAACGTTTTATTTAGTTGTATTTAATAATTATTATGAAATAATTTATCTATGGGTCAAGTGACAACGCTTACATATAAAGCGCGTAAACGCCCACAGCGCATAAGCAATAAGCGTGCAAGATAAAACTAGCTGAGTATAGAAAAAAATGACTTTTCAAATATTAAAATTCAAAGTGTGGGCGTTTTTTTATTTTATTTTATTTTATTTTATTTTTTAAATACGATTATTTGATTACAACAACAAACAAACGACTGTCAACTGTTGAAAATGGGCGACAAATTACAAAAAATAAATAAAGTTTTATATATTTTTTAGTTGTAAACAAATTTATGACAACGCCAGGAAGTAGCAAGTAAGCTACTTGCACTCATACTCATTCATTCATGCATTTAATCAAATGTTTTATCAATGAAGACAAGTTGTAAGCTGAGGGCGAATAAAAGTGTAAGCCAAGTTTTTTTTTTTTTTTTTTTTTTTTTTTTTTTTTTGTTTACCTTTTATGAAGTTGTAAAAGCAGTCAACTTTAAGATTCAAGCATGAAACTGGTTTCGACAGTTGCAACAACAACTGCAGATACAAGTTACTCGTACAGTATTAAAGCTCAATGAACAAGTGCAAAGACCGGAAGTGCACCGTTGGCCTGACAAGCTAACAAGTGAGTAGTGAATTGCGTCCGGTTCAATTGCCTTAAGCTAGTATCTCAGTAACTAATTCTAAGCATTGCGTAATATGTACATAATCAATGCGCAATAAGCATTTACCATGAACATATAATATGCATTAAATAAACATAAAACATTGATTAGTTCAGTTCGTAGTAGCTGTAGTCTGTGCACAATTTTGGAGATATACTCGTACAATATTTGAAGGTAAGTAAGTAAGTACACAGTAGCCACAGCATTAATGAAAAAACAAGGTCTTCTGCGAGAATCTCACGTTTAAATATAATTTGTTCACAAAATATTTTTATTTTTAGAACAAAATCGGTATCTTAGCCTTTTCAATAGATTCATAAATTCCGCATCGTAAAACCGGCTGAGATACCCTGTTATTAAGAATTTTTATTACGGTTAACTATTTTTGTAGTCCGAACTTGGCCTATATGAAATATTTTCTTAGAAAGTATGCAAGATACATGAAATTGGGACCTTAGGTTTGCATGGTAAGTGCCAAATAAACCTATTGTCCGTGGGATTGTGTTATTCAACCAGCTTTACTCAGTAGTTAAAGCACTCCAAACTTCTGAAACCGTACTTGCAGCATATTCACACTCACAACGAACACTCACTTAAAGTGACTAACTGCGGTTAATTCTGTGTAGACCCAAAATTATGTTACACTCGAGTGCATTCCAACCAAAAAGTACAAGTATCTGTAGTACTACCTAATTCTAATTGTCATGACGGCGACTTTTTGTGGTCAGTTTTTCTTGTCGTTGCCAAAGGTTTGCATGCGTGTGACTTTTTATCATACTTGGTGCGCCGCAAAACCAACCGCAAAATGATAAGCTGACGCTATAAGACGGCAATCAACTGCAAGTTTTGTTAGCTGGACTGGCATCGAATGGGTTGCAACAAAAGTGACATCAAGAGTGTTCAGCTGCTGCACAACAACAGGTGTTTTAAATGCATTAAAAAAAGGATGCTTCATTACAACTGCGTTGCTTTAAACATACTCATTATCTACATATTTTCGAGATTAAAGTTGAACGAATTCAAAAACTCTTTATTCAGATGACTGCGAATATCAGCTTTGAATTGTGCATCTTTTTTAAACTCTTCAAAAGTTGCAATAAAAAGCCACAAACATGCTAAACTTCGCACTTAAAATGTGGAAAATTTTTTCATAAATTTTCTACCACGGCAACAATGAGAGATCAATGAGATCAAAATAGGCGGAATGAGTGTTTAACTCAAAATAGATAGCGTTCTATGTGTTTAAATATAAACGCCTACTAAAAACCTCATTTTAGACAGTTCTCAGTATTAAAAAAAAAAAAATAGTCTCAATGGAAGTTCACAAGACAGCTACTGTCTATAGGAAAACTCTTAGAATTATGAAATAGTGAAGTCTGCAATCACGTTGGCACAGAGTCAGCACGCGGCCATCGCCATCCGTTTTAAGTTTCGAATTTCAAAGAAGTAATAAAACTTTACAAAAGAGAACAAGTCAACCGATATATAGAGGGCTTGCAACTCGTTTAAGTCAAACTGTAGCAGAAGCAATATTATGCTCAACTTCACTACACCCTTTACCTTGTAAAGGAAGCATATTCTGATCTGGAAGTGTGTGGGATCTTAAGACTAACAAAAGATACAAAAAATTTTTCTAAAAACAAGTAAGAAAATTACAGTCGGGCGTAACCGACTGTAAGAGGACCTGTACCAGTGCAGGTCACCTAACAAACAGATTAAATGTTTCCCGAGCGTATGACCAAACACATGACCACTTCTCACTGCGCGAATTTTTTTATGTATGAAAAGAAAAGGGGGGTCGTTCAAATTCAATTGCTATAAAATCGTCATTTATTATCCGATTTTGATGAATTTTTTGATTTTTGCTCAGAAGGACGACATCTTTATACTTTGTGCCGAAGAAATATTTTTTCTTGGGGGTGATTTTATGGTGAAGGGGGGAGGGGCAAAAGTTTAAAATAAACTTGTAAAATTCCGGAGCAATCCTAGTCGAATGCAAAAAACACGAAGTCTCTATCTATTACCGTTTCCGAGATCCTTTCGTTCATACATCACTCCTGATCATAATGGGGGTAACTTTGGGGGTCTCCGACCATTATTTCTACCTGTTACATACATTTGCACAAAACCAATAGACTGTTGTACCTTCGGTACAGGGCCTAATAAGAAAAAATACCTGCAGTCGAGTTGGCTTGACTACGAGATACCCTGTTCCCAACGATTTGTATGACAGCTACATACCTCTTCTAGCTTCGGTCTTTGCCTATATGAAATATTTTCTTAGGAATCATACAAAATACACAAAAATTTGATGTTTCTAGCTAAATTTACTTCAATAGATTTTTTATACAAAAACTCAGAATGAATAGTTTTTATTGTAAATGCCAATCAACCTTTAGGAAGGGGAAGTTTGCGTGTTCATTGAATACATGTGATCTGGAGAATAAGTCAGAGAATATGAATAAGCAAATTCAAAGGCTTCATCTCTTATAGTCTTCAATATATCGATTTTCAGACGCACAGTGGAACATTTCTATATCTTTGTAACGAATAAACTCAAAAACTTCTTGACCGATTTCAAAAATATTTTCACCATTTGAATGCTATATTATCCCTGAGTAACATATATTCAAAGGCGTATTTTTGAAAAGTTCGGAAAAATATGTATTTTACTACTTTTGCCTACTAAAAAAAAAAAAAAACCAAGAAAAAAAACACCCTCTTCGGAGACAGTGGCACTACCTTCGACGAAAGCTGGATACGCCCTTGGCTATATTTATTTTAAATCGGAGGGGACGGTGAACATATAAGCGATAAACATAAATTGACAAATCTGTGCAGCTATTTGAAGTACTGCAATGATATTGGGTAAACGTGTTAATGAGATCGGAAGAAGATCACTTCATAAGTTTGGTCAAGGTCAGAGAGGGCGTTGACGCAACACCATATAAGCGATAAATATAAATCGAGTTACATTTGCATTTATTTGAGGTACAGGGTTGGTTTTTTGAATGCATGGTTATGGGATCAGGCGAAGTAAGGTCCATTGGAAAAATGATGACGGTTAAAGTTTCTTTAGAAAACACATATATCTACAACATTAATTTTGGCAAAAAATTTTACGGACGCACGGAAGCGTACCCGGTGCAGCTAGTAGAGTATACTTTCAAGAATATATTTCTTACGGATTTTAAGTTAGATTGAAAGAAAACATAGAAACTTGATTCCATACTCGCAAATTCCGAATAAAAGACGGGTGCACTCATATAGATGACTAGATTGACTCTTCTTCTTGAGCTGGAGTAGGTTATAAATACTCTCTGGTGTCTCTGCTGTCTACGGATATTTTTTTAGGTGTGACAAATGGATCTTACTATTCCCGACACCATTAAAATATGTAAAAAATGTCATCGCTGTACCACAAATAGATTTAAAGATATGACCAACATTCTCTATCGCTTACATGGACACATGGCACATTGCACGCGCTTATTCGGATCAAAATTAATAGAGATTCTCACCCTTATAATACCTAATTGCAGCTCTGTAGCTTAAATGGATACAAAAAGTAGTCTATGTTCTCTTTCAATGTCCCATCTATTTCGATACAAAAATTCGTACAAATTGGTTTATGGGTTTAGAGGTGATGCGCACACAAACAAACAATCCAAAATTTGTCTACGAATTCATCAAAAGTATGTATGTCTAATATGGTAGTCTAAATATTCGAATTTGAAGGTAAAATTTCAAGATCATGATTGGTTACTCTTTTTTCTATCTAATGACTACAGCTGAGATACCGTTTCAACCTATGGAGTGCGTAGAAAACAATGAAGATGACCGCTTTTTTTTAAGAAAGTTGCCAGAAATTTACCTTCACGCTAAGTATTATTTATAATTATTTTAAGGCTTTTCTGAAAAAACTTCTTGTTTCCGTAATTGAGGAGAATTTTTTGAATAAAATTGAGTGCAAGCTGAGCAAATCTACACCTCAATCTGAGTTTTTGTACGAAAAAGTTATTATTAATATTGTTAGTTTAGCTAAAAACACTCAATTTCGATTAGCTTAAGTTAATCCGTATCAAATATTCCATTTAGCTATGGAATCGAACCACTAAAAGTTGTAGCCCACACATAAATCTGTCCAACCTTTCTGAGTTTTTGTATGAAAAATTTTTTTTATTGTTGTTATTTATTTTGTGAACAGCGTCAAATTTTGTCTACGTTACGTTACATCTTATAAAATATTATATTTATATTCAGAACGGGTAGACTCTGTTCCACATTGATAGGATTTACTATGAACAAAGTTTTGTTGTTGTTTTTAATTCACCAAAAAACTTCGAATTTGGTATATTTTGCATAAATTCGTAAGAAATAGTTCATTAGGGTATAAATCCGGTGACTAAAAAATGTTACAAAAATTCAGTATATAAATAGCAACAACTATTTTATGTCTATATATGATAGAGCCTTCAAGTTTGTATATTCAATGAAATTAAATAAAAGCATACCAAAGGAACTAAAAAAAAAAATCAACCTATATGGAGCACAAAAATAAACTAAATCTTCAGAATAATAAAATACAAAAATGAAACATCACACTTACCGAAGCAGACAAGTTGAAGATTTTTAATCCATTGTTGCAATTTTTGCTGTTTTGGCAATTGTTGCCGGCAATTATTGCTGCTTTTGCTGCTACTTTCATATTCAGTTGTGTCCTGCCACGTCAACAAATTTTGTTGCACTTGCAGTTTTATTCTTTTTGTTTTTGTTGTTTTTTGTTGTTGCTGCTGCTGTTGATGTTGATGAAGTATTTTTAATGCCATTTTGGCAGTTGCTGCTGCCTCAACAATAAAACACTTTATTTCGCTTGTTTTTTTATTATTATTATTATTTTTTTTTATAATAATATTTCTGCTGTTGCAACAAATATTAGTTGTGATTATTTATTATAAGTTGTTGTTGCTACTAATGCACTTTTTGTTATTAACAGTTGCGACATTTGTTATTTAAGTATTTAACTTATTTTTTCTAATAACAATATTAAATAATTTTTTTAATTAAACATTTTTCTATTAATTATTAAATTATGAAACTTTTATCATTTCAGTTCTAGAGCGTGTGTGTGATGTGTTTCCTGTAATAAATTTCAGTTCGTTCTGAATTGATTGATTCTATGCAACTTTCTATTGTGTCACCTCAAGTCAATTAAATTTAAACAAAGCCACACAAGACTACATCAAACAGCAAAATTGTTGGAATTGTTGGAAAAGTTGTTGAGAAAACAAATATTAGTTATAGGTGCCAGAGTTGTAAATAAATGGTGTACGGTTTTATTAAAATTTTCACGTTAACTTGTTCAAATTTCGCAAATATTTTTTAAAGATTTCTATTCTTGGTTTTTTTCTTCTTCGTTTTTGTTTTCGAAATTTGCACTGATTTCATTTAAGATGGCGTTTTTAACTTCCGCTTCCGCTAGTTTTCTTTCTGTTTCATTTCTGCTGCTTGCCTCGCCAACTTTGAGCGTTGCATGTGGCATTGCATCCTTCGGTTGCAGGTTTCTTCTTGACCATTTCTGTAGCTGCTGCTGAAGTTGAAACTTCTTCGCACACTTTTCCTCAATAATAATCGAATTCCAATTAGCACTCAGCGCTGTAAGAGGCCATGTGACATTTGTCCGTTGTACGATTTATAACACGCGCGACGCGACGCGACGCGGACAGCGGGAGCGCGTAATGTTTGCAACGCGGAAAACGAATGCCGTCAACTTTTCTTACACACTTTAACAATTTTCCAAGCACAACAAACAAAAATGTATAAACAAAAATTTTCACTGTTTAAATTTTTTGCGTTTTTGTTTTGAATTTTTTTTGTTTTGTATAATTTTGCATAACTTTTTTTATTATATCTTTTTTTCTTCTGTTATATTTTTGCACGCCTTATAATTTTTTTTTTTTTTTTTTTGCTATTATCTTATTTCACTTATTCTTTCGTTTTACTTTCGTTTCGGCTTTTGCTGCTCAGCTGCTGCTTTATCCTTAGCTTTTATTTTTATTATTATTATTATTTTTTTTTTTTGGACAAAGCTTTGTAGTATTTTCATACGTAATTTTAATACATATGTATTGACTTGTGTGTGTGTGTGTGTGTGTGTTTAGCTTACACACGTACTTGTCGCATAGTAAACGACTTTGTTGTTGGTTTTCTGTTGTGATGCTGCGTGTAAAATTTCTTGCTGTAAAAATTTTTGCTCGAAACGACGTTGCAACGCGTAAAAAATCACCCGCTTCGTATACACGTCAAGACCGAATCAGAGCTAAACCCGAACTAAACTGACGTACGACGCGCTACATCGAAATCGAGCATAGCAGCGCCGCATCGGAAACCGGAAACGAACACATGCTGAGCGACCGCGCGAACATGATGTGAAGGCGGAGAGTGCAGCTGCGAGAGCGAGTGTGAGTGCGTAAAATTGAGCATTGCCTTGCATATTCGAATTCGATTCGAAGTTAAAAGAAGCTGTGCGTGAGCATGGCGTCTGCTTGTTCGTGTTGTATTTGTTCGTGTTTCGCGTTTTACTCTCATCTCATTCGTCCAGCAGGTGCAGCACTCATCTCTGCGCTGTCCTTTATTGAACGAACTAGTTGAAATTTCGAAAGCTTCTTTGCTCTCCAACACAGTTTCTCACAAAAAAAAAAAAAAAAAAACAGGCGAGTAGTAGAGTTTTTGTTGTAAGAAAGCCGGCATTTGTTTGTTGTTTTATTCGAAGGAAATATTTTTGTGAACAGATTTTTAATTTAAAGGAGAATGTATAAGTTAAGTTGGAAATCCTTTTTTAATTTTGTTTTTTTTTTTTTTTGCATTTTAAGCTCTTATATTAATGCAAAAAGAGATTGAGTGCCTAGCGTTGGACATGAAGCATACAACAACCAATGCAACATGTTGCATGTTGTGTTGCAACTGAATTATTATTCTTATTTATGTTCTCGAATTAAATGGGCTGAAGAGCCTCAAGTATTTCCTGATGTAGAAGTGATCGAGTGTTTTTCCAAAAGGTTGGCTTCGCAACCAATCTGGGGTAAAAAATGTTAACTCAAACAAAAATCGGTGAAAAATGACGCAAATTATTGTTTATTTGGGAAATATGCAGTCGGATAGCTCGGATTTTTGCTAAGCTGCCTTGAAGAAGACCGTGTGGAGCACAGAGCAATGTCCTATGAAAACTCTGATCGAAATAGGAGTTGCATTGGTTTGACGATAAATTGTTTCTGCATATAAGTAGCTATTTGTAGTATGCGTCAGAGTTAGATCGATCAGCTGGTATCAGACTCTGGTTCTATAAAGGAAACTAGTCCAATGTGTAATCTAACAAAAATGGTTGCTTGAACTAAAAGTGACGATATTATGTCACGGAGCTTAATTTTAGAAATAATGTCGCTTCCCAAAATTAAATACACTTGAGCCGACCCATAAATTTCGGTTTCAGCGAATGGTTGCATCATGTCTTCTGGTTGGTGTTTCTGAACTGAGTTTTAAGGTAGGAAATTGATCAGCTTGTTCAAAATTACAGCTTCGTTTGGAAACTGGATTTTGGAGATATATTATTTAGAGAAAAATTGAAATGCACGTTCGTCAAATTTTTCTCAAAAACATTCATTACGTCTAAGTAGTAGCAAATGTTTTTTGAGACCCTTGATCAATTAGAACTGGAAAGGTAAAAAAAATCTTCCAAGTGGAGAGTTTGTACCACTGCAGCAGTGGACACCACTGCCTGGTTATTTGCTAAATGATGAGCATATATTAGCGAATTGGTGACACCTTATTGGGATCAAATTTTGGAGCATCGAATTTTAGCATAGAGTGATGAGTGAATTTTTTACAGTGCTGGCATTTATAGCAGCTACTTCATGAGTCTAACTAAAGTTTATTGAGCTTGTTTAAGGCTACGAACAGAGGCGACGACAGAAATTAACTGATGTAGGCCGAAGATTTTCCCAATGTTCTGAAAGTTCACTATTTTGCTGTAAACATATTCGTATCTGAAATGGCTTCATCTATCGTAAGACGTCTCGAAGTGTAATCCTTGATGGTCTTAAAGATTTTCTTTAAATGTATCGAAAATGTTACGGATTTTTGTTTAGTTACTTCATAAGATGACATCAAAAGACGTTGGTATTCTTGCTAAGAACACTTCGCATTGGTTTGATAAAGCCAAAATTGCTTTAGAACTAAAACAAGCGCCACACAGATAAAAAAGAATAAACGAAATTAATCAACTACATTATTTTAGTCATCAATTTAACATGTACAGAGTTTTTAACAAATATCGCGAGATATCGAAATTATATATTTTAAAATGATATTTTTTAATATAAATATGATAAGGCAGCACGGTGCGCCGTTTAGGGTATTCGAATACCAGCCCACACCACCAAAAAGTTTTCATTAATTTTGATTTATGTAGTTTTGGAAAAGTTGACCTATCATGCGAGCAAGTGAGTTGGCCATGACCGGGACCAAGCCATAAATCCTTTTCGTGAACGATTGACAATGGTATAACTTTTTTTTGGCAGAGTATGACCACAGCTCGCAATAGCTGTGGATCTACTAACAAATCGGTTAACCTAACCGATTCAATCGGTTGCAAGATGATGACGAAAGGAAGGTCACGTTTGGTCACTGGTCCAAGTAAGTTATCTGCGGTTTAAATCGAGTGTTGTGAAGTGAATATGAAGTGTGCTACGATTAGCCTCTGTGGCTGATAACACTTCGCGACCTTTGCCTCTCTCGCTGATAGCTAGCGCATCGCACTCACACAAGCATATTTCACGCAAGTTACTATCCTCAACACGCTTATACCCAAAGACCACACACAAACCCATCCACACTAAAAGATCCATATCACACGGAAGCCAAAGGATTCTACTCAAACTACAATATTATTCAGTAACATTTTAAATAAATTTAATAAAACTAAACTAATACTGGCTACTTTTTGGGGTTTTTCGCAACATCGCAACAACAACGTAGATACATTTTCTGTAACGAACCTGGACCTTCCGGAAAGGTATACCCCAGCTATATATGACTTCGTTACAATATCTTTGTATGTGGCCATTAGAGCTGCACATGGAATTTCTGTATAGTATTCAAAATCGAAATTTTTTTTATTTTTTTCTGAAAATACTACAAAAGTTGTTTTTTACAACGAGACGAATTAATGGAGCCATGTGCTTTTGAAGAGAACGTTTTTTTTTTTGCATATAGAAAAACTAAGAGAAACCAAAATCTGGCAATGTGTCGCACTATTACAAAAGGATCTTAAAGTTTCATAAAACAAATACATATTTATGGAACGCTAATTTAATATTTTTATGTATAAAACTTTTCATCAATCTTAAAAACGAGTTAGTTGAGGTCAAGAAGCATACTTTTCGTTCACCATTTGGTAAAGTGCTGACGAGTTAAAAAATAATTAATTTTTGAATGCATGTTGATAAGTATAAAAAGATAATTTGTTTAATATATATATGGCTCAAGGTATCTCGCAGTGATTGATTACCCTTTTGTATTTCAGCAATACTTCTGATTGATGCAATTCATATGACTTTATGTATGCAGTTTTTTCGTTTTATTGAGAAACATTTATAATTAATTTGATTACATCAGAAGCCATGTAATATCAGTAAAATTCTTTTTTAATTGTATAATATCCCCAGAGTCTTTCGTTCAATAAGAGATTTCATTTCAATAAAATTTTCAACACCATTTTGCTGTCTTCATTTATTAAAAATGAGATTGCATGTATTCAAATACAGAATCGTTCATTTACCCAACATTAAAACATAGATACACACATGTACACATTCACACACACACACACATACACAAATATGCGCGCAGACATATGTAATCAAACTCATTTATACTAAAACACTTGTTACATTCCCTTGAGCATAAAAAAACAAGTAAGGAAATTACAGTCGGGCGTAACCGACTGTAAGAGGCCCTGTACCAGTGCAGGTCGCCTAACAAACACATTAAATGTTCCCCAAGCTTATGACCAAACACATGACCACTTCTCACTGCACGACTAAGTGCCTTTTAAACCATTTTTTTATATGTATGACACGAAAAGGGGGGTCGCTCAAATTCAATTGCTTATAAAATCGTCATTTATTATCCGATTTTGATGAACTTTTCGGATTTTTGCTAAGAAGGACGATATCTCTATACTGGCGTACTTACTTTTTTTTGTGCCGAAGAAATTTTTACCCTTGGGGGTGATTTTATGAGGAAGGGGGGGGGAGGGGCAAGTTTTTAAAATAAACTTGTAAAATTCCGGAGCAGTCCTAGTCGAATGCAAAAAACACGAAGTCTCTATCTATTACCGTTTCCGAGATCCTTTCGTTCATACGGACGGCCAGACGGACATGTCTATATCGACTCCTCTATCGCTCCTGACCATAATGGGGGTAACTTTGGGGGGTCTCCGATTATTATTTCTACCTGTTACATACATTTGCACAAAACCAATAGGCTCTTGTACCTTCGGTACAGGGCCTAAAAAAAAGAAAGAAACAAAAAATTAAATCAAAATAAGAAAAATTGTTAACTTCGGCTTAAACGAAGCTTTGATGCCTTTCACTCGAGTTTATATATACATGAAATGCAGTAATAGTAGCCCAAAAAAATGCAGGATATTCATTCAATTGAGGACTAAAATATGTAAGCATATCAGATTGTCATTGCATTGATGTCAAGTTATATCTTAAAATTAGATACATAACACCGACACCGAGCTGAACGGACAGAGAGACAGATATAACTATGGTGGATTAACTCATATCATCGAGTTGATCAAGTACATGTCTCCTTTACGTTGCATACGTTCTGTTACGAGAATTCCCTATATGGCATTCCAGTGAAGTAAACGTGCCACGCCTATTTATGTCCATAATATTGACTGTTGAGATGGGCGACAATACATATACTGAATATGGTCCCTTATGATCTAAAATCTTCTTTTGAATATAACTAAATTCGAGGTAACTAATCTCAACTCTACTAATCTAATTTCCTACTATATGCTACAAACTTAATGACGAAATTAATATACTCTACACATTTCAAAAAAAAAAAATAGTACAACGTATAAAAAATAAAAACAACAAAAATTTTTTCACAAATAGACAACGAAAGGAAGTGGAACAATAACATCAATGCATAAAATGAATTGTGATATTATTTGCAAATGTGTGTGACACTCCCCCCTTGCCCATTAATACATGCTTGTACATATATATGTGTGTGTGTGTGTGTGTGCGTCTTGTGTAATGAAATAAATTTGCTAAAATGAAGTCGCAAATGCGCAAAAAAAAAAAAATAAATAAATGACTAAGAAAAAATCTTATTAACAACAAAAAGTACAAAATAGCAACAGAGACAGCAATAAATTGAGCTGTCGTGGTAATGCACTCGAATTTCCCAAACAAAATTTTGCTACAATATTACGAACTATGAACTTAAAGTAGCTATGTAGACTGCTGGATCCTTTTCATCCTACAGCGCTCATTAATGCAAATAACTCAAACTCGCTCAATTGCTTGCAAGCATAAATCAATTTGCGCCATTTGAAAATAACTGCCACCCACTCGTTTCTTGTTTGAACTATGTTACAAGGCATGATTTAATAGTTTGAAAATATTTTCACAAAGCTATAAATATTTTTAAAAAACATATTGTATAACAATTGGATTTTTGTTGTTAAAATAATTTATCAAAAAAAAAAAAACACATCGTTGGAAGATATAATCAAGTGACGTAAGTTTAGCTAAAATTCATCAAACTTTTGATAGTAATTTTTTTTACAAATGTAGTTTTTTCTATATACTAAACAGTCATGTAACAGTCAGAAAAAGGCGAGTAGACTCCATATAGAATCCATAAGTAATCTTAATTCGAGTCGATATAGACATGTCCATCTTTCTGGTTGGCCGTATGAACTTCAAGACTACACAAACATATCCAAATAATGAAAAAATGTTTGCTGTCACAAGTAGCGAGGTGTGCCAGTAACAAGAATTACAACTGTAATAAGCATTAGCAGGAGATAATTACATCCATAAATTATTCGATGACGGTTAGAAAACTAATTACAATCCAGTACAACACTCATTTGACATATTCCTGGAATTTCTTTCTCCTGATACATACACCGGATAGAGCGTGCGGAGAACGCAACCAGAAACTGCCGATCATCTTGGGAGCAAAAAGCCGCAAGTTCATAGTTACCTTTTGGTACAAAGATGTTTCTATGATAAAATAGCTCAGAACACTACTTTGGTCTTTTGAAAGGGAATAAAAGATGCTTCAGTCTACTCACATTAAAGTTGATACATATGTAGCAAATTCATACCATACGAGGTTTTTTATAAAAGGAGACCTTAATTTTTCCCCAAAAAAAAAAAAGAAGCAATTCTCATATTCGATTTGTGATACGGCTTTCATCTCTTGGAGCGATGCAGACATTATCTCCTCAATCACGCTTTATCTCCAAAGCACCACTTCCTTTTTTTTTTTTTTTCAATTTTGAACCATATAAATAAAATTCCAACATATTGAAATCGCTCTTACTTAGTGCAACTACTCGATGAAAATTCAGAACAAAGTGCAACTATTTTGAGAGCGCATGCATGAAGTGGCGTCACTATTTATTATGACACTATAATCATATGTGATGGTTTTTTCACAAATCCGATCGAATTCTTAGTATTGCTTCGCGCAAAGTACAAGTATATAAAGCAGTAGTCCATTTTCAGTTGTACCAGACTGACAAGAGACTACTTTATAAACAAAACAAGTAAGAAAATTACAGTCAGACGTAACCGACTGTAAGAGGCACTGTACCAGTGCAGGTCGCCTAAAAAAGACATTAAATGTTTCCCTAGCTTATGACCAAGCTTATGACCAGTGCCTTTTTTTATGTATGAAAAGAAAAGGGGGTCGTTCAAATTCAATTGCTTATAAAATCGTCATTTATTATCCGATTTTGATAAACTTTTTGGATTTTGGCTAAGAGGGACGTTATCCCTATACAAGCATACTTAATTTAATTTTGTGCCGAAGAAATTTTTAGCCTTGGTGGTGATTTTATGGGGATGGGGGTAGGGGCAAAATTTTAAGATAAACTTGTGAAATTCCGGCGAAGTCCTAATCGAATGCAAAAAACACGAAGTCACTATCTATTACCGTTTCCGAGATAGTTTCGTTCATACAGACGGACATGGTTATATCGACTCCTCTATCACTCCTGACAATAATGGGGGTAACTTTGTGGTGTCTCCAAACATTATTTCTACCTGTTTCATACATTTGCACAAAACTAATAGGCTCTTGTACCTTCCGTACAGTGCCAAAAAAACTGAACAAAATCTTTGCTCGAACTAGGCGACTATTTATTTCGATATTCGATCTTCTGACCTCTTCCATTAAAATGTTAAGACTTTGCTTTCGATGCCATAAAAATTTACCAATGTTTAGTCACCAGTTAGGAAGGAACCTTCTGAACATCGTCGTTGGCAACATTCAGCAAAATATAGAATAGCAATTTCGGAATAAACTCTGCTGCTACACTTTTCTTGCTAGAAACATCCGAAACAGTTACATGGCATGAACCAACCGATATGCTGACATCTTCAGCAGCTTCACTAATAGTTATTCGACGTTTCTACATAAATATTTTCTTTACTGCTTCAACGTTTTCATACGTGTTGGGGCATCCACAGCGGGCCCCGTTTAAGTGCCTTGGAGCATTTAATTTTATTTTTCACACAAAACTGAATACAAATTCTGTGATCAAATGGCTAATCATGTCATATCATATTTTGGAAACATGTTTACCAACTTAAAAAAAAATCGAATACTTATTTTGTATTTATAATAAATAATATAAGATTCATCAAAAATATGGTTTTCTAGCTCAATGAATAACAACAACAAAATATTTTTCATTTTAAAAATAAACTCCAACGCAAAATATTCTGTTTGTGGATTATTTAATGTGACTGTGAGAGGGCTTAATAAAAGTCGAGATATCTTAAGTTTTGTCATTTGAACTATGTATTTTTGTTGATTATTATTATTAAAAAATTTTAAAGTAATAAAATTTCCATAGAAAATTCTTTTAGAATGTACATACCACTAAATTGAAATCATTTGCATGGATATATTCCGCCCATAAAGTAAAAAAGCAAAATTTTATATTTTTCAAATAGATTTGTTTGTGAAAGTCTTAAATTTGATATAGTATTTCTAAGAGATTTTGAACTAACAACGATGGTGTAAAGTCTTCGGATTTAAGAAACTGTGGTTGAAATTCCTTATGCTTTTATTGACTTTTAAAGAACATACAGCTAACATGTATGAGGTCTTTTGCAAGGTCTAGGCTAAAGTCTACTTGCACATCTTACGGTTGGACACATCTTAAAAGTAAAATAACTTAAAAAAAAAGCTATAAATTTTCTTTTTTTATTTATTATATTGTGAAACTATTCTTTCAGACCTTGTTTACAAATAGTTTCAAGTCTTCTCTCCCTTATTAAAAAAAAATCTTACAGTAGCTTCAAATCAACCGCTAAATTTGTAAGCTATTTTTATTTTTATTTCGAGGATATTTATGCAAACCAAATTGACCTAACAACTTTATCTTCTTCTAGCACTTCGAGTAACCTTGAAATGCCAAACAGACTAAAATTAAAATGTAAAATCCTTTAGAAAACAGACTCAATGTTCTTCAATCTATTCAAAACATGCGTCGGCTGAAAAGTGGGTTGATTTGGAAGATAAGTTGACGCTTTTTGATCAGTTAGGCTGTATATGCAGTAGCTTGGCTCTCATTACCTACTCACAAGATGTAGGTACAAATTTTCCTTACACTCTATCATTTGTCGCTTATATTTAACAGTCTGACGTTTTCCGTTGATTTTCTTTTATTTGAGAAGCATATCAAGTTTATTTTTAAAAAAGGCTTCAAAAGTTATCATTTTTATTTTGTGCGCGCGCGGAAAAACAAATGAAACGTCAAAACAGAAGACAAAAATAACGCAAACACATTCTTCAAAAAAATCAAAACAAATACAGAAGAAAGATTTAAAGGATTTTCTTTTCAGTGAAATGCTTAACTTGCTCACCCAACCCGTTGCCCCATTGACTAGCCAAAGATTTCAAGCTCAAGCTTTAATACAAACAGAAGAAGTACAAAAAACAACACAAGCAGCTGTTTCGCATCACTTTGAAGTCTAAAAGACATTTTCCACAACAACAGAGTAGGAAAAAAACATTTTGAAAAACCAGAAAAGTGTATAAACTGTAATAAAATATGAAATCACTTGTAACACACTTGCGCCAGCCGTCAGCCGTCAGCCAGCAGCTAGCAGGCCTTCCCTGCCAATTGCACTACTACAAAACTTCTGCCACACCATTTTCCTTTTTAGCGTATCGAATAAAATAGCAAAACAAATCAATAAAGTGAAAAAAAAAGAACAACAACTTCTACACCGTTCACACTCCTCCATCATGCATTTACTCCAGCTCTATCGCTCAAATTTCCTTAACTTACGCTGTACTTATACCGCTCATCATTCTTCGCATCCTTCTCCCTATGATTCTTTATACACTTGAGACTACATCAATCGTCAATCGATGCCTGCCGCCTCCATTTTCTTTTCAAGTTTGTTTCATTCTTTGATACTTTCTCACTTTCGTTCGCGATGTTCGCTCTTACATCTCGACCCACTCAAGCAAGATACTACTTAGTGTGTTGTTGTTTTTGTTATTGTTTTTGTTTTTGTTTAGCAAGTTGGCAGGCTGAAACTGCTCGGCTTACCTCCTTCGTCCTTTTGTCCGCTGCCCCATTTTTGTTTATCGAGGGCGTTAAGTGCTTGATTCTGTTGCTCAGCTTCAAAATCGCGCTCCATCAAAGATTTCTTTACTAGTAAACAAGTGCAGCAGTTAGCCGATTGCATAATACCCTACATAGCACTAGAATGCGAAGTATGTTGGGAAAATTTGCATGGAGATCGTTTCACAAAATCTTTATACAAAGTTAAGCACGAATATTTTATTTTAGAACATTTTGAAAACATCCTTTTTCGAGGATATTTCTAAGTGCAAAACGTTTTACGGCACCCTGCGCTTTTTGATTTCAAAGAGTACGCACTTTTTCTTCTTGAGTCTGAGTTGACCATAACTTTAAAAAAGGATTCTAACGCCTACAAATTAAGCTACATAGGTGTATACCGCACTGCTAACCACATAGGCTGTTCCACTTATAATCTTGACGTATTTCAGAAGATAAACACTTTTCTGAACACAAAAATTTGCTCGCTAGTAACTTTCTTCTATAGTTGAAGAAATCTGAGCTTTAAGTCTTAAGAATAATGACCCATATGAGGAATTTATAGCAATTGGCAATAATAGTTCTCAGGATCTTCTTCATAACACTGCCTCACAAAGAAAATTCTTATGGGATGTCTATTAGATCAGAGTAAACACATTTAATCGTTTTTGTGCCATTGAATCCGGTGTTCCAACATCATAGCTAGGCTTCTTTCTAACCTCACCCATAGCCAATCGGGAGGAGACAGAGACAGGTACAGTGTTGTGTCAAGGTAGAGTTTAAGATGCTCAAATTAAAGACTCATAGGAACTGTATTGGCAAAGCATCTAATCAGGCGGTTAGCATGGAACACTAACCGATCTTTATATCTGCCTGAATACATAGAAATTTACGCTTTGATGGTAGCCAAATATATGTCACTCTGCAAGATAGGACTACTCACCATCAGTAATTAGTAGAGACTCGACCTTATGAAGCTCGAAGTGAGTTATCTGGAGCGTAATTAGTCGTGCAAAAAGTCAGTTGGGGACATTTAATGAGATTGATTGAAGCAAGTAAAAGGGAATCAATTTCACCAATAAGAATTTTATGGAGAAAAAATACAGAGAGCATAGATCTGTGTTGGAAGCTCAATTAATTTTAATCTGTCAATATAAGATTTAAATGGATTTTAATGCGAAGAGTAAAAAGAAGAAGAACTATTTTTGAACTGAAGGTGAGTAGCTTCTCTATGTTGCACTCTAAGCACTCCTTGACTGTTGACTATGTACAGTGTAACCCAAAGTCGAGCATATTTGAATTTTATTTTCTTAATTTGTTTATGTTTTTGTCATTTGGTTGGCCAACTCTGCCATTCGCTCACACCATTCATATTCTCGCTCGTGTAAATGACAACTTAAACACTTGAAAGACGCGATATAACTGAACTACTCGAACCAATATAAATCTCTTCCACTATCTGGTTTCTGCTCTACATTTTCATACTCGTACTACTATATGTGCGCAGAAATTTTCGCTCTCTTCCTCAAATCACGCCACTTATTCATAAATTACATAAAAATCCTCTATTGATCTGTTTCATTTTACACTGCACAACAAAATCGACAGGAAAATGTGAAGAACAAAATGGCCAAAAGAATCGACTTTGCCTTCTGTTTTTCTTCGACATGGTTTTTCTTTACAGATTTACAATTTTTTATTTTCTATTTTTTCACGTTTTGTTTTTCTTTCCAAAAAATTTTCAATTAAGCGCATTATTTTCACATTTTCGCGAGTTTCTTCATTTTTTTTTTTTTTTTTTTTTGCTTCGTATTTCAACTACTCAGCAGCAGCATGACACGCCCCCCGGTTGGAACCTATGAATTGCTATGCCACCTTTCTTATTTGAAGTGTCGGCAAGTAGTTTGGCGATTTGAGATATGCCAGAGAAGCAATGTGGAAAGGTAGTTCGATTGATAGAGTGGCTGATGTTTCGTTCAGTGCAGTGTCTCTCCCCCTCCCTATTGCACTTGCTTTCCATCTCGTTATATGGATTTCTGATTGGAAAATTGCTATTTCAACGTTACTCTAATCGGATTTGTGTTGTTTTTAAACGAATTTTCCCGCATTCAACTACAGTTTGCTTTCGCTTTTTATTTCGTTTCACTGATTTTCAGTTTTAGTATTAATATCTTTGCGGATATATTCGCTTTAAAGTATGTATAACACACTAATAAATGGACCCGGCATTGTATGGAAAAATATCAAAAAGCTGAAACAGTGTCAACCTAGAATGTTATTTTATTTCTTGGAAATGCATGTTTAATAGACTTTTGATCATTTTTAGATTGTACACATTTAAACAAGTTTAAAGAGCTATGCAGACACGTGTTCCAAATTCTATTACATTGAATAAATAATTTTATATATATATATGAAAGATCGAAAATAATGTATAGGAAGCAATAAAATGAAAAGGAAATTCACTTCTTTTTATTTTCTCATCGAAATAAATAAATGTTCAAAATTTCAATTCAAATACAAATCAGACATAGAATAGTTGCGGAAATCTCGTGATGAATCAGTCCAAACTATTTCGCTTATATATGTACCTAATAGGTACTACCTATTAACAATCCATACAAATGCACAATCGTGATTCATTTTTTTTTTACTATTTACTGCATACAAATTCTTTGTAGATTTCGTTGCGTAGGTTACTGAAGCAAAAAGTTTTCATAAAATTAGTAAACGTAGCAAGTATGTTGCGTTTTGTTGTTTACTTTGAAAATATATTTCCAACTTAGTTTTTCCAATACACGCTAATTAGTTTAATTAGCATTTGTCTCCAAAACTTCACGAACATTGTTGGAAATCAGCATTTGATATTGATTCGCTTCAGCTTTATCGTCGTTTCCACGAAATTGTGCTCAATTAAAAATCGAGGCAAGGAAGCTGAAAATTGCTGAAACAAATTTTAAAGCCACTTCGTTTTGTCTTTTTCTTCTTTATTATTTTTATACAGAATATTTGTTCATCGAATAAGCGAAGCTAAAGTTAATAAGCAGTAAAAAACAGAGAAAATAGTATACAAAGGCGAACAGGAGAGCATGTTAATTATATAATAATTAAATAATCTTGTTACTATTATCTACAACAGGAACGCGTTGTCTGTTTGTCAATTTCTATTCAGCTTTTCGTTTTTTTGTTTTTTTCCATGCGATAATTGGTATAAGGCGTGGTGGCTCTTTTTTCTTTCGACTGCTTTCATTAATAAAACTAAGACGGTGAAAAATCAATATTTGTTTTGAAGTAATTAGCACAGATTGAACGTTTCTGAAGATATTAGAACTGAAAGATAGATCTGTGATTTGCTAAGATAGCAAAAATTTAGAATAGTTCATCTTTTATTGCTGACGTCGTAGTTTTTACTGAAACATGGCTTCATCCTCATATTCTAAATTTTTAATTATTATGTAACAACTTTCTGATTCTAAAATATCAGATTTAAATTTTCATGTCTGCGTGGTCCTGATAATATTCCTAGTTGTTTTTAAACTTTCCATAAAACAAAGCTCTTTGAAAACAATCTATTATTATCCCATTACAGAAGAAGGTCTGGTCTTGTTAAACTATTGTTATTCCTATATTATTTGTTAAACCATGCCAACATGGATTTGTTTAAAGAAGATCCATTTTTACCAATTTATGTCCCGTTTAAATCGCGAGCTGTACAAGCTATTTCATGAGGTTGACATAGTCTAGTGACTAAGCATTAGGCTAGACACCTCATTCGAATGGACTAAAGAGCTCCATCCAGCACGCATGGTTTACAAGGGGTCAAAATTTGATTGGAGGACGATGAAATAGAGGACGCCAGTGCGCACAAGACTACAGCAGTTGATGCGCTTTTCTGAATGCGGCCATGAAGTCCAGCTAGGTACTTTTACCAACCATTTGAGGTAAACAAATAAAATTTGATACATTTGTTAATGGCACCGCGATGTGTAAGATCCACTGAAGAGTGAGGAGGGTTTAGGTGTCTATAAAGAACATCCTACTAATATTATAAATGCGTAAGTTTATAAGGTTGTATGGATGTATGTTCCTCTCTTAGGGCTAAACCATTTAAAAAATACGCATCAAGGCTTAGGGCTAGCCTGATTTGTGCGACGGAAGAGAAAGACGACGATGCTAAAGATGAGTTCTATGAGCGCTTGGAACGTCTGTACGAGCGCTGTCCCAAACACGATGTCAAAATCGTGTTTGGCGATTTTAACGCCAAGATTCGGAAGGAAGGAATCTTTGGCCTAACCGTCGGAAAATTGAGCCTTCACGACACTACCTCCAATAATGGTGAGAGGCTAATCGATTTCACCGCAGGTCGGAACATGGTAGTTAGTAGTACCAGATTTCAACACCTTAACATCCACAAGGCTACATGGCTGAGTCCAGATCAAATCGATCATGATTGACGAAAGGCACGCATCGAGCGTGTTGGACGTGCGAAGTTTACGTGGTCCCAACATATCGAGAGAAACGGAGTGAGAGGAAACGCCTTTTCAGACGCAAGAAAAAGGAGCAAGAAAGGCGAGAGTTTGAGGATGTTACGTGACAGAAAGGAAGCTCGAAAATTCTATCAAAAGGTCAAGCGTCTGACTGGAGGTTTTAAGCCCGGAGCAACTTTCTATAAGAATGACAATGAACTGGATCACTGAGATTATGGAGGAGTCATTTCTCCATCCCACTCGGAGGCGATGAAGCGCACAATTCTGCCGATAGAGAAATGACTCCGGAACCACCAGTTAATGATGGCACTTTTGTAGAGCCACCGAACTATAACGAGGTCGATTCAGTTATTAAAAAGCTGAAAAATAACAAAGTGGTAGACTCTGATGGGCTGCCAGCTGAGTTATTTAAGACCGGCGGCGAAGAGTTGGTTAGGAGTAAGCACCAACTTTTATGCAAGATATGGTTCGATGAACGCATACCCAATTACTGGAATCTCAGTGTTCTCCGTCCAAACTTTAAGAAAGGCGACCACGCTGTTTGCGCCAACTACCGCGGAATAAGTCTTCTTTCCATTGGATATAAGATTCTGTCGCGCGTATTGTGTAATAGGCTGAAGCCATATACGGATTCACTGATAGAGTATGTCGGGCTCGATCTTACAAAAGGAACTGATGCTTATCGCTTATGTCGATGACAACGATATCATCGGAACGCAGGAACGGTGAGTCAACGGTAAGGCGTTCTCGGAGATTGACAACCGGTCTCGGCTCATGGGTCTAGCGGCGAATGAGGACAAGACGAAGTACTTGGTATCTTCTCGCACTCCGTCGTCGCGTCTTGGACGGTCAGTGACGATGGAGAATTTCAACTTCAGTGTTGTAGAAAACCTTGTATATCTTGGATCCGAGATATCCAGCAACAACAACGTCAGCCTGGAGATCAGGCGAAGAATCATACTTGCAAACAGATGATTTTTTGGGCTGAGCAAGCAAATAAGAAGTAAAGCCCTCTCTCGAAAGACGAAAATAAACATCTATAAGACGCTGATACTCCCGGTCCTATTGTATGGCGCAGAGGCATTGACAGTGATTAAGTTGGATGAGAAAGCGTTGAAAGTCTTCGAGAGGAAGATTCTTCGCAGGATTTTCGGTCCTATTAGAGTCGGTGACTTTTTAGCAATAAGTGCTTAAGTGAGTAACTTATTCCCATATTATTTGGAAAGCAACATTTTAGTGTTATGTAGTTTTCTAGAAATTTGTTAACTTTTGAAATTAGATTCAAAGCTAAATTGCATAAAACTTAATGCAACATGTACACAATATTAGATATGCCTCAGTGGGAATAGGGCATAAAGTTGTATAATCATCAATATTTCGAAATTTTATTTCACTATGCTCTTCCACATTCATTATTAACTTATTTACACTAACTGCTGGACTATTTGGCTGTCTCTCCTTTGGACTCAATATCTCCGGTTGATTCGATATAGTGGCATCAGCGGTATTACTTTGCTTTTTTGTTGCTGCCAAATCGCTGTTGTATTGAAGCAAACAACCCAATGCACCAAAGTAACCTTCATGTTCCAGAAATAATGCTTTCAAAGCGTCTGCTGACCAGTAGCCCATTGCATAGGCTAGCAGCTGCATTGATATGGGATTTACGCGTAGAAAATTGCCAACAAATACGATCTGAAAAGGAAATATATCTATCAGACTTGAAAATATTAGGCATTTAAATCATTTTTGAATACATTTTCGATGTTTGCGTTTAGCGCCATCATACGTGCAATCATGCCGATATTATTTGTGATGGTGACTAGTGTAGCATTTGCCAGATCCTCACGCGTAACTGCAGCGCGTTTCTTTCGTTCGTTCATTTTGCCGAAGCTAAAAGTTAAAAGCATTGAAGATTTATTAGAACCAAATTAAAAAAAAAAAAAAAAATAATAATAATGACACACCTCGATGCAACCAGACTACCAGGCAGATCAAAACGACTATAATCACCGCCGTAGATGTCCTTCACTAGTTTGTCAACTTTTCGATGATCCCCTTTGGTTGCCAGCGCAATAGCCTCTTCATATGTTCTGCAACCAGTGAGTAAGCAACAAAGACCCAGAAATGTGCCGCCACCCAGAGCAGTACCGGATATACGCTTAAAGTTATTCGGGCCGTGTACTGCTAAAATCGAAACACCCGAGCCCACATTCACAAGTATGAATGGAAATGGATTGGAAAAGTCAAAACGCTGCTTCTGGCTTTCATTGACATGCATCGCTTTGTCATAGTAGAAGCATTCATTTGGATAGTTAAGATCGGCAAACAAAATGCCCTGCAATAGCGTATCGAACTCGTCGCACTTGATGATGCGCATGTTTGCCAGCTCGCGGAATTTGCGTTCGTATTTAAATGCGCCGCCACCCGTTGCACAGAGTGTTGGCACCAGCTTGGCGACGTGCTCCTCCTTGGCCAGCGTCAGAAAATCATGCATTTTGGAGGTCGGAAAGCGTATAAAGTGCACCGTGCCAAGTTGCTTACGTATGCGAACATTCTTCATCTGCAGATGTATATCGCGATAAGCGTTCTTGCCGTAGACATGCGGCTGCATAAGATACTTTTCTATATTATTCCACACTGCAGATTTGGTGCCTAAATCTTGTGGCTCGAAATAGACTAACTTGGTAAGTGTACAACCAATATCCATGCCAAAGCCTGGCGTACGCATTACACGAAATGGTTTCGGCATATTGGGTTTTTCTTCGGGCATGGCGCTTATTGTTGTCGATGTATTGGTGTATAATTTGGTAAAAGTATTTGGGATTTTAACGTTGCTCTTGGTCAGACATTTTTTTTTTAATTTTTAATTTAATTTAACGAATCATTTTTAATATTTTATACTTCAAAACTAAATTTTTTATTTACTTGTAGTTAATAATCAAAATAATAAAATTTTTTTACTATTTTATTATAAACCAAATTAAATATTATATGACATAAATAATATCTGCTCATGAAACAACATTAAAGAGGGCACAAGCGCTTAATCTATGCAACATCAAGAATAAAGGTCCTTGAAAAGATATCATAATCTCTAAAATTGCAGACCTACTTGTGCGGTTAAGGTTCCTGTAACTTTTTTTATATACATTTTTTTTCACTTTAACTTCAAAGAACTATCATTGCGGCAAAATGGTTGTGAAATATGCAATTTTAGATTACTATTGTAACAGTGCGACACATAACCGTGAGTATTCTCCACTCGGAGAAAATTTCGCCCATAAGGACATAAATACAGACAGTTGTTTAGGCATAAGTTGGCCAACTCTTCTCTTCGAGTTGAATATATATTCTTGTTCGAAGGTTTTTTCGATAAAATTAAATTAAATAATTTATTTTAACTAGTTTTTTTTTATTAAACAAAAATGCTTAACCTTTGGTTCTATTTAAGATCTTATTCCCATACAAACTAGACGTGAATTGTCGGCTCAAAGCAATGAAGCGACATGTCCATCAAGTAGGTTCTTATAGACTTTTAAAATAAAATAAAATAAAATACTTCTGTCAGCAACGTAATACTTCTTTGGAACAGAAAAAACTCGCTTGTGATACGTCGAGCTAGTAGATGGATCCTTAGAAACCGTTGCAATGTGATGAGTTCTTGCTCAGGCGGTATCACGAGCACACGGCATTGTTGTTGTTCGTTAGATCTTTTTGTTAAGTGTCAACCAACTTTAGTGGTGCTGTTCTTATTGATAGCCAGGCAGACGGACATGTTCATATCGATTTAACTTTCGATGCTAATCTGCAGAACTATTTTCTTTTTCATATTTTTTTTTTGGCACATCGAATATCGACGTTTCCAATGGACAGAGCAACAAACACTTCTCGTACTATTTCACGGAGAAAAAAATTACATATTTATAAATCACAAAGTCATTCAAATAGCATTACAAGCTAATTAAATCCCTTGTACATTGTAGTTATCTCCCTCTCTCTCTCTCTCTCTCTCTCTCTCTCTCTTATTACAAGCTGTAAGCCAGTGACCTCTTTGATTTAATAAACTTACCTTTTGGCATAATATCAACAAATGAATGCGAAATATACTCAACTCACACACGATAGATACTGCTATAGAAACAGATACTACTGAATCAGATACAAAAGGCTACATTAACAGATACAACAACAACAACAACAACAACAAAATTAAAATACAATAAAAACAAGAACGAATAACACAAAAGGACAACAACAACAAAAATGATTTCGGCAACAATTAAAATCGAAACAAACAGAACAAAACGAAATGAAATGAAACGAATGAACGAGCAAATAATGAAGTGGATAAAGTTTACAATAATAAGAACAAAAGCAATAGCAACAATAAGGACAACAAAAATTTATAAATATATATATATGCGCACACACACACACACACACGCATACATCGACAAAGGAAAGGTTAGAGAGAAAGTGATAGGTAGAGAGCGAAAAACTTTTGTAATTACAATAAAATGTTCACAAATAACTTTCAAATGCATTTCGTAAGGCGGGGGGGGCTCCAAACAGGTGCGGTAAAAGTTGTAAGTGGGGAAGAAAGTCGTCGGATGTGTAAGCAACGGAAAATCAAATTGTTGAAACACCTTAAATTCAAGGCAAATATTTAAAATGCCACGAAAACGAAACAGTAAAATTTTTTTACTTCAACTCAGGAAGCATTTGAAAAAGGTGTCAAAGAAAGAAAGGCAGGCAGAGAAAATTTAAAACATAGCAAACGAGACAAACAAGTCGAACGAATATACTCAATTTTTAAAATTCAACTGAAAAAAAGGATTATCATTCAAGAGAAATTAAGAAAAAATTGTGTTTTTCAAGAAAAAATACTGAAAAGAATACTGAAAACTTGCGCCATTTTTTAAACAAAGATGATCGGCAGCTTCTGGTCGCGTTTAATGATATTTCTCTTCGGCACGCTTTATCCGGTATATGCATCGCACAAGGCGCTCCGCACAAAGAATATGCAGGAATATGTGCACTGGTTGATGTATTGGATAGTATTTGGGCTGCTCACAGTTATTGAAACATTTACAGATGCAATTATCAATTGGTGTCCATTTTACTATGAAGCCAAAGTAGCTCTTGTACTTTGGCTGATATTGCCAGCAGGTAGTGCAATGTTCTATAGCAACTATGTGCATCCAATGCTTATATGTATGGAGGAGACAATTAATGAATACCTTCATCAAATTAAAGAAGGCGGTTTAATCGCTGTGTTGCAGTTGGGTTGGAAAGGTTTCAAATATGCTATTAATTTATTTATGCAAACTTGTATAATGATATTCGAAATATGCGCAACTATTCGACGTGGCATGCGCAGTTTACAGTCTTCTGAAGGTATCGGCAGTGGCCAGCGCGTAGGTACTGTTACATGATGGTGCTGTACAAATGCGCAATCCGTCTGGCAACAATGATTAGAAAAGCTAGGACGTTAAAAGTTGCAAACAAATAAAATATCGAAATAAATATATTTACAATAATTTTAATTATTAAATAATTAATAAATTTTATGTTTACAATTCAAACTAAATATTTAATTTATTTATTTAATCAATTATTAAAATAACTAATAAATGAGAATATTTATTTGAGCATTCGTCATATTGTGATCTTTACTAAAATTACTCAACCATTTAAATGTAAACTAAATAAAATATTTATCAAAAATTCATATCGAAATTTAAGTCAGTCGCAATTGGGCTTTACTTGTTTTCTACTTCGACAATGGATTCCATGCATTCGAGATCGCGATCTTGTCGTCCGTCTCAACCAAACGCAATGCAAATCCAAAATCCAAACTTTCAATGCGAAGGTATCCCAAAAACAATTCCGAAAAGCATATTCAGAATATTTTTAGGAAATTTAAAGCATTTTTTAAATATTAAAGGATATCTGAAAAACCTTTAATTGTAAAAATGAGCGCATTTAATAGGTATTGCTATACATATAAGCAAATAATTATAAACAGCTGCTCACTTTATTGACCTAAAAACTTTAATAATTGTTTCCGCTTAGAAACACTTTACCACTCTAATGCCTAGCTGGACATGCAGCACAATGTACTATTCTATGTAATAGATAGCCTGACTTCCTTTAAGTGCAAACAAATCTACATGCTAAACACGCAGCGCCTCAGACTAACGCTACAGTTCACATAATTAAATTGAAATGTAATTAAAATATTATGAAAAATAAAAAAAAAAATAATAAATAAACTGACGTCGCACCTTTGTCCCAATTGCCAACGCCTTCGCTAACTCCACCTCGCCTTCTGCCTGGCCGCCCACTTCATACGCACAAAGTGCGGAAAGCCATATGGAACGCCTTTGGCGGTTTGAGCATCAACTGATATAGTAATACTCTTAGTAGACCCCGAGCTTATCTAAGTGTTTATTTATGTGTAAACAAGCTGTTTGCATATACATTAGAGGCAGTGCCTGTGTATTCGGTGTGTGTGTGTGTGCTTATGTGTGTGGGTGTGTGACCGTCTGTTAATGACCAGTGTGCATTGTTTGCAAATTAATATTTCGCTCGTTGACGTTGGCGCATAATTTATTAAAATTCCAAAGAAAATTAAAAAAAAAAAAAAAAAGGGCAATGAAGCCGAAGCTTTAGAATCCTGCATATGGAATTTAAAATATAATGAAAAATATTCTTTAATGATATTACGAAGCATCATCTACATATATCTCAAATATGGACAATTATTCAAAAGACAATACGCATAACTTGTATATTAAAGAAGTTGGATATTAAAGAAGTTGTTTGATCTGCACTTATATCAGATTTTTAAAGCACTTATATAAGTCCAGATCAGCACACTTGTATAAAATAAATTTTGTTGTTGTTGTTAATTTAGCTAGAAAAGCGATTTTTGGTATATTTTACTTTAATCTCAATGAAATAATATAATGAAGGGGTAGTCCCCATACTATAGGTCATGCCAATATAAACATGTCCCTTTGTCTGACGTTTGTAGGAACAAAAAGATCTTTGAGACTCGTGCCCATCTCTCTGTAAGGAGTAAGTTTTGATTTTTTGTTTAATCAATTTCTTATTTTTTTTTTTGGATTTTAAATAAAAGCGCTGGTGTATCTTAGAAGGGGTATCCTCCATGCACATCTTTTCTCATTTTTATGTTTTTTTATGAGAAACATTTTGCTTACACAAATCCAAAAAAAAATATATATCCCAGAAGGATTCAGTTGCAGGTTATTTAGATGTTCTTCCTTGTTTTAATAGGGGATATATGGTATACGAATGGTATTATAATCAGTTTAAAGTAATAGATGTTCTAAAGCTGAAAGTGGTCAAATATCGGTAAATTCCATTATCACTAGAAAGATTCGCATTAGTGTGTGTGAAATAATGTAATCTGACTACCAGGGCATCCTGAAATGGTGAATTAATGTACATCCTAACCATCCTTTGAAAATCAAGTTGAAGTCCTCGAAAGATGCAAGGCTAACATTACTGCAATCCAAGAAATCTAACTAATAGGACAGGGTTGCTCTAAAAATGCATCCTGCTATCACGCGAGTAAGCATGAAGTTGGATGTGGTTTCGTGGGGAATAGGAAACTATGTGGCCTCGTCTCTAGGTTCACGACTGTCAACGAGCGTCTAGCCGCGATACGCATTAAGGCTAAATATATTTATATAAGCCTGATTTGTGTGCACGCCCCGACGGAAGAGAAAGACGACGATGCTAAAGATGAGTTCTATGAGCGCTTGAAAGGTCTGTACGAGCGCTGTCCCAAACACGATGTCAAAATCGAGCTTGGCAATTTCAACGCCAAGATTGAGAAGGAAGGAATCTTTGGCCCAACCGTCGGAAAATTTAGCCTTCACGACGCCACCTCCAATAATGGAGAGAGGCTAATCGATATCGCCACTCCGTCTTGTCGAGATTTATGTGAGCAGTGGAAACATATTACCCGCTCCATGGATAGGGCTGCCAAGGATGTTATTGGTTATACAAAACCTGTGAAGAATTCTTGGTACGACGAGGAGTGTCGCATTGCTACTGCAGAGAAGAACGCTTCCTATCAACGAACTCTGCAATCGGGAGCAATGCGAGCTGTTAGAGAGCGATATCAAGAGAAACAGAGAGAGGAGAAACGCCATTTCAGACGCAAGAAAAAGGAGCAAGAAAGGCGAGGGCTTGAGGATGTTGAGATGTTAAGTGACAGAAATGAAGCTCGAAAATTCGATCAAAAAGTCAAGCGTCTGGCTGAAGGTTTTAAGCCCGGAGTAACTTTCAGTAAGGATAACAGTGAAATCTGGTAACGGATGAACAGGAATCAATGAGATTATGGAGGAGTCATTTCTCCAACCTACTCGGAGGCGATGAAGCGCCTCCGAGAAATGACACCGGAAACTCCAGTTAATGATGACACTATTGTAGAGCCACCGGACTATAACGAGGTCGATTCAGTTATTAAATAGCTAAAAATAACAATGCGGCAGGCTCTGATGGGCTGCCAGCTGAGTTATTTAAGACCGGCGACGAAGAGTTGCACCAACTTCTTTGCAAGATATGGTTCGATGAACGCATATCCAATGACTGGAATCTCAGTGTTCTCTGTCCTATCTTTAAGAAAGGAGACCCCGCCTGGGGTTCAGGGAGGGGAAAAACCTCTCCGACCCCTTTGATACCAAGAGAGGTTTCAGGCAGGGCGATGCTCTGTCGTGCGATTTTTTCAATCTTCCGATGGAATACATCCTAAGCCAGTGCCGGTACATACAGAGTATGTCGGGCTCGATCTTTCAAAAGCAAGTGATGCTGCTCGCTTACGCCGATGACATCGAATTCATCGGCACGCAGGAACGGCGAGTCAGCAAGGCGTTCTCAGAGATTGAAAAACAGTCTCGGCTCATGGGTCTATCGGTGAATGAGGACAAGACGAAGTACTTGGTGTCTTCTCGCGCTCCGTCAACGCGTCTTGGACGGTCAGTGACGATGGAGAATTTCAACTGCAGTGTTGTAGAAATTTTCTTTCTATCTTGGAACAGAAATAACCAGCAACAGCAAAGTCAGCCTGGAAACAGATGCTTTTTTGAGTTGAGCAAGCAAATGAGAAGTAAAACCCTCTGTCGAAAGACAAAAATCAAAATCTATAAGACGCTGATACTCCGGTCCTATTGTATGACGGAGAGGCATGGACCGTGATTGAGTCAGATGAGACAGCGTTGAAAGTCTTCCAGAAGAAGATGCTCCGCAAGATTTTTGGTGCTATTAGAGTCGGCGACGAGTTTAGGTCCCTTTTGAACCGGGAGCTGTACGAGCTATTCGATGAGGTTGACATAGTCCAACGCATAAAATTCCAGCGGCTGCACTGGGCTGGGCACCATTTCGTCATCTATTTGACTTGGAACATATGAACAGAGCTCCATAGGAAATAATATACACTAGAACTAATCAAGAGAAAGCAAAAGGGTCATACCAGCACATTCCGGCGATTGTTCATTGAATTTAAGTGTGAATCTAAATATAAAAATTCGAAGGCACTATCTCCTTTCTAATACCATTTGATGCTGATAAGTAATATATTTCTTAAATTCTCCGTTTCTTCTTTTAAGTTTTGCAAACACAACATTAAAATTACTATACAATACCATACACACTTTGCGTGTAGCGTATACAAAAATAAAATATCTAATTAAGAATCGGAACGTACCGTATAAAGTAAATATTTTGTTTCTATATAAATTGAAATTCAAGTTTTGCATAGCAAAAGCAAAAATTCAATTAACCCTCGAGCGCATGCCATTCAATTGCCAGGCTTAAATATTAGAGTACTTTATTGGAGGATATTTTGAGTTTGGCGCTTGCTGTATAGCATAAAACTGTCAAAAGCGTTTTATGCTAATAAATGTCAAGGCAACCTTCACTTTGCAACGATCCATCAATCATATATTATAGACTTCGCGACTGCAAGTGCTTAATGCGCTTATTAGTACCAAATATTTTATGAATTACGAATACATAAACTTTTTAAATTGTTGCTACAATTCTTAAGCTAGCTTATCTTAAAGCTAATATTCTCGTAGATTATTTAATGAATGCTTTTTGCAAATTTAGAGCAGTTAATGTTTAGCTAAAGGGAGAAGGGTATAATATGATATTTTTTCGAGTATATATAACAGGCAGAAGATGGTTTGATATACACTATAAAGTAAATAAATTCAGTTACGCTGTTTCTCTGTTGTTGTGAGTAAAAATATGTCAGAAATTATAGAAACTAGTGACTTTTTTTAATTTAAATTCTTCTTATACATAAGCAGTTCAAGTTTTGGACCAATATTATTTATCAATATTTATTTTTTGTTTAAATACTTTATTAAAAATTTGCATAAGTTCATATAAGTTCATGGATGCAGGGTACTTTGAAGTCGTTTTTTATGTATGCAATGCTAAATTAAATTAGGTTTAAAAAGTTGTGTAGAATATTACACAACGCTTGTAAGTATGTATATTGAAATAGTTGAGCTGTCTCTCTTTAGATATTTTAGAATTTTAGATGCACACACAAATTCAAATACAGTTTCTATATGCAATCTATTTGCAATGCATACGGCGCAACCAAGCAAAATTAGAAAATTTTCATGTTTTCAGCGGAAATTGTTGCAGACAGCTGAGTTGGCTGCCACTCGAGTAAAATAAGCTCGCAAAATTTAAATTTTCGTTGAAAACAGCAAGCAGTTTTCCATCTACATTTATGTTCGTGTCTGTCCGTCTGTCTGTCTGTCTGTGCGGCAAATACTGCTGTTGTTGTTTCAAACTTATTGCAAGGTGTTACTAATTAGAATGTGAAGTGACTACAACAACAACAACAAAAACTATCGCTATTTAAGCTATTATAAATGTTGCAGTGTATCAATTTAGCTGCTGATTTGTTGCTGTCCTCGCCAACACCGCCACAAACTCCTTTAGCTTTTCAAATGCTATTGCGCCGCTACTCGTTGCATATGCGGTGCTTCAAAGGTTATGGTGTGGTTGTGGTTGCAACACATTAGACCACTGTTGCTGCAAGTGTAGCTGCTGTTATTGTTGTTGTATTAGGACATTTATTTATATGTGAGTGAGTGAGTGAGTGTGTGAGTGAGAATTCGCCTGCATCTTAACGGTTACCACTAACGACGCCAACAGACATTAAAAGCCTTCAGACTATCCGTTGAAAACTTTATGCTAATAGGATTAATAAATGCTTTCATTGGCGCTGCTATCCTTGTTTTGATTATGATAAAGAACAATGGAAAGTGCAATAAACGAAATAATCCGATATAGCAGTAGTTGATAAGAATATCAAAGCTTTGCACAATCTGTTGTAGAGAGTTTCAAAATTTGCCTTATTTAAATATATTGAGGTATTGTAATAATTAAACTTAAAGGATTTGTAGTTGCAGTGAATGAATGAAATATTTCTTGGAAAAGTTAAGAACAGTAAACTATTATCTGAGAGAGTAATTGCATTGCAAATGCGAATTACACTTGAAATATCAAGGAATTATAAGAAAAGTCGAAAGTGCTTCTAATTGGCCTTTTAATGAAAAGAGTACTGATTTAGATGTGCGCAACTTTCTTTTTAATTAAATTGAAGATGAATTAGAATTTTTTTTTTTTTTATTAATCTGACGCTTAGGATCGCTCAGACCACATTTAATTTACATACAATCGTTGCAAGCAAAAAAAGCATTTTCTTTAAAAAAAAAAAATCTTTTGCATTGTTTCAATACTAATTCCAGCTGCATTCATAATACACAAAATTGCCAATTGTAGTTTGTTTTTGTACTTTTAAGTTTTATAATGCTTTACAGTTGCAGCCGCAATCCGTTCCGTTTGCAACATAAGTCGTACTGTTTGTCGGCGGCAGCATGAAAAATCATTTAAATTACTTCCAAGGATTTGCCGCCTTTTTAATTTCGTTTCGCATTGCGCGCAAAAAGCCAAATTATGTTGCATGCTTTTAGGCCGCAGTCGTAATGAGCAGCAGCGTGTACACACACACATACATACAAATACTTGTACAATGAGAAACACTTAAGCGCCGCTTCCGTTTCCGCTTGTGTCGTCCATTCGCTGCGCCCGGTTATTTGTCGTTCGCGCTGTTCGCTCGTCCGTTGGTTCTTTCGTTCATTTGTTTGTTTTAACTGCGTGTCCATAAATTTTACAACCAAAAAGCCGAAAAGCATTATGAATGTCCTGCCGTTTGCCGCTGCGCAGCCATTACTGCACTGCCCGATCACCCTTTTTTTTACTACGCACTCCCGTCCAGTTATTGTTGCAATTAATAAGCGCGGCGGCGGCGACGTCTCGAGTGTATCTCTTCGACTGTGGTGAAAAATGTTGCCAGCGATTAATGCACAATAAAATAAAATTAGAAAGTTCAGGTTGGGCACAAGAAAATAAACATTATTTTTTGTATAAAAAAAAGGAGAGAGATGCACGAAAATTCCGTCTAAGCATGAAGTTCATTGTCAATTGGCATGCAAACGTATGAAGTAAAGCAAATGGATTTGTTTTTTTTTTTTTTTTTGTTTCTTCAAACGCTTAAGTTCTTTGTCCAACAGTCACGGCGCATTACATGTTACAGTATGATAAAACTAAATACTTTTGTGCCTGCCTGGTAATGTAGTCGTATCTCCATCAGCATCAGCATCATCAACAACTGAACATTAACAGCTTTGTGGGCGTGGTCTATATTTAACAATTACTCATCTACCCTGTATTGTATGCGAGTTGACTATGTATTCCACACCTTAAAGGCCAAACAAATCAAGTCAAATAGTTAAATTGTAAAAAATGACATTTCGACCCTTTTAACTTTACTTTTACCTTCGTTTCTTTCTATTGTACACTTCGCATCTATTGTAAAAAAAAGGGCATAGCAATTTAGACACAAAGTTTGTAGTTAAACGAAGTAGTTACAGATTTTAAGTTGACAGAAGTTTAATAAAGCGAAAGGATTTGTTTTATTGAATTTTTTTTTATTATTGTTAAATATTGAAAAGTTTAAAAATCTTCTGTGAAGCTTCGAAATCAACTCTTTCTCTCTTTCTCCCTCTAAATTAATTAATCGTACTTAAAAAATGTAGCAATTATTATGTACCTAAAATATATACTAAAATCCGAATGAAGCGTATGAAGTCTTCGTTATTGCTGAAATGAAAAATTTATTCGTTTTTTTTTTTCTCTCCGTTGCTACTCGAATTTTGTGGCAATGCATAGAAAGGATATTAAAATGTTAGATGCTCAATAGCAACATCAACAATCCGATTTGACAAAGGACATAGAAAGCTGCGCACGTGGCATATTATTTGCTGTTAATAATAAAAACATTTTGAATTTCAAAGTTGCAGAGCAAAGCAAAAAAAAAAATATAAAAAAAAAGCAGACGAAGTCGAAGCAAGCATTCCTATGCCTCTATGCAAGTTCAGGTATTTCCGGTTTTTACGATTCAACGTAGTCAACGCAATTTTTACGAGCGCCATTTTGCCATGCACGCCAGATTTTCTAATTTGAATTTGAATACAAAGAGTATAAAATAAAATTGAAGTCAAGTTCTCTGCTTGCACGCGTTTTTATTGCTTTTAAATGTTTTTGTGCAAGCCTTTTGCTAGCCATGTTTAAAGGATACTTTAACATGAACTCTATCCACACTCTCTCGCCTTTCACTTCAGGTGTATACAACACGGCGTTGTTGAGTCGTTTTGAAATTTGATATATTGTTTTACAACCGCTTACAAACTTTTCGCATGAATTGTAACAACTTTTCGCTTTGACTGTATGGCAGACAAGCCAAGCCGTACCCGGTCTGCTTATCGGAAATTTTGGTATCTGCGCTTTTGAGATTTATGCGTCTATCTATCTATCCAGAGCAGCACATCAAAGCGGCAGCGCCATAAGGATGCTGTTATAGCTGCTGCTACTGCTGCTGCTGCTGATGAGCCGTTGAGACAATTACTTATCAGTAACTGTGGCGGCAAGGACAACGGCAGCTTGCACAAGTCGAACTCAACTTGATGAATTACTTGACGACGTCCTCGTCGTCAATGTTGCCGCCTCAGGTTACCTTGAACTGATTGATGCGCAAACAAGTGGCAGCTGTAGATTTGCTGTAGTTACAGACAGAATATTAAATAGCAGCAACACACCGTAGAAAGGACTTTGAAATTCAATAAATAGTAAACTTTGAGGAGCTATTAAATTTAATTATGTTTAGAGAAAGTGCGAAGTGGACGTGTAATGATTGATAGTTTCATTGGGTCTTAGTTAAAGGATTATGAACTCTCTCAC
Source organism: Leucophenga maculata (assembly GCA_035044805.1). NCBI lineage: Eukaryota > Metazoa > Arthropoda > Insecta > Diptera > Drosophilidae > Leucophenga > Leucophenga maculata. The sequence continues at coordinate 1,362,161 of JAWNNP010001279.1, read as the reverse complement.
ACTCTCTCTTTAGAAATTGGAAATGCCATTTTATCTGATGATGTCGTGTGTGAAATTCCAACAGAGACAGTTACAAAATGTTACGGTAAATGGAAACTAAATGCTAATTGATTTGTTGCTTCGCATTTTATCCTGCGCCAATTTGAAAGCCAATTTGTAGCATAGAAGCCGCCATAGCTGCAAAACAAAAAAAAAAAAAAAAGGTGTTACTGCCGCCGAGCGCAAAACAAGAAATAAAAAACAAAAGAAACACTGTAGACAAAAACTAAAAAGAAACGCCAAACGCAGCAAAAGAATTGAAGCGCAAAATGGCAGACTGAGCCAAGTTGCCAATCGCAACAAAACTGCTCAAAGTGCCATTTAGCGCGGAAGGAAAAGGATGTGAGGCAATACCAAGCCAAACGAAACGAAAATGCGACTCAAGTAAAGCCCGAACATTAAATTGAGAAGGCGTGGTGGTGTGGGACGTTCGGTTTTTAAATTCGAAGGGTATTGGGTTCACTGACGTTGGCACAGCTTTATTGAATTTTATTGCTTTGTTTTTCGTTGCGCCAGAGCGACATTCTTACCACCTGATGGATTTTTGCCATTATATGTTCTTTGGTCTTCATCATCGCATTCTTCGTACACTCTACAAAATATGTTGAAGGTAATAACTAAATGTTCAAGAGTTTGGCATACACTGTAGGTCTATATGTCGATCAAGCCATGCACTTTTTAATTAAAAATTAAAATAAAATTCTGTTATATTCTTAAGGACTACGTATATTCCGCACTGAAACCGTGTAAAACATTTTAATAAAATTAATGGAAAATATATAAAAAAATTAAAAACTCAAAAATAATAAAAATCAAATGCGGAGAGAAGCATAAAAAAGCATAAAACACAAACAGCGTCATATAGGCCATAAGCCTACTTATGCAGTCTATTTAAACAGTTTGAAAGTTGGTTCTTATCAAAATCAGCTCACACATGTAGAATGTCATTTCCACTCATCAATTTGCATTTCTTGGCACTATCGAACATGAATTCCCCAATTTTCAAAATGTTCTAAAAATAAAAAATCTTTACAACAGAAAGTAAAGCGCATCAATGATTTGCTTAGACCGCGAATTATACTTCAACTCCTTTTTTTTTTTAAGCAGCTAAAATACGAGCGTAAGTCTATGGGACCTTCAAACTGCTGCTGCCGCCGTAGAAGGTTTACGCGTATTTGCGTAAAGTAAAATTCACGCATGAACAATGACGCTCGCATATCGCACACACCTTTACTTTGTTCCATCCCCACCGTACCAACATACGAAGCCAACACTTACTTGCTCAGCCCCAGCCCACTCCCAGCACTCTAAACTGTTTAAAATGTATCGCGTCTGTCGAAGTTTTGCTTGGCTGCTTATGATAGGTTAGCGTTTAGTTAAAAGACGTCGAAGAAAAAAAAAACCTGAATGTTGAACAAAAATGGGAGAAAGTGACTTCGAAGGATGCTGTGGAGCACATTTTCCGCATCAATGAGCGTTTATATTTTGAAAGATTGCGCCACTGTTTCACCAGCGATTGCTGTTCTGTGCTGGTCCTGTGGCATTCTTTGACTTCCTTTTGGCATATCCGGCACAAATATTCCGTCATTATGCTGTGTGATCCCGCCGCTTACAAAAAAAAAAAAGTCAAAAAGTTCCACAGCATTTATAATGTCCCAAAGTGTTTTTGGTTATTGAGCAACTTCCGTTGCAACGTTTTTCTTACAAACGCTTTAAATTGAATTGAATTGTTTTTAACTTGAATGCAATCCCAAATGTAATAAGTTTTCTCATTGATTTAAACACCAAAAAAAAAAAAGAGAAAAATGTTTAACTGTTGCACTTAATACTTGTGCCTATGGCTGCCTTGTACTTCATTAGCATATCTTTTAAGCTGGCACGCCTGCGTAGTTGCAGCAAACAACTTCATACGTATTCCTGCCCCTTCCGAACAGGTTTAGGTTCAACAATTACTATGACGTCAAAGCGCGCGTGCACGTTGCTTAACTATAATTAAATTATCTAATCTGCACTTCCGCTGCTGCAGTTGGAGGCATGCAACAAGACTTCGATGCACTGCAATTACATTAACAACAATGTCAGTTGAAGAAGAACATCTATAGGCTTGCAACGGCGCGCTAACTCAATTGGATGTTCAGTGTCAAGTACAATCTTCATTCTAACTACCAGATTTTAGCTTCAATACAGTCTTAGAGTGTGCAGCGTATTTACAAGCAAGTTCAATCATTGAATGCACTTCGAGCGCATTTAAGCCGTTGCGCTTTGCTGTCGCTGTTGCCGACGTTGCCGCCACTTAACGCACTTTTAAAGATGCCCAGCAATTAACCATTTATTGCAAGAGACACGCATCGGGCAACTGGGGGATACAGATCTCTTAGAACTCAAAGACGTTGTTAGTTTGTACAACACACTACAAACCGGCTTAGTTCATCCAACTTCAGTCAGCTTGTTTGTTCTGTACACATTCTTGCTTGCGACAGCCCACATTTATGCAGAAAATTTATTAACTCAACACAATTATTAATATTTAATCATATATAGTTTAATTTTATTTACGTAGAATACTTTTTTATTAGAGTTATTTGTAGAACTTCGTCTGTAGCGGCTGATACTGCGATCATTGCTAGAACAAGTAAGAATGTCCTGCTACCGTTCCTATGTAGACTTAATTTTAACACTTTATCTGTGAATAGATAAGTGGAATTGAGCTTCGAAAGTTTGAAGACTGCAGCTCATATAGTTTCTACGAAGTCGAATGATGGATGGGCGGACGTACATAATTTTAGCGACTCGAGTTTTGAATCTGTTCTGTTGAAACAAGAAAAAAGGTCAAGATACACTACACAGGGAGCAGTGATATATCCACTAAATTAAATGGGTGTGGGTAGAGCTGTTCATACTACTAAAGGCACAATTCTAGGCCGCAATTAATGAACTCTTGGCCTTAGATGTTAAGTCCACAAAGGATTGTACCTGCGCTCTTCGCACGAAAATATAAGTCCCAAGCTTTAAACTATCAAACTATCTAAAGAAGTCACGTAGCTTGTTGTATTTCTGGATTCAAAACTTTATTGGAGCAAGCTTTAGATGCCATATTGAACAGACTTTGGAGTCTTCTTAGGCCATATACTGGAGGCCAAAGCTCTAGTCTACATTTAGTAACAAACTTGGCTGGGGCCTAAAGCAAAAATGGAATGACAATGTTATTACAAAAAAAAAAAAACAGGGAGCGAAGCAATAAACTCCTCGCATTTGCAATGCACTTTTTATCTACTTCAAGGGCTTAAGTGCTGGCATCTTCTTGGAGGAAAAGCAAAGCTGCTCTCATACCGTCTACAATTTGGCGCAAACTACAAGGAACATATCAATCTGCATTGATAGTCAGGCTGAAATTGAGGTTCATTCTGAGCCCTGTTACAGAACTCATCTGTATAGCGAGTTGGTCGATGAGTGCGCCAGGACAGGATCAGCACTGTTACCGATTCTTCCGGTGTTGGTTACTCATAGAACTTTTCAAGCGTTCCTCGCTCACAATTAACTAGAACCGCCAGACTTCGTGCAAGTAGATGGTGAGCGACTGCTTCAGGTTGTTATATAAAAAAACAGTCTGGACGGATCTCTGAGATCTTACATTTTAACAAAAAAAGGATCAGAATATTGCCAAAAGTCCAGACAGGTACCATGGTACCAAAGGCCGAATGGTACAACGGATGGATCTGTTGGTGTTGAAGAGAAAATCGAAAATATCCAACACCTTCTATGTGATTGTTCCGAATTTCTCAAACAAGGCACCTGATTTTGCATTAAACCTTTTTTTTTGGAGAACTGGAACATCAGGCATGCTTTATTGACTCTACGTATTGTTTTCAAGATACCAACTAAGTTCCGCACAACCAGTTAAATACCCACAAACCAATACGCGTTCCAAAGGGCCGACTGTCCTACGATCTTTGTTCGAAATCAGGGCTGAATATAACAAGAAAAGACGGTGCAGTCGGGTGTGTTTGACTTAAAAGCTCCACATTTTATAGCCTTGCAGTATTCAATGTTCATATGAACCAGTCTGTAACGACTTGGATTTTTGTTGGAGGATTACCTCTACCTCTAAAATACATCAGACTTATGCAAGATACGGTCCGATGAACGCATACCCTATGACTGGAATCTCAGTGCTCTCTGTCCTATCTTTAAGAAAGGAGAACCTGCTGCTTGCGCCAACTACCGCGGAATAAGGCTTTTTTCATCAGATAAAATGCGGTGTGTATCAGGGTGGCTTCAGACCAAAAAGGTCGAACAGTGGCCAAATATTCACACGCCAAATCTTAGGAAACAACCGTTAGTTTAACAAAGACACACATCACCTATTTGTCCACTCTAAAGCTGCTTTCGACACGCCGACACGATCGAAGTTTTTCGATGCCCTGTCTGCACTAGGTATCCTGGCAAAGATTGTTCGCTGTCTAACACTCAAAGCATTGTCAGGGTGGAGAAAAACCTCTCCGACCCCTTTGATACCAGGGCAATGCTCTGTCGTGCGATTTTTTCAATCTTCTGATGGAATATATCTTACGCCAGTGCCCGTACATACAGATTATGTCAGGCTCGGTCTTCCAAAAGGATTTGATGCTAATCGCTTACGCCGATGTCATCGATATCATCGGCACGCAGGAATAGCGAGTCAGCAAGGCATTCTCAGATATTCAAAAATTCTCGACTCATGGGTCTAGAGGTGAATGAGGACAAGATGAAGTACTTGGTTTCTTCTCGCACTCCGTCGTCGCGTCTTGGACGGTCAGTGACGATGGAGAATTTCAACTTCAGTGTTGTAGAAAACCTTGTCTATCTTGGATCCGAGATATCCAGCAACAACAACGTCAGCTTGCAAACAGATGCTTTTTTGGGCTGAGCAAGGAAATGAGTAATAAAGCCCTCTCTCAAAAGACGAAAATAAATTGAGTCAGATGAGTCAGCGTTGAAAGTCTTGGAGAGGAAGATTCTTCGTAGGATTTTCAGTCCTATTAGAGTCGGCGACAAGTTTAGGTTTCGTATGAACCGCAAGCTGTACAAGCTATTCGATGATGTTGACATAGTCCAGCGCTTAAAATTCCAGCGGCTGCACTGGGCTGTGCACTTCATTCGGATGGAAGATGGTTTACATGTGGGGCCCAAACTTGATTAAAGAACGCTGAAATAGAGGACGACCGGACACGCGTTGGAATGACCAGGTATGGACAGTACTTGGCATTTAAAACGACCGGCGCCAGCAAGCACAAGGCTATGGAGACAGGCGCGCCTTCCTAAATGCGGCCATGACCGGAAGAGAGCCATTTAAGTTAGTAAGTAATCTCCAGAATGGCTGAACTAATTTTGTTAGGACTCTCACTGCCTGATAAGCTAATATTATAAGGAGTAACTTAGGCTCCATCCATTTCAGATACAGCGTTCGTCTGTTCATTCGTCGCTCAGAATGATAATTTTTTGAGTAGAAACTGCTTAGAGCAACTAATGTAAGGCATACAAGAATATCTTTAAAAATTATAGCTCGGTTCCATTTTTTATAAGCTTCTCTAAAGACATTGCAAAGACAGTGAGAAAATGTAAATACTATTGACACTGTGTACGAAGAGTATAATTACGAGCATGTATATTAAACCTTAAAGTAATAATTCATTCATAAGCGTTGCTGGTCGAAGCCGGTTTTCTTCGCGATTAGGTACAAGTAAACTGGTTCAAAGAGCTGCGAATCACGCAAAGAATACGCAGAAACACCTGTTGGCTTATTGCTTATTAAATTCAAGTTGTTCTTGTCATTGCAATTCATTTGCTTCTGCATTCGACAACAGTGACACAAATTTAAGCTTAATAAAATCTTACGAAATTCGGTTTATACCGAATATGGAGTGAATAAATTTTGAGTGGCATCTAAATTTCCGAAACATTAAAATTTGTCATTAATTAACTCGAATAGAAATATTTGTGGTGAGGCGAAATAATCTGTCAATGTTAACAACAATAAAATTATACAACAGGACACTACAGAACGGTTCACATGGATAATACATGCATAATACATTTAAAATTATTTCCAAATCTAGTATGAGTCTAAAGCACTCAATTATGGCCTGCGGCTTGCGTGTTGCCTTAAATGCGACTTCCAGAACCAGAACACCTAATTCGTTGCACAATTATCAACAAGCAACCACAATGTAATAAAGAACACGCAATGCTTCTTATTCCCATTCGAGTCTTGATGAGCATGTCTATACGCGCCCTTCTTTGTTGGTAATGAGTTCTGCCTATTTATATTTGTTTTGAGTTTTCATCAATTGTTGTGCAATTCTCACAACCAAGTGAAAACAAACACACAAGTCATTAGTCGTTTGGCGTTAAATTCAAAGTCAGTCGAAACTAAGAAAGTGAGATCTTAAGTCCACAAGTCCCACGCGCTCCCACATAAATATTCAGTGATGTCAAGCGTGTCCAGCAGACAAAGTTGCAAACATTCATAAGAACAAGAAGTGGTTTTTTCCACACAACAAAAGGACTTCATATAAAAAAAAGCGCAAAAGCTAGGGTAAACTAGTCATGGGCCCACAAAAGCATTAACAAACGCAATGCGAAATGAAATCGACGAGTTTTAAACTCATTTTCCCGTGAAAAATACATTTGCATTTGGCTAGACATGATTTTCCATGTAATGCCGCACTTTACAATGCAAGAAAATTATGTGCAGCACACAAAAGTAAAGTAAAATGAAATAAAATGTATTTTCTACAGAATTCAACGAAGCAGAAGCCTAAGCTGATACAAAGCGATATCCGAGGAAAACACTTTTTCATTCGCTTTCAGCAGCAGCAGCAGCACAGGCAGCAGAAGAAACGCGGAAAAGTCGCATTTTAACCTAATTTACAGCTGTTCGTATAAAAAATGTAGCTCACGTACGTGTTTATGGCGAATAGGCGCAAAAGGTTCGATTGGGATAAAGCGACCTCTTTCGCGTTGAATGAAATGAAGGAAATAAGTTTTAGCTACAGCAAAGCACATCACGGTTTTACATATTAAATTGCCAATCGAACCATGTAACATGTAAATTTTGCATTATGTTTTGAGTGCAAACACACACACGCACACACACACACACACGCAGATACGTTTAAACACAATACGCTTTTATGCCGCGGTGAACGTATGACAAGGATTCGAATTTAGAGTCCTTAAGAACTGGCAACAGCTTAGCACGAGCTTCAGAAATCTTTCAGTGAAAAAATGAAGGTACGAGTCACATGCATATCTGAGCGTTTATCATGCTTTGTGGCGCACAAAATGCTTCCGTTCCGCGTTATCGCCGGCGCATATGTTTCACATTCGTTAAGCTACAGTGGAAACTCAGTAGAAATGACCGTAACATGTGGCATGTGTATGACAAGAACGTTGACGTTCAGATTGAAGGATCTGAAAATGGTATTTTCAAATAAAGTTATTCAAAATAAAATATAAGGATACACATTTGAAGATAGAAGGTTATGCTAAATGGATATGAAATAAGAATTTCAAAATTAACGAATAAGGATTATAAGGTTTAAGTCGTTGGATTTGAAATACGGTTTTCAAATTAGCGGTAAAGAAGAATAAAGGCGGAACGTGAAAAGCTGGAATTTTTCCTGAACCAGCAGTAAAGAAGACCACGAGAAGGCGGTCGACAAAAGCTTCATAGTCAAAAATCAAAACTCATCTTTTGGAACCAGCAGGACGAAGACCAACGAGAGAAGACCGACCTGCGCTTCACCACACGCTGCACAGAAGACCTAAACTTCGATAGAAAATAAGAATTAGATTAAAGGAAAAGATAAATAAAGGAATGAATAGCTGGATTTAAAAGAACAGAAATTTCTTTCATTCCTCAGGGACTGCAAATCTATAAATTTCTGTTTTCGGACCCTAGCTAAGCTCAGTTATACCAGCCTATGACCCGTGATAACCGAGAGTCTTTTACAACCTCAATAAAAATTGATGCACTGAGTTTCCAGACTAACTCTGGTCTCATTATTTTGAATCAGTATCATTTTAGTAATTTAGCAATTATTGCAGACATCGAGACCTGAAACTTTGTCAAGACAGTGTTTTCTCAATTAACTTTGCAAGACTTACGAACTGTGAGACAGCCACTCCAGGTGATATACCTAAATGGTTCCCTTATCGAAACGCGTAAGAGTGCAAGTAACTTAGAAAATAAGAACTATTGGTCAATCTGAGTTCCATGAGAACTGCGTCCGACACTTATTGAACCCAAGTCCAAATATTATCATATTTTCTGACATCAAAGAGCGAATCAAATCACTTACATTGAGTTTTTCTTATTCCAAAATTGTATAAATATTATTTTTTTTTTTCCTGTATCACACATCGAATACTGACTGTACGTATGTGCGTCATGCATACTGCTGACAATCCTTTATTCTGACTAGCATCAGCACCTCGTCCTCTGCTCCATAAGCTTACTTCCAAATTTTCAGCATTTTGACTTAGCCACAGCAAATTACACATTCGTTCGTTTCTTTGCTCGTCTTTTCATTTTCCACTCATTATTTTTTATGCAGAGTTAACAATCACGTTCAATTCTAATCAATTATTTTGCTCACTCGTTTTGCCTGAAGATGCTTTTGTCTACTTTTTTCTTCGATTTTTTTTTTTGTCCATGTTCCTTTGCTTCATTTTACTCAATTTTCTTTGAGTACCGACTTAACTAGCACACGCCTCTCTCACACAATTTCTGTAAATATTAAGAACGCCTACCGCGCACAACCTCCTCCATTGTAAACGAAAGATGTATAGACTGAAGTTCGTTTTAATTCAATTCGATAACGCTTCTGTAATTCGTATTTTGTGCTTGAATAATTTTATTACTGATCACTTTTGTCTTCTATCGACAAAAATTGAAAAAAAAAAAAAATTATATCTTCTTCGTCTGCTATCTGTTAGCATTTATTTGAATTTGTCTTATTTATTTTTCTTCCAAACTTCTTGCTTTGTTTTCATTTAACTTGGCTAATTAGAATACCTGCTAAACTTTTATTTCTTATTAAATTCATTCATAGAACGTTTGCAAGTTTCTGAATATTTAGACTCTTCAATTGCCTCGTCATATAACTATTATTCAATGAACGTGACAGCATTTTTTTTAAAGGGGTAGACGTCATACAAACTGGTCCCTCCTTTCTTTTGTTTGTATAAAATTTTGTTGTTCTTAGTTTAGCTAGAAACGCCAAATTTTATGTATCTTAGAATAGAATATTTCATATACCTAATTTTTTACTTCCGCTTACACCCTTAGAGAGACACCAAAGCATAATGTTTCATCCTGTGTATACTTCTTTATTAACATTCTACAAATTCAATATTGACTTCAGACATTTAATTAAAACTAGTTTTTGATAACCGCAGTCTGAAAATTTCATAAGGAAAAAATGTTCAAACTTTAATTAATCGATTTAACCGCTTCGAGGGTCTATCTATGTCCGTTATATATGATGATCTAACGTGCTGCGCCATAGGCGTCTGAACTTGAATTAGCCGGCGCAGCCAAGACAAAGTCAAACAAACAACTTTCTTCTCATAGAACACAAATAGATTAGTCAAATAAACAAACAAAAAAAATATTCGAAAACTTATCTTTCTGAGAACGTCAGCTGTTTGCCTACGGTTTGGCTCATGTTGCGTTAATTTTGCTGATTAGAATTTTGCTTGCGGTTGAGCATTCCAGAAGCTGAAGTCAATGCTTGTTGACAAATTCGCTTATAAATAATTGCGTGAGTTTTCATCCACAAAAAGCCACGAAATGCTGTCGTCCGTTGCCATGGCCGTCAACAGTGGCAACCGGCGACGTTGATTGACCTTGTGGAGCCATCTCTCGTTTCCAGCGAGTCATTTTGTGGCAACGGAGATGATGATGGAGAAAAAGCAAAGGCAAACCAGTGACAGTGAGGCCGTGAACTCGATTCGTGGTAAATAAAACTGACGATTTGCGCATTAATTAATAATTCAAACATACGCAGCAGCTCAGCGAGTGGCAAAAGCTCTGTGAGTGCGAGTTGTAATTATAGACCGTCTTAATGTGCAAGCCAACCCAGCCAGCCAGCCAGCCAGCTATTGCATTTCTTTCACTAAGCAGTGAAATTAATTTCTTTTGATTAGTCTAAGCATATTGAGCTCCATTGTATATGTTGAAGTACGCGTAGACTTTTGTCCTTCTTCTTCTGACTGAGCACTATTGACTTTGACTTTGCGTTTTATGTGTTTTAATTGCTACGAAAGGGCGTTGACAATGCTGTGCAGTGTCTCCAGTTAGTGAGAGGGTCTAATGGAGCAGTCAGAAATATTGCTTGCCACTTCATGATTATGGTAATGAATGCCGCTCTAATGCAGCATGCGTCATTTCGCTTTCAAATTAAAGAACGCAAGGACCATGAGTAAAAGCCATTCACCATCACAGTGAGACATTTGAGACTAAGTACGACAGCTGGCGATGATTGCTTATTTAATAGGAGCTGTTGTCCGGTCAGTACTTGAAGTGTTTATCAGTGACGGGCAATAATCGATTATGTGCAGCATGGGTAAGGTCAGTGCAGCTATCGATGCTTTATTTATGTATTATTTGCACTTCTTTCATTCGTAGATAATAAAAGTATCTACGAAATAAATTTTATTTCAAAACTAATGGAAGGATAGTCAAAAGTTTGGTTCAATACAGAAAAGTTGTAAAATGCACTCATATTCATAGAAGGTTGTATTCTGCGTCGAATTAGTATATAAATCTTCAAATTCGTTTCAGTAATACATATAGCCGAAGTTTGGGATTCGTTTGCAGAAGTTTACATTGCGAGGAAAGTTGTTGACTGCCTTTCTCTTGTGATTGGCCAACAATACTTTTTTGGGGCAGGCGAAAGATGCAAAGCTGACATCACTGAAATCCAAGAAATCCGATTGATAAGATAGTGTTGCTCTAAAAAAGCATCCTGTGCCATTTAATATAGCTGCCATGCGAGTAAGCACGAATTTGGATGTGGTTTCGTGGTGAGTAGGAAATAACGTGGCCTCGTCTCCAGTTTCACGACTTTTGACGAGCGTGGAATCATAGCTATATATTATAATATAAGCCTGATTTGTGCGCACGCCCCGACGGAAGAGAAAAACAACGATGCTAAAGATGAGTTCTATGAGCGCTTGGAAAGTCTGTACGAGCGCTGTCCCAAACAAGATTTTAAAATCGTGCTTGGCGTTTTCAACGCCAAGATTGGCAATGAAGGAATCTTTGACCCTACCGTCGGAAAATTCAGCCTTCACGACACAACCTCCAATAATGAAGAGAAGCTTATCGACTTCACCGCAGGTCTGAACATGGTAGTTAGTTGTACCAGATTTCAACACCTTAACATCCTCAAGGTTACATGACTGAGTCCAAGTCAAATTACAAGCAACTAAATTTATCATGTTTTGATTAACGGAAGGCACGCATCGAGCGTGTTGGACGTGGGAACGTTACTTGGTCACAACATTGACTTGGACCACTATCTTGTCGCAGCCAAGGTACGCCCTAGGCTCAGCGTAGTGCACGCCGCACGTACCAACATGCAACGAAAGCTAGACGTCGGCAAGCTACAATAAGAACAGACCACCGCAGGCTTTTCAAACACACTCTCCCGACTGCTCCGGCAAACCTCTCCGTCTTCTCGAGATATATGTGAGCAGTGGAAACATATCACTCGCTCCATAGATAGGGCTGCCAAGGATGTCATTGTTTATACAAAAACCTGTGAAAAATTCTTGGTACGACGAGGAGTGCCGCAATGCTACTGCAGAGAAGAACGCTTCCATTCAGCGAACTCTGCAGTCGGGAGCAATGCGAGCTGTTGGAGAGTCTATCAAGAGAATCGGAGAAGCAAGAAGAAGAGGCAAGATAGACGGGAGTTTGAGGATGTTGAGATGTTACGAGACAGAAATGAAGGTTTGAAGCCCGGAGTAACTTTCTGTAAGGATGAAAATGGAAATCTGGTAACGGATGAACAGGAATCACTGAGATTATGGATGAGTATTTTTTCTAAACTGCTCGGAGGCGATGTAGCACATAATTCCGCCGATAGAGAAATGGCACCGGAACCACCAATTACTATTACGAGCCAAGCAACATTTTAACATCGTGTTTGAAGCAGAACTTGTAAAATTAATCTACAGCATCGTGTTTTTTGGTTGATGCATGTGTACTGCCCATCAATTCCCTTTAACAATTTCAGACTTTTATGTTTCCAGTTTTTAGTTCAACTTCAATTTCACTTTTTGCCTTTTTTAATGCAATGCTGCACTAATTTAACGAGCTCAGATTTCAATCCAGCTAAAGTTGACTTTATTCAACGCCTCATTAATTGTTCTAATACTTTTAACTATTCGAATTTTTAATTACTATCCAAGTTGACAATTGTTCAATTTACGTTTTTACCTTTGGAAAAATTTACTTTAGCTACACTTCACCTTCATTTCTGCACAAACTAATTTAACGCTCGTACGTCATGTGTGACAAATGCGGATCGAATTCGAATTCATAGCAATACAGCGCATACGCTTTAAAGCGTGAGGAGGGGCTATACACTGTGTGTCCCAATAGTGCGCTAATTGCATTTCAATTGAGTGTCCAACATGTTCGACTAATAAACCAAATGGAGCGACGTCGCAAAATGCGCAAATAATTAACTAAAAACATGACCGAAATGCGAGTGAAACGAGAATTTCGGAACACGAAATGCGGTTGTCAGAAGTCAAAAGGAGACAGAAAGTGTCACTGGAAGGGGTACAACTACTACAGGAAGTAGTAGTAACTAGTATTGAGCTGACAATGCAATGCTTTTTTAGTAATTAAATGACAAACGAACGAGACACAAATCAATTTTAGTTAATTAAACTAAAATGCGACAAGTGCATAATTTGACAACGTAAAATGGCTAAAAACCGACCAAATAAATGAGTCAAAAATGAAAAGAAAAAAAAAGAAAAAAAACGAATCGATTTGATCGAAACGTATCGAATTGATGCTATTTGTAGTATTAGTTAAATAAATGTTGCGAACAGAAATTTGCAAACTAGCAACATGACAGCTGTATGGCGCTATTTGTCCTTTATGTTGCACAATCTCACCGACAAGTCATACACACTGCACACTTGTGTGAGTGTTAAATATTGCATTACACACACACAAAGATATACACATATGCAAACGTATATGCAACTCGTGTCGTCGATGTCATCTGGAGCCATGTGTCGAGCTGTCGAAAGCAGTCAGTGCTGCAGACTTTCAGAAAATAAGAAGAAAAATAAAACCGTAAAGAAATAGTTACGCAAGTTTGGTGGCCCGGTTCTTCTTCTCATGTCAAATGTAACTTTTTGTAGTCTGCAATTTGTTACCACTTTTCGTTTACCAGTGTACAACAGTCAACAGCAATAATAACAACAACAACAACAACAGCAACAATAAAAACAAGAAAAAAACAAGAAAAAACAGTAAGAACAGCAACGGAACGTGCATGCAGCCAATAGCAGCTTGAAGAAGTAAACTAAACGCTAAACAGCTTCCAGTGGCAAGAAATACAAAATGCAGACACGAATCACATATGACGATTGCAACTCCTAGTGCAGCAGAGTGAAATATGCAAAGTAGCAAAAACTTTGACGACTCAGACGACGACGGCAGCAGCAAGAACAACAATGGCGACAGCTGACACTTGACTCGAAGTCCTGATGGTGCATCTAGTGACGGAGCGAAGTAACTCGTCTCAATGTAATGATTTGCATGGCACAAGTTAAAGTGACTCGTTCTAGTATGCTGAATGTTAATAAAGGGTGACTTATTAAGATATATATTATTTGAATTTTTATTAGAAATTAAAAATACTACGGAATTAGAAAAATATAAATTAACCGGTGTCCTATATATGAACTGAATGTGCTATGACCAACTTGTTTCATTTTATTTATTTATTTCTCTGCTGACGTCAAGCAGAATACTGCCTGTTAAGTATTGTGTGATCAAGTCGTAGGGCAATTGTGTTGATTGTGTTGTGAATAATTTATTTGTGAATAAATTTTAAAATGAAACTTCTTGAGACCCGTTAAAGTAAGTCCAAAGTCCGAAGATCAACATAGGTTAAGTCGGCTGAATAAAAACGTGGCCAGTGACGAAAACGGGCACGGCTTTAGGATGAGGAAAATAGCAGGCTGAAAGGTCTACCAAAACATTTTTACTCCGATCGCGTCGCACCATCATACAGTCACAACAAGAAAAGAATTCATTTCGGTAAGAATTGGATCATATTTCATATTTGATTGATCATATTCGTTCGAAATGAAGAGATTTCTTTCCATGTACATGTGTGATGCTATGCTTTTGGTCTCAAACGCTTTTGGCGAACATTCTCATTAGCGACAAATGACAGAATTTCGAGTGGAAGTATACAAGAAACAAACAAGAATAAAAAGACTTCGAGACTGCCGCCGAATATACGTCTACAACATTCATGTGAACTAGCATCAGTAATTATGTATATGCCAAAAGTGAAGAATAGTCTCCAAATAGAACAGTTTTTGAATGTAGTTGAGACCCATTTGTATTTAAAGAATGGCCTTACTTCTGTAACAGCGAACAATATGAACAATTTAACAAAATAAGTGTGGACTTCTTGTGCCATCTGGATCTTATACGGATTGATGGACGATATCATTTGGCAAACTCTTTCATTAAGTGATTAAAGATATATAGGCAAAATACGATCGATGCTAAATCTACGATTCCAAATCACTTCTTAACACGACTAATAGCAAGTTCGGTTAAAAAAAGTTGGCAAGTCGCTTTAAAAGATATTCCCGTTAGAAGATCTGACTCTCTAAAAAAAACACGCTATATATGCAGGTCACATGTGTAATCAACAAAAGCAGCTGCAACAGCAATAACAGTAAAATCATTTGCAAGTCTAAACAAAAGATGGTCTTAACTTCGGTAGAACTGAATCTTTAATACTCTCTAAAAGTATCTCAAAAATTTACATTAAGTATTTAGATGTCACAGTGCTTTTTTGACTGTGTTTGGAGTATGTATTTTCCAGTATTCGTAGCACTTTAACTCAAATATAACTTTAATTTGGAAGATTTAGTGTAAATAGTACACATAGTATAGTCACAGGCAGATCGAATTCTCAAAAATTCAAATTGTTAAGTTTAGTTGGGATTGGGATTCGATTGAGATTCGTTTGCAAAAGTTCACATTGTGAGGAAAGTTGCCCGTTCCTTGGAGCACATATCTCCTAGGTAGCCTCTGAACACCCGTTCAGAGGTGAGCTAACATGAGAAGGCAAAAACCCTCCTCTCCTTAATTAAGGGTTAGTGCGTTGAGCTTAGGAACCGTCACTGTAAAAATAAATCTCCAAGAAAAACTAGCAGGAAACCTTGGAAGGAACCCTATGATGACGACCATGAATTACAGATATGCACCTAGAATGTCCGCACCCTTAAGCTGGTTGATGTCCTCAAAAGATGCAAGGCCTACATCACTACAATTGAAGAGGTCCGATGTCTATCTGATCAAATATATATGTATATACTATATAGTACTTCACGGGTACTCCGTTTTTTTCTTTTCATGCGTTACAAACTCCACGACAGAATTATAAAACTATTCACACTACATGTGAAAAGTATAAAAAGCAAAGATGTCAACGGTGAAGAGACAGTTGAAGAAAGCAAAGCATGCATTTTTAGCGCCATTTTGTAGAGAATTGTGACTGCAGGCTTTCGACGCTTGACGCTTGACGCTCAGCATCGTTGACAGACAATGGCGGCGGCGCTGTGACAAAACTCTGTGAGTGTGTGTACAAAGTGGAAGTCAAATAGCAAACACATTTGACAGCAGCGAAAAAGTGGACACCAACGTAGAAGATGCAACCTCAGCTGGCGAAGTAGAATCAATAAAAGTACATATCAAACAAATACTTGACAATCTCTCCGCTTAATCAAAATTAAGTTGAAAGAGCCTAAGAACTGTTGGTACAAAATACCTAATTTTTTTATTATTTCCGCATCGCAAGTGTTATGTTTCCAATAGCTTCATGCATTACAAATTGCTCCTAAAGCATAAAAAAATATCTCCAGTAATTTATCTTAAAAAATTTCCTAATCTAGCGCAAAATATTAAACTCAGAATGCACGACTTTCCAACTTGAAACCATCCACGATATTAAGTGTATCTCTTTCCTTTGAGACATATTGTTTCAGTCTTGCCTATTGTAATAGAGTAAATTTTATCGAAGTTTAGACTATCTCTTATAAATACTTCCGCAAACTAACACATGAACACTTAAAAACCATTTGCAAGAATGCAAATGATCAACTTGAAATAATTTTCAAATCGAAACAAAATAAATAAACAATGCTTGCCAATAAAAGCGACTTGATTTATAAACCTCAGTGGTAGAGAAATACATAAACTTAATTTTAGTACGAAATATATTTGAATAACACATTTTTGCCTTCACTCTATCTCTGAGTGAGACACTCATGTCATAATTCTTGTTGTCTTTTTTGGTCTGTTAAAGGTAAAAACTCAACATATTTTGGCACATAATTCCTGGCATTTATGAAGTGTATAGCAGAAATAACAACATCAACAACAAACACTGACATTGCCAAAAAACAAAACCAAACCAAAGGTAGCCTAGACTGTAAACTATGACCAAAGGTAAGTAATAGGTATACCCTAGACAAGCCAGATACTGCGTATGCGTAATATGAAAATTGCTTACACAAATAATATATATGTATGTATGTATATAAGGAATGGACCGAGCAGGAAGTTTGGGTTATTTTCTAGCCAAGAATATGTTTATAATTGCTGCTGTTGCTGCTGGTTGGTTTTGGCAAAACAAAAAATAAATTAAAATACATCTACCGGAGCCAAGTTTCACATAAACTGAGGTTAGTGGCATTCACAGTGGCTTGCGTTGAACTGCTGTAAATATGGAATATATTTATATTGGTATGTGCAAAATGCATAGCATATATGTTCCGTGCTTACACTTGTCTCTCGCAAACAAAAGTATCTCAAATATATTTATAATAAAGCAAAGCTGATATAGAACAAACCTGAAATTCTATAATTGCAAGCATATATGTAGGAATATTCCAACAATAAATTAATTCAAAAGCAAGTGCTTTAGTCAAATTTTTAGACAATATTATACCCTGCAGTAGAGCAAAAAATTCGTGAGGTAAAAGATATTGAGTGACTAAGGTTAGGTTATACGGGAGAAAGCATCTGCAACAACGTCAAACTGAATATGAAGCAGAGAATCTTACATCTTATGTTCAGCAAAGTTCTTTAAAAATATTCAAATAAAATACTATAAGATGCTGATAATCTCAGTGCAGCGTATAAATTGCTTTTCTACACATTGAAAAAAAAAAAAAACAAATAAAGAATATATTACAAAAACTTGAAATTTTCTTTAATGATATTAACTAATAAAATAATTTTATTGCCATTTTGGTTTAGCTTCTTCAACGCGCACAAATCATGCACTTTTTTGTCTACTTTCTACTGCATCTTCAATTTGAACTGCGACAAGAGGAAAGGACGCCACTCGTGTTGCGAATGCGTGGGCACCAAATGACCCAGTGCCATCAGATCATAGACGGCGATGCTCCACATTTGAGTTGAGCGCACCATTGGCAGCGCGTAGAACTTGATCAAAGCATTGCGTAGCGATTCTTCGCAATGTAAAGGTGTGAAAATGTACGAAGACATCTTTATCGCGAGTTTTTTTTTTTTTTTTTTTTTTTTTCGCTAAAATATTTTTGTTTTTAATTAAGAATATGTAAGAAAAATATTATTGTCTACTTGACACACATATTAAAACTAAGCAAAAAAAATTTTTTTATAGTATTGAAATGGATTCGAATCGGATTGCTTGTACAAAAATTTCTTATTGTTTAAATATATCAGGTCCGCCATCTAAGGTTTTTTTTTTAACTACCGGTTATTCCGAGCCTGGCAACACTTAGCTCATGACAGATTTGAAAGAAAGTAAGTATTATTATTCCGCTGAACGAATATGGTTGTGTATACGCTTCGTTAAGTGAGCTCACGATCGACTTGAAATCGATGCTGATTTTGTGAAAAAAATCATATTTTCATCTTGGTGGCTATGTCAACAAGCAAAATAGTCGTATTTGGGGAACGGAGAACCCACACGTAATTACGTGTGACTGTTTGGTGTGGATTTTGGTCGAAAGGCATCATTGGACCATTTTTCTTTGACAATGAAGAAGGTGAGACGGTTACAGTCAATGGTGAGTGCTATCGGGCCATGTTAAGTGAATTTTTGTTCACAACAATTGAAGATGAGGACCTTGGTGACATTTGGTTTCTATAGGATGGCGCTCCGTGCCACACAGCCAATGTTACAATCGATCTTTTGCGCACTGTTTTTGAAGATCGAATTATCAGTCGAAATTTGACACTGTTGGACTTTTATTTGTGGGGAGTCGTCAAAGATAAGTGTTACGCCAACAAACCAGAGACTATTGAAGCTTTGAAGAACAACATTCGCGATACCATAGCCGAGATTGAGCTGCACACAGTCAAAAATGTACTCAAAAATTGGACCGACCGCATTGGGTACTGCATGACTAGCCGTGGCAGCCATATGAATGAAAGGAAGGATTGAGCTTTCAAATAGGAAAAAACAGTTTGAAAAAATCTTTTGGCGTACCCGATATATGTCAAAGGGTATGTATGTATGCAAATGAATCATCGGAACATCCACAGTCCGTCTGACTTTCAGACCTTATAAAAAATTTCTATTTCTGCAATAAAATTGTGAAATAAATATCTTTGCTGCTGACTGGTGAGGATGATCGCCACCTTTAAATTGTCTATTAAGTTTTTAATGAGTAACACTACACATGTTAGGAGGGCTTATATTGCCTAAAAGCATTATAGGAGTACAGATTTTTAATGATAGTTCGAAAGGTACTAGGCCAGGAACTCTTTGTATAAATAGATTTTTGATTTCATTCATTGACAGTGTCGTTCCTAGGCGATACTATTGTCCTGGAACACAACCAATGAAAGTATCTTTTGAGTAAGCTTTCAAGTACAGGATATAAGATGCTTCAGACTGTGAACTATTTGACCCAGTATCTCATTTAATATTATTTCAACAGAATAAATCTACAAATCAAGCTAAGAAAAACTCCTTCACCAAGATTGAGCAGTTGTTGCGGCAATTCTTCACGCGTGTCTCCACCTAGCTAGGCTCTCATATTCGCTGGCAAATTAAGTTGTAGATAAGAACTCCACTACAAGAAGTGTCTTCCGAAAATCACCAGCAAACACGAAAGTAACTTTTCCCATAATGGCAGTAGAGTTTCTAAAGTCTTTCAACGTTCGATATACAACTGGGTAGTTTTAAAGGAAGACTTCTCCGCTCGACGTATAGATATAAGTTGTACAACTGCGGCTTGGCGCTGGTACGGAACTGTGAGATTCTAACATTTTGGCTAGCAAGCCGCTGCGAGCGTTCTGTGCTGGATTCCCTAGCACACGCTTGTAAGATGTACTCTCTATGACTTGCAAGGTGCTGAGTAGTTTCAGTGGAAGAGTCTTCTCCTTAACGTATTTGAACTTGTTTTGTCCAGAGAAGAAATTGATGAATCGACGGTGGTGTTTGTGAAGTATTTATTTGACTTTGGCTATGCAGAAGTTTCTGTTGACGCTCGTTCCACTGGCCTCATTTCGTTTGCAACTACAAAATGTTTGAGGCCCTTTACCGAAAGTACAAGAGCCTATGTATTTTATGCAAATGTATGTAACAGGTAGAAATATTGGTTGGAGACCCCCCAAAGTTACCCACATTATGGTCAGAAGTGATAGATGAGTCGATATAGCCATGCCCGTTTGGCCGTCCGTATGAACGAATAGATCTTAGAAACGGTAATAGATAGAAACTTCGTTCTTTTTGCATTCGACTAGGACTTTTACGGAATTTTACAAGTTTATTTTAAAATGTTCACCCTCCCCCCTTCCCCATAATATCACCATCAAGGCTAAAAATTTCTTCGGCATAAAAAAGTATGCCAAGTAAGAAAATTACAGTCGGGCGTAACCGACTGTAAGAGGCCCTGTAAAGGTACAGGTCGCCTAACAAACACATTAAATGTTTCCCTAGCTTATGACCAAGCAGTGAAAAACCAAAAGAATTTTTCCTACCCTTTTGTTGTAATAAAAAATGCAAGAATGTAAGAAAAAATTCTACTGATGAAAAGTATTTTGCTCCTCCCACTTCTCACTGCACGAATAAGTGCATTTATATATGAAAAGAAAAGGGAGAGCGGAAGTATCATCATTTATTATCCGATTTTGATGAAGTTTTGGATTTTTGGCTAAGAGAGATGTTATCTCTATACTGACATACTTTTTTTTTGTGCCCAAGAAATTCTACCCTTGAGAGGGAATTTAAAAATTTTAAAATAAACTTGTAACATTCCGGCGAAGTCCTAGTCGAATGCTAAAAGAACGAAGTTTCTATTTATTATCGTTTCCGAGATCCTTTCGTTCATACGGACGGCACGGTGGACAGACGGACATGGCTATATTGCCCTCTCTATTACTCCTTACCATAATGGGGATAACTTTAAGGAGTCCCCGACCATAATTTCTACCTGTTACAGACATTTGTAATAATCTTGTATCTTCGGTACAGGGTCTAAAAATCGGTCACTTCTATGGTGCCAAGGTTAAAATACTCTGAAATTTATTTTTGTTTTTAAATATCGAAGATACTAGCGCTTAAAGTTTATCAGCTGGTCTCATTGAACTTAACCAGAATATTTATGAACTCTCTGATGACACAACTTCACTATTTTAACTAATATTCCCCTACACAAACGAGTACATTCATTTCTAAAGTTATTAAGTCTGCACGCCGTCGAAAATTATTAACAACAAGGATTACATTTCGAATTGCGTAGAATATAAAAATTTTCAGTATTTAATAAACGCCTGAAGCCAAACAATAGATTTACAAGCACACACACACACACACATTCGAAGAAAATAAGAGTTTCTAAAATGCCAGAGAGCTGTAGGGAATTATTAGTTTGTGGAGAGACATAAAAACTTTCAACTAATAAAGTCCCCGAGTGAGTTTGGTCTGAACGGTTTGGGTTTAGAGTTTATGGTTTGCTATTATGAGGCTTCGAATTTTATACATTATACTCCTTGTATGGCCTTGTATGGTTGCATGTGTGTGTGGTGTGATAATATGTGGTGTGTGTGTATGTGTGTGCGTTTAGCTAAAATGCTCGCAAATTATTCGTGTAGAAAAGTGGCAACATATTTGAAAAGTTTTCCAATCAATGCCAGGACTATTAATAATTTATTGGCTGTTTTAAAATACCGAAAACCAAACACACACACACACACACTCAGCTACACTCACTCAAACGAGTGCACTACATACACGTATGTATAGAAAAGTGTTTATATACCAGCAAGTGTGAACGAGAGTTCTCTGTCCGTCCGTCTTGGTACTTGACTCAATGATGCCAACGTTGTTGATGATGATAATGATGATGGCGTCAATCAGTAGTTCTCGCAGCGCAGCACATATAAATTATATTTCATGCCGCACGCGTTCAATTTATAGTGAAACTTTTCGCGCTGAAGGTCAAAACGATGAGCATTGAAAATTTCAAAAGTTTAAAATTTTATAAATTGTTGTGGTTTTATATAAGCTACTATTTGACTAATGCGTCATGCACTTATACGTTCTACACTCTTCACTTTTCACAAATGTATCTGCATACTTTTTTTTTGAATTTTTAGCAATGTGTGTTCAATGGTTTAATGTTGGAAACAATTCGGAACTGAGTTACATGTTCTTCTGATTTCTAAAGTGCTTAAATGAATTCGTGTTTTTTCTCTGATTCAGATTTGTTTGATTTTAGTAAAAGCTTGTTCAATTAAATCAGTTGTTCCGGCTAAACAGTATATACTCAACAATTAAGTCATTTAAACGAATTAGTGGTTCAGATTATTGAGCTATAAACTTAATATACCACATCTACACCTCTCAGTTTCTTGCCAACAAGTGCTGTTGCAATCAAACAATTCTGTTCGTTCAACATTTCATTTATTTAGACTGCTCGAAGCTGACCAAGTAATTAAATTTTATTGATTTAAATAAAAAATGCTTAGACGACAAACACTTCAAAATGTATTAAATCAACATCAGCAACATCTGAATCTCTTCTTGAGCTTTCATTTTTTTTTTTGTGCCATGCCTTTGGCAATAATTTCAACCAAATGCAAAATTGTGAACATAAATTTAATTAAATGCGGAAAAGTCCTAAAATGCAATTTCAAAAAATAGTTTTTATGGCACATGTATATATGTATGACACAACTATATACATACTTGTTTGTATGTATGTATGTATGTATATAATGTTTTACAATAATAGCAGCTACAACAACACCAACAAACAGTCGTAAAAAGTCGGCAGTTATTCAATTAAAAAATATCAGCCCTAAAAACTTTACCGAAAAGACCAAAAAAATAGCTGAATATTTTGTGTGTGAAATATTCAAAAATGTCATGAAAGCAAGAGCACTAGAACAATATAAACCAACAACAACAACAACAAAATCGTCTCCTTTTGTCCTTTTTAGCTGTATGTACGGACGGACTATTTGGAAATGTGTGCTCTCGGCACTGCTCGGCACGACTTTGAATATGGTTAAAGTGCAAATATTTTTAACTTTGCCAGTAAAAATGAACAAATTTTTTGGAATAAAACCAGTGCAAAGACAAAATATTCTTAAGCGATGCAAAGCAAAAAGTGCAACAGAAATATTTCCGATTTTTTGTATTGCAATTAAACTATGCCATGCACACATGCACAGATTACATAAAAAATGTAAAGTATACACATAAGTACGACCGACCACAAGTACAAACCCACAAAAGTTTTACGAAACATGGTCAAATATTTACAAAATATTTTTGAACTTAAGTGCGATAAAGTAATGCAGGAGTCAGGGACAGCAATGCAGAATAAAGTAGTTAAACTTGTTTTTAGAAGCAGAAGAATGCATTTCGAATACGTTTTATGACTTGACTTTTAAAGCGAGTTCAGCGCATTGGACGGACAAGTTAAAGCTACTCTCCACATTATGAACATGACGACTTTCGACTGTCGGAAGTAATGACAAGGACATTATTTCTGGTGATATCTTCTTGCTTTAAGGAAATTGCATAACAATCAAAATCGTTCAATTGAATTTTCGTCGGGAATGTCGCTGCAAAAGTTGCACAGGCCAAATGACGACAAAGCACAGTGGACTACAAGCAACTGTTTTGCAGTTTTCAAAAATTTAGTCATCTGTGAAACTCCAATTTATGACATCACTTTTGACAGTTGAAAAAGATCTATCAAATCACCATGGAAGGTTAAACATTTTTTATAATTTGACCAAAAAAATCGACAGTCAATTTCTCAATTTGCAGGTGTCACGAATCGGCTGTATAATGGATAGCTTACAGTTCAAAAAAAAATTTCCTCTTTTTTACTTTATTTCAAAAAAAAAAACTCTTAAATGTTACAAGCAACAAAAAGTCGAGGTGAGTTAACTAGTAAATAAAATATGGGAGATGGTCAACGAACTTCATGGATACTGTGCCAACAAGCTTAGTTTGGACTACCTGTGCGTTTTTATGTTGGATAGTGTTACAGAGAGTGGTAGTCCATATGTGCCCATAGCCTTATTCAATCAATTTATTGCTCAAACTAAGCTTACTCGACGGTTTCATGGATGTGCATGTCCATCTGCTGACACTATCTAGGAGCACATGCGAATACTTCGCTGAATCGCTACTGCTCTTTGAGCTGGCCATGAAAACAGTGTAAGT
This sequence comes from Leucophenga maculata, assembly GCA_035044805.1. Classification (NCBI taxonomy): domain Eukaryota; kingdom Metazoa; phylum Arthropoda; class Insecta; order Diptera; family Drosophilidae; genus Leucophenga; species Leucophenga maculata. The sequence continues at coordinate 1,338,117 of JAWNNP010001279.1, read as the reverse complement.
CTGCAGTGTACCCATATATAAAAATCCAGTCCGAGTATACTTCCCAGAGATAGTCCCGCTCCAATGCATTGAATGTTCGAACAAACATCTTGAGCTTCGACCATAAAGTGGCGGCTAAGCAACTAAGAGTTAAGCACAAGGTACTGTGTCGGTGGAAGGAGTGACTTTTAGAGTAAACCTTCATACTAGATGCAATCAAATGCTTGATGAACATCCAACAAAAGAGCAGAGCTGTTATGCTAATTTTCAAGCCGAACAACTCTAAGGACTTGTACTGGAGTACCATGAATTTGGCGATTTTTCAAGTCTCATACGGGACTAAAACTCGTCGCCGACTCTAATAGGACCGAAAACCCTGAGAAGAATCTTCCTCTCGAGCACTTCCAACGCTGTTTCATCCGACTCAATGAAGGTTCATGCATCTACGCCATATAGTAGGACCGTGAGTATCAGCGTCTTATAGATCTTGTTTCTTGTCTTTCGAGAGAGGGCTTTACTTCTCATTTGCTTGCTCAGCCCAAAAAAGCATCTGTTTGCAAGCGTGATTCTTCGCCTGATCTCCAGGCTGACGTTGTTGTTACTGGTTATTTCTGTATTTCCAAGATAGACGAAGTTTTCTATAACACTGAAGTTGAAATTCTCCATCGTCACTGACCGTCCAAGACGCGATGACGGAGTACGAGAAGACACCAAATACTTCATCTTGCCCTCATTCACCACTAGACCCATGAGCCGAAACTGTTTTTCGATCTCTGAGAATGCCTTGCAGACTTGCCGTTCCTGCGTGCAAATGATATCAATGTCATCGGCATAAGCGAGCAGCATCACTTCATTTTGGAAGATCGAGCGCGACATACTCTGTACGTACGGGCACTGACGTAGGATGTATTCCATCAGAAGATTGAAAAAATCGCACGACAAAGCATCGCCCTGCTTAAAACCTCTCTTGGTATCAACAGGTTCGGAGAGGTTTTTCCACACCCTGACAACTCACGGGTCTTTTCCAAGATTAGTTCAAAGTAGTGGTTTACCTACAAAAAGTTATCTCGTTAAAGACATTTCCGTCGACCTCACTGTGAACAATAAAAAGTTGGAGACAAGAAATAGTGCCCTCAAGAGTAAATATTTAATGTTTCCTATTAGTTAGGTAGGCCCCACTTTGAATAGGTAGTGTTTACTAAACACTCCAACGAATTGTATACATAAAAACTTGTCCCTCCTTTCTGAATTTTTTTAAGAAAAGTTATTGTACGTAATACATTTTACTATGATTTAATTTAGCTTAAAACAAAAATTTTGGTGTATCTTATCCTTATTTTTGATGAATCTTAATCCCCATAAAATATCACATATGTGCCCCATACAAATTTAAAGTTCTCGAAGCTCTCGAGAACACTCAGCTATGAACAGGATAAAAATGGAGTTTTGCTCGATATTTGAATGATTACTGATATTTGGATGATTATTTGATATCTGGAATTTTTAACATGTTTGGCATCCTTTAAACCACTGTGCAACGACGTCGGCGACCGTTGAGGTGCCGCTGTAGCATCAGCAACAGAGTTGACAATGATGTTCTTGCTGCTTCTATTGTTTTTGTTGTAATAACAGTAATGTTCTTGTACTACTAGCAGCAGTTCATGTTGTTGTTGTTGTTGCCGCTTCTGTTGTAGTTTTCGATTCTGCTTCAGCGATTATAATCCTTAAGATTTTAATGCAACAGCGGCAGCAAGAAAACAAGTCCAACAACAAAAATTTTTGAACTCACTCGGAATGCTTCGTACTTGGAATGCTTTTCTTGTATAAAGAGCGACTTGCATATTTCCGTGAACTGGTTGGAGCAGACACAGCACAAGAACAAAACCAATGAAAGAACGCTTGCCAATTGTTACCATTTCCTAAAGTCGCTTTATGTAATAGAACGAGTATATTTGGACGTCATTCTACTGCGTTTCATATGCTTCAGCCCTATTGCAGCATCATACCTAGTACTTCCCTTAATCGTTTCTTCATTCGTTGGTACGTTGTACGTTCGTACGTACGTTTGCCGGAAGTTTGCTTCGCTGGCTTGGGATTACATTTTCCTGCTTTCTCGATATTGGCCAAAGGAAAACGATGTCATAGAAGAGTAATACAAAGTGGCTTTCGAGAAGAGCGCAAGAGGGATAGCTGAAGTGGCAGACGACTTTTTGCCTGTTATGTAAATGCATTTTCATGTTTATGCGCCGATTATCCTGGCAAGTCTATAAATACAACAAAAAAAGAATAATATATACAGAAATAAAGTAGATGAAATTTAAGCATAAATATAAAATTTTATAGAAAAACAATATATTTCTATATTGTCGCTCACTGTCTGTCAAAATGGCTGTTAGTCTGTACGTCAGTACGAGGGTGGAACGTTAAGTTATCGATCTATAGTCTAGTTGTTATTTAAACTGTTCCTGAACTAACTCCAAATTAGATGGCTCAAAACTAAACAAATAAGTCAGAGAAAGTATTGATACGTCTCAGAAATTGGGGTAGGAGACTCATTTTACCTTCTAAAATAAAATATTAATACAAAACGTTTAACTGTTGGTGGAGCTTTGTCTAGCTGTTGACTGAATACTTATCAACCCACCATCGTTTTATATAGACATACAACAGCTAAGAGTGCCAGGAGTAAAGGCACGCGATAGGCAATGCCTCGTAAAAAAACAAATATGCGCATAAAGCAGGCCTATCTTTCTAAATTTTTTTTTTTTTTCTGTTACGATGTCTTTCAACTTGTAATAAGCGTCAATAAAATCTTCTCATAAAACAATGCACTACACAGCAACAACAGTTTTAAATTACAAAATAAATATGTATCTAGAATACAATGAAGTACTATTCTATGTGTATCTGCTCGTACAATAAAAGTTGTAGCTTTGTAGCTGCGCCGCTTCAAGCGCTTTAAAAATAAAAAGTTGTTAAAAGAACTTCTTTTCCTTTTTTTTCTGTTCGAAATAAATTAAATCAAGGCACGCTAATAAAAATGTTGTAGTATTTTGCGCACACATCCTTTTTACTTTAGAGATTTATGCAATTTTTATGACACTCAAATAAACAATGCACAAAATAAAACAATATCAAAAACGTCCGAAAACGTCTAATTGAATTATTTTTTACTTTAACAAATTTCATATTAAACGGAAATGCCAAAAATTAAATTAAATTTTTTATTCAATTTGTTTTTATTTTTTATTTTATTTTAGAATATATATTTGAATATTTTTTATGTTTTTCATTAACGAAAGCATCAATCTTGCCATGCATAACAACTAGAGTAACAAATGAAAAACAAAAGATTTATTTTTTTAAATTGTTTCACTGTGTCACGCCCACTTTTTTATTACGCCAAAGCGGTAGTTATCAAAAATTTACAAGCAACACTTTAAAATGAATAAAATTTGATATTTTTTGCAGTATCCTCGACAAATAGCTAGGATACGTATATAGTTTTTGTTTAGTTTTTAACACCCTTCACATGCGAAGGGGTTATATTAATTGGTTGGAATAGCTGTTCGATATTATATGTTTTGATTGTGAGTGTAGAGTAGTTGGCAATAAATCCAGTTAGCATACTGGTAGAGGAAACGATATGAAAATGTAGCAAGACAATACTAGTATGCAAAAAAAATGGCTGGGAGACATGCTCTGACAGTGCAACAGTGCAATCATGTAGTTGCATGGGGAAAAAGTCACTAAGAAGCTCAGACAGAGGCAATGCGCACGTGCCCAACCATAGCATTGGAGACAAAACTAGATTTAAGACCACTTCATACTTAAATTGAACTTAAAACTAAAGCAGGAGTCGATGGAAACGACATGTTTTGATTTACGGAAGGCACGCATCGAGCGTATTGAACGTGCAAACGTTACGTGGTCCCAACATTGACTCGGACCACTATCTTGTCGCAACGAAGGTACGCACTAGGCTCATCGTAGTGATCGCCGCATGTTCCAACATGCAACGCAAGTTAGACGTCGGCAAGCTGCAGTCACAATAGACCGTCAAAGCCTTTTCAAACACACTCTCCCGACTGCTCCGGCAAACCTCTCCGTCTTCTCGAGATACATGTGAGCAGTAGAAACCTATCAACCGCTCCATGAATAGGGCTGCAGAGGATTTTATTGGTTATAAAAAAGCTGCCAATAATTCTTGATACGACGAGGAGTATCGCAATGCTACTGCAGAGAAGAACACTTCCTATCAGCGAACTCTGCAGTCGGGAGCAACGCGAGCTGTTAGAGAGCAATATCGAGAGCAATGGAGAGATGAGAAACGCGTTTCCAGACGCAAGAAAAAAGAGCAAGAAAGGCGGGAGTTTAAGGATGTTGAGATGTTACGTGACTGAAATAAAGCTCGAAAATTTTATCAAAAGGTAAAGCATCGGACTGAAGGTTTTTAACCAGGAGTAACTTTCTGTAAGGATAACAATGGAAATCTGCTTACGGAACAACACGAATCACTGAGATTATGGAGGAGCCATTTCTCCAACCAACTCGGAGGCGATGAAGCTCAAAATTCCGCCGATAGAGAAATGTTACCGGAACCACCAGTTAATGATGGCACTATTGTAGAACCACCGGACTACAACGAGGTCGATTAAGTTATTAAAAAGCTAAAAAATAACTAAGCGGCAGGCTCTGATGGGATGCTAGCTGAGTTATTTAAGACCGGCGGCGAAGAGTTGGTTAGGAGTATGCACCTAAACTAGATCACACACAATATAGAAGTAGATAAACCAAACATAATTACTTACTTAAATGGCCGGCAACCGTCTTCTGTTCATGGCCGCATTTAGGACGGACCCCCCATGTAAACCATGCAAGCTCTTTTCTCCATTCGAATGATTTGCTCAGCCCAGTGCAGCCGTTGGAATTTTATGCGCTGGACTATGTCAAACTCATCGAATAGCTCGTACAGCTCGCGGTTCATACGGGACTTAAACTCATCGCCGACTCTAATAGGACCGAAAATCCTGCGAAGAATCTTCCTCTGGAAGACTTCCAACGCTGTTTCATCTGACTTAATCACGGTCCATGCCTCTGAGCCGTTTTCAGCCGAAAAAACCATCTGTTTGCAAGCGTGATTCTTCGCCCGATCTCCAGGCTGACGTTGTTGTTGCTAGTTATCTCTGTTCCAAGATAGACGAAGTTTTCTACAACACTGAAGTTGAAATTCGCTATCGTCACTGACCGTCCAAGACGCGATGACAGAGTGCAAGAAGACACCAAGTATTTCGTCTTGTCCGCGAATCCTGGATTTATTAATAATTCAAAAAAAAAAGATTATTGAAATATAAAAAACGTTATTCTGTCAAAGGCCTTTCTATAGGTATAGCATATCAAAGATTCGACAAAGCCAAAAGAAACATTTTTTTTTTTTTTTTTTTTTCGTTATCGGATTAATGGCAGCAACACAAATAATAAAACTTTAGGCCTCTATCCAACACGCATAAATAACAAAACCAAAATAGACAAATGCGTCGCCTCAGGATCAAATATTTTTAGACATTTTCATTGTTGCTGCTAACTGCAGAAGCTGACAATAAAGAAACAAAAAATTTCGACGGCTTTGCGGAAACTTTAAAACAATAAACATAAACTTGGCAATGTGATAAACATTCGAGTATATGGGAATGGATTTGTCGCTGCATAGAGCAGGGTTTGTATTTTAGAATTTTTCCAGTGCGCAACCGAGAGGCAATTAGTGCAGGGCGAGGCTTTGAATGAATGGCGTATAAACGCATTTGGGTCGCACTAAATAACGCTGAATGTATGGGCTGCTACAGTTATCGCACTCATGAACGTAGTTATCCTTGCATATCCTTCAACACACAAACACACACACCTACTCAAGCAGCGTTTGTCAGTCTGTACGCCTGCCCATACGTCTCCGTGTGTTTGTATCTTTCATTTAATATACTTGATGTGTTTTACGGTTGTTGATATCATTAACTTTATTGCATTTTCATTTCAACTATCCCAGTTCCTTGCCACTTGAGCTAATCCCGCTTAGAAACATGCTGCACTGCACTGGCAAAAGGAGCGCCAAATGCGGCATACAGCATGAAGTTGAGTATATTAATATATTTATGCATAACAGCTATGACAAACTCAAACAAACGGACAGACAGACAGACAGACAGAGAGACAGACGCAAAATATTATTATTTATGCACGTAACTAGTTTGTCATGTTATCCTCCTTCTTATATATACTTTGCTTATGTTGTTGCTGTTGATGTCCTTAAGTTTATCGTCAAACGTGGACGCAATCGTAAATTTTCGCAACGCAGCTTAGCAGAGTATGAAGCAACAAAGGACATCGCAGCATATAAGCTTCACCTGCTCTGCACATTTTTCAGTTCAGCCGAGAATGTCATACTGCACTAACCGCTCCTCTCATATACCTTGGCGCTCTTTGTTATAGCTTCAGGATATTTTGCTTACATGTACACTATTAGTGACGTCACACAAATACACACACACACAGAGAAACCTTTAGACAGTCAGTCGTCAATATGTCAGTTAGACGCCTGTTTTTTTTTTTAGTTTTAGTAAAACGGAAATTGTGTATCTGTGTAGCGCGTCTATGTCTGTGTTTGTAGAGTAACAAGTGTGTGACGTCACATGCAAAATTTATATTTAATAACTTTGTATGACATGACATGACTCGAAATATATTTATAACAGCAAGAGAAAACGTTAAGTTCAGTGAAGCAGAAACTTAAATACTCTTCACACTTACTTTTGACGCTGCAAAGCTTGAATTTAATTTTACTCAATTTGCAGAACAGTTGAGCGAACCAATATATATTCAGAACTCAGGCTCAACGCACTAGGCTTAACGTGTTGCTCGCGACAAAGACCCATTACTTAACTAAAAGACAGACGTCTGAAAGCGGCAAACACAACGAAACCTACACAGCCAATCACTTTGATTGCACTAGTATATTCTGCACAAAGTAATTGTGCAGGGCATTGCACAGTCAATGTCAGCCAACTCTAAAAATCTACTAAGCCGTGTTTCATTTGCTCTGCATAATTTTAATTTCATTGTAATAAAAAATTTTCAAGAACGAATTGATTTATAAAAGCGAAATCAATTTTTTTTCTTCTAACTTTTCATTTTTACGGAGCATGTTTCACGAGCTGGTTGGCTGGCTGTGCGTCATGTCTTCAATCGAAACGATTTCCCCAACGAAATTACGCCCGAAATTTCATTCTCGAGCACATTACGGTAAAGATGTCAGAGTAGAAGAGTATCCCTACATGGTGCGATTTATCTACAAAGAAGTTGGATACACAAGATTGTGTGGTGCCTCTGTCATATCGATGAAATGTGTTCTAACTGCAGCACATTGCATTTGGGGACTTAATAGGCAGCGAATTCGAATAGCCACCATGAAAGGCGCCCGAACAGTTCATGTAAAAAGAAAAGTTAAAAAGATCTTTCTGCCATCTTGGTACTCGAGCAGTACAAAAAACGGCGATATTTCCATTTTGCTGTTGAAGACTCGCATAATTACTTCGGAAGCGAAAATTATGCAATTGGATCTAAGAAACGTTAAACCGAAAAAGTTCAAATCGCTTGGCTGGGGACGCATATCACCGCATGAAACAGAGAACAGCACACTTCGTTTGATCTCATCAAAGTCCTTATCGGGAATATTGTGTGCTAAATATACTAAGTCATATACGAAAAATATGCTTTGCGCTGCACCGAATTTTATTCGAGCTGCTCGTGGTGATTCTGGAGGACCAGCCGTATCAAGTGAGAACAATAAACAGATTGGCGTTACATCATTTCTACGAAAGCCTAGCACTTTAAAACGAAAAGTTATCATTGTATACACACGATTGGGTAGTCCACGGATAGCAGCGTTTGTTAATAAAACCATGTCGAAATATTGTTGAGCTTAGGTTAAGAAGGAGGAAGAACTTATTATAATAGATTGACTAGTTTAACAACATTTAAGAATAATTTTAAACAAAATGAATTGAATTAATAGAAAATTACAGAACATATTTTACAAAAACAAAGGGAGAGAGAGAAAATAAATTTAATAAAAAATACAACAACAAAATTTTAAAGAAAATGGTAAAAGGTAAGCGCAAAACGGAATAAGATTCTACGACATGCCAACATATTTCTTTATATTGTATCTTTAAGGTAGATTTTTTTGTTACCCCTTTGAAACCACCATAACACCATATATTTTGCGAAATCTCATTTCAAATTTTAGTTAATTGCAAATTAATTAATTATTTTTTTTTTTTTTAAGTTTGTTGCGCTTCAAACGTACTTGGCAACTTTAGAAGTTTTGCAACGTTGCAACGTAAATAATTGAAATAAAAATGTAAATTGTGGAAGAGTTCCATTGTATATAACAGACAGAAGGAAGCGAGGCAGACTACATATACGTATATATAGTCTACTGGAGGGTATACTATATATATTAAACCGAAATATAATTGGAAGAATTCATACGGGCAGCCAAGAAAAAGTTTAATGTCATCTTAAATTATAAATTATCGCAGCTAAAACTTATTTCTATATTTAATGAGAAGTGTAGAAGCAAGTATTTTGATCAGATAAACTGGTACTAAAGACTCTATCTGAACTATCTGAAATAATAATATTTGGCATAGGAATATTTTCTAAATAGTTTTATAACTATTTATAAAGCATATCAATACAAATGAATATAATGAGCTAGATATACAGAACATTTTTGTACATTTGTTTGTGCATACATCACGGTATAGCCACTGTTTGGATTCAAAATCGAATTACTGAAAAATAAGACGCTTTATTGTGAGTAACATTTAGAGTTTATTTCATCCAAATCTCTCGAGCAGCAGTGTCAAAGGATTAATGTTAAAATATAAATAAAAATACTAAGCTTAAAAATTGCCTAGCACTAATGCTATTTAAACTTGTGTTTGCCAGTGCTTTTCAAACCTATGAGGTACTATTCAAACTACATATATACAAAGGAGTATAAAGATAGAGCGAAACTAAATAAAATATACTAGTTTAGTCTCATTTCCTAATAAAAATAGCATATTCTCAAATTTTTGGTCCAATTTTTTGGTCACGAAATTTATTTGGATGATTTAAATTAATTAAATTATTGTTTGTTCTAAATTTAAAAGTCAAAATTGACTAAGCAAGCCAATTATTTTTTAGAATATAAAATTGAATATTCTTTTTATACAAACTACCCATTTAGTTGTCTAAATTTAAAGTCAATTCTTGTATCAACCAACATCAACAGCCGATACCACTAAATGCTGCTTTGATATTTTCTCCAAAAATTTGCTTCAAAATTTTTTAATGATTTTTGAAAGAAATATTGCAAAGAGCACAAAAATTATTGCAAAGAGAAATATTTCAAAATAGCCAACTTCGAATATATTTCTAACTGCATGCTTTCGAAAGAAACAAACATTAAAGGATACTAGGATACACTATTTCAGCTAATACACGAACCTCTGCTAATTCGTATAAAAAGCAAACACAGTTCAATGTGTTTTCAATTGCTGAATACAAATTCGAAAATATAAGCAGGCATTCGAACTTCATTTCATGTATTCGAAGTATATGAGTACATGCGAAATTGTTGTAGAAGTACGCACAGCTTTATGTGCGAATTTTTCGAACAGTAACCACCCTTCTACGACTTCATAGAAATAATTCGCGTTCGAAACACAGAACTTTCTCTTTTGATTCATCTGCACTCTGCACTCTTTCACTTACACGACATTGTTCGTTTCATCATACAAAACATTGCTTAAAGCCGTTAGTTCAGTAGCAACTCTGATTGTGTGTTGACCGTGAAAATGTATACAGTAAAGGAAAGGATATTTCAAAAAAGTTAAATTACACAAAATATTAAAGCGAAATTGTCAAACTGTGAAAAAAAATCAGCTAAATGACAAAATGAAAAAAAGTAATGTAAACGTTAAAAGGATTTATAATTGCAATACGAGCAGTGTGGGAACTATCTACCACCACAAACAAATGTTGCAAACAACTCGCTGAAAACTGTCGCTTTGAGCATTATTCATCAACTGCAAACAAACAGCGAGGACAGCAAGAAATGCTTTGACAACAAACAGGATAACTGAGTTGCAACTTTATTCCCACATATAAAATAATATCGACAACAGAAATGTTGTCACTTGTGATATTTTTTTTTTTTTTCTATTTTTCATCATCACATCTATGGCGTAGTAAAAAATTCAAAAGTTTGCAACTTCCATTGCCAAGTCAAACAATTCACAGCAATTAAAGCACTTCAAAGTCAACTACATCCTGCTACAGACAAGCGCAACTATTAACAACTTTTTGTCTTAAAATGGTGAGTTTCATGCAGAAGAATATATGCGTAAGTGTATTCATTCTCTGTGCTTGATTATGCATTTTATTGGATTTATTATTCTTGTTCTTAATTAAATTTGGTTCAGTACTTTTCATTTGTTTCATAAAATATCTTCAACTAGTTGTGAATTTTAATGCCTTATGGCTGACTGCACAAATTCAAAAATTGTTATATGTTTCAAATACCTGTTGCACAGCCTTTCAGACATAAATATCACAGCACAAAAAATTATTGTTTATTTGCACAGTATTAATCTGAGAAATTTAACTCCTATAATGTATGTACGAGGGTCGCCTCTATTACACATTGTGCGTACATAAATAAGCAAATTAGTACAATTTGAGGATTTCAAAATATTTATTTTGACTTTCGTAATCTCCGATTCTAAGTAGAGGATAACTTAAGCCTTATAACACGAAGTTTTCAGAACATTTAATATCCTGAAATGAGATATCGCCGGAAAGGTGTGACACGTGGTCTTCAAATATAAGAACTTATGCAATATATCTCGAGGAGAGCATTTAAATGATAGAATTATGGTTGGCAAAATTTTAAAATAAACTCGTAAAATTCCGGCGAAGTCCTAGTCGAATGCAAAAAGATCGAAATCTCTATCTACTACCGTTTCCGAGATTCTTTCGTTCATACAGACGGACAGACGGACATGGCTATATCGACTTCTCTATCACTCCTGACCATAATCGGCGTAACTTTGGGTGGCCTCCGACCATTATTTCTAACTGTTACATACATTTGCACAAAGCTAATACAGGGCCAAAGAATTATATATCAAAATGGTTTCACTTCTTGGTGATGATTTTCCAAAATAAAACATTCACTCAAAAAATCTTCGAGTTGATATCTCTCTGTCTAGCTGCCCGTATGATAATTGATATTCTGGACACTATAATAGATAGAGCTTTCAAATTTTAAAATTTTATTCTCCTATTCATTCCATAGATCACTTGTATTCAATGAACACCATAACACCTCACCCCTACCTAAGGGGTTTTTTGTATGAAAAAATTTGGATTACCTTACGTTAATTCTTATCAAATATTTAATTCAAAAATCCAAATCGGATCACTAAATGGGGTAGCCACATAGAAATCTGTCCAATCTTTCTGACTTTATGTTTCCAAATATTTAGGCCCTGTACCGAAGGTACAAGAGCCTATTGGTAGTGTACAAATGTATGTAACAGGTAGAAATAATGGTCAGGGACCCCCCCCCCCCCAAAGTTACCCCCATTATGGTCAGGAGTGATAGAGGAGCCGATATAGACATGTCCATCTGTCCGTCTGTATGTACGTAAGGATCTCGGAAATGGTAATAGCATTCGACTAGGACTTCTCCGGAATTTAACAAGTTTATTTTAAAACTTTGAATGTACCCTCCTCCCCCTTCCCCATAAAATGACCCCCAAGCCTAAAAATTTCTTTGGTACTTCATTCATTAAGTGTGCCAGTATAGAGATATCGTCTCTCTAAGCCAAAATCCAAAACGTTCATCAAAATCGGATAATAAATGACTATTTTATAAGCATTTGAATTTGAACGACCTATGATACTACCGTCCTCCCTTTTTTTCCTACTAATATTATAAATCCGAAAGTTTGTATGTATGGATGTATGTATAGATGTATGTATGGATGTATAGATAAATAGATGTATGTTCCTGTCTTACGACTAAACCGCTTAACCAATTCGTATGAATTTTGGCATAGAGATAGATGGGATGAGGGAAAAGAACATAGGCTACGTTTCGCCAAATTGGAGGGGGCGTTGCCCCACCGCTCATATAAGCTCAAAATTATCAAATATGTTTGCATCCATATAAGGTACAGAGATACAATTTGGTACACATGTTAAGAGGATCATGAGAAGTCAACCTGTTAAGTTTGGTTAAAAATAGAGGGACGATACACAACCCCCGTATAGTTTCACAAATGAGGCAAAATAAGAAAAGTAATTAGTTATGCTACTTTTTATCGTAAGATACGCGGACGAAGTCGCTTGTAGTCTATATAGGCCAATAGCGAATCACTAGAGGGATCAACACTGATATAAATCGTTAGGAATAGAACATCTCGTAGACGATCCTACTCGACTGCAGCGTTCTTTCTTGATATTTATAATGTTTTGGGAAAAATGAGGAAACTTATATGATTCGAATAGGATCCATCTGCATCCGTATGGCATAGGTTATTGGGTTTAGTTTAAGATACAACAAAATTGCTGTTTCAAGCTAAAGTTTGTCAAATTTTATGTCCATTTTTTCATTCAAAAAATGTGCGAAAGAGCTGGTTTGTATGAGTAACACTCCTTTGGCGTATTCATTAAATACTTCTTATCTGAAGAGAGAATAGGAGAGAGTCTTTAATTTCTCGATGTTCATATGGACAGCCAGACAGACGGACATGGTATATTGACTCGACATTTTCTAAGGGTAGGCCCCCTTTCTAGTGTGCCTATTTGGAACTTTGACGCATATTTTATTGGGATTAAGAAAAAAACTTGAATAGATTGCATACAAGTTAGCTGAAGAACCAATAGAAGACCAATTTAAATATCCAAAATTGATGGCTCTATCTCTTATAGTTTTCAATATAGTTTTCCTTATTCATAGGAATAGCAAAAAAAGACGAGCATGTCTAAATCGTGTTGACTTTTGATGCTGAACATGAATGTATGCACTTTTTATGACGTCGTATAATGTTAAAATGATATTTCCGTAGCCCAATAGAGAGCTGATAAGACCAGCATTGGTTATTCAAGCTTCTGACGAAACTAGTTGATTGAGAAAACGACCCAAGTATATCAAATTTTATATAATTTTTTCTGCAATTAATACTGACATATTACACATTCCACTTACTCCAACTAAAAATGTAAATTTTCTTACACTTTTAACTTTTAGAAATACAATATTTCAACACGGAATACTTGCTTCGTTGAATTCAAATAGCCAACCAGTGCAACAATCACAAGAACTACCCTTAAACAAATAGGGCAATATATCCGTACATATTTCTTCGACTTCGACAACGAAAAGCAATCAAAGTCAGTTTATGCAAATACTGTCAAGACTTGCCTGTACACACATAGATATACGCAAAAATTTGCATAATATAGCAGTGTTAGTGTCTGAGCGTGTGTGTGTGAGTCGTTGTGCGAAGTGACCTTTCCAGGTTCACACGCATAAATCTGTTCGACGCTCGTTTTCGTTCAAAAAACTATTATTGACGTAGAAATAAAAATAAATTTGAGCACAGTTTTGCTAACTGGCCACGGTTTCACGAATCGTGCTGTACGGCGTATGTGAGTGACCGGAAACTGACGGTTGAACGTGCCCGCTTCCGGTATAATTACGTTGCGTTCGATATGCGCTGTCCTGTTCGCGCGGCATGTATCCGTTTATGTCTGGTGTTTTTTTTTTTTTTTTAGGCTCAACTGAACGGACGGTAGTTGTTATGTATTTATGGTTTTCTGTTGAAAAGTTGTGTTTTCATATCGGTCACGTATTGCATAAAAAAACCTGGTGAGCATGTGTGGCGTGAGAGCGGTGTTGAGCGTAAGTGGGAGTGAAGTTGTATCCTTTCTTTCTGCTGCAACGCTATACAATAACTTTTCACATTCATTTAATCATTATCGTGCATTGATTCATTGATGCCGCAGTGTATACAAGTAAGTAAGTAAGTAAGTCAGTATATTAAGTTGTCGTCGTTGTTATTAATCTTATTGGTCATGTTATTGTTCTTAATGGCACTTTGTGTGTTTATTGTTTAATAATTTGGCACTTAACTCAATCTGTCCTTCAAACATAACATACAAAGCAACACACACGCTCACTAACTTATATCGAACACATTAATTGCCCTTTGGTTATTAATTTATATGCGTTGCAGTTAGGCGCTACGCTTGTTAATTTTTATAAGACTTTTATGACATAATCGACTTCATAACTTTATGTTTTTTTCTTTTGCTTGGTTTGTTTTGACATTTTTTCATATAAAGTGCGATTCAATGACATAAAATAGAAAAGATAAAATGTTGAAGCAGGTATGTAACTCTTTACCATAAAGCATGAATATATTCGCCAATAGTATGTCAAATTAGAAGATAGGTTGCCGAAACTGTCGATGTTTCAAACTCCTTATAGATACTGTAGCAGCAAATTTGCTGCTTAATCTTAAACAAAATATGTTCAATGTGATATATAGATTTGCGTATGTACCACTCGCATTCAGTCATTATGCGCAAAGCTTAATTTTCGGGGATCTCCAACCGTTTACGATTCCATCTAGTACAATATCCAAATTTTTCTTAACGTGTCTCCATATTGGATCGACAATTCGCAGTTAAATCTGTCTGTTGATTACCTAGTAAAATATGCGATTTAGAAGGCAGGATAGCTTCCTTAATATGCACGACAGATACACACGATCGCAAAGATCACATATGGTGCCTGAGAGTTAATCTGGTGTTCAGAAGGAGCACCAAGTTTTTCACTTTACCTTCGAAGTAAATTAGCGTTTAAAACTTGAAAAAACATATCACTGTTTGGTATGTTTGTTCCAATTCTTCGCCCAGTGTTTAAAAATGTGCAGGTATTCTTGAAGTCCGTCTGTTGCCTTACACCACTCTTTAAACATAAAATTTTTCTTCAATCATGGTCAAATGACGCAATCAGCACAGTGGACGGCATGATATTCTGCACTTCTGTATGTGGAACAGAAAGATCCGCTGTGTAAATTTAAATGAGTGATGAGTGTTTGATGTTTCAACTGGCATACACTTAGCATTATCAACGGTTTGTCATAAACTGTTGATATAAGTCCTAATATTAATAAGTTTCACCCAATTTTAGACATCTTTGCACAAAAACAATACTTGCCATCTTCACATTAGTCACACACCAATGGTAACATAAGTCGAATGATGAGTGAATTTAATGCTTTAAACCTAATCTAATAGAACCAGTTTATCTAGACTCCAAAACGAAAATAAAGATCTGCTTCTGTTTGTGATCACTTTTACACTCTTTGATACATCGAGAAAATATCGTAACACAGAACTTCCTTGATCAACCATTAGTAGAAAATTTTATACAAAATATCTCCTGATACCTTAAAATCTTTATAGATCTTAGTTGCACAGATTTGAATTAGATTTTAAGCAGAATATGTTCTTCCAAAGCTTGATTTTGAGATTTGGCATAATAAATGTGTTCACAGCCTTTCTGGTCTCCATCAAGATATTGGTCTATTATATTGGATCGAATTGTATGGGATGTATATCTCTGCAATAGCATAAAGAGCCCGTAAAAACTAATGACTGATTTTTTTTTTTTTTTTTTAGTAATGAAAAGTGCTTAGGACCTTTAGAACCCAACTACTAATTATAGCCACTAGTTCAGTAGTTCAGTACAACAAAAATATTTCAATAAAACAAAGAAAATTATATAAAAGTACGAAAATATGTAGTAAAATACAGTGCCCATTCCCCTGACCGCTTGTGGATACGCCCTTGATTGCGATTATTTCCGGCTTTACCCGATTACTTGTTTCATTTTAAACCAATTCTCTCCAGAAATGTCCTTTATAATGCAAATTCTTGCTAACCCATGTGTTTTCTTTATTGCCATTTTCTAGATAGCATTGGATCAGAAATGAGATCAAAGATTTTCGGTGATAGTTGTTATCAAACTAGAAAATCGGAAGGTAAAATGACATTTCTTGCAGTCATCAGATTTAGTTTGGATTTAATTTCAACGTCGACTCGAAAAACCGATTGGAATATATATTTTCCGTATTGTACTTCCCAGGTTTGATGAAGTGGCTTATTTACATGCCGTATTGTTATTTTCTAGATAGAACCCTTTTATATTTTTACCCCAGTATGAGAGAATAATTACTAGCAAAGATAAAGGATAACAACACATCAATATTCTCTTTCAAACATATACCAAAATACTCTTTTTAATGACCTTGTTCAAATTGAACCATTAGTGCAATAAGTGGGAAAAGTTTAATCGAGGATAAAAACCATTCTCATATCATCATTTTCTCATATGAACTCTGAATTGATATCCTACTATAAACATATGTCTTGATATTTGGGTACTCCTACTCCTTTTTTAGATAACTCATATGCAACCCCCTTTCCATATAGGACGATACTAACCATACAATTTTTTTTTTTTTATATATATAAAATTTATTTGATAGGATAATATTATTCTTCTATTATAATCTTCAAACTGTACAAATTATTGCGATAATGTTTTCGAAATGCATTAACAGTCATCTTCTTCTATTAGGTGTAACGCCGATTCCAATAATAGTCCTTCTTAATCTTCTTATTGGACGCCTATGTGGCAAACTGCTTGCAAGCCTTTTGGCATGATTTAGAAGCCTGAAGTTATAGCGGCTTGTGTGGTGAATGATTTCTTGTTTTATGGCGTTCAGCCTTAAGTCTCGGTGTAGTGTTGTGTTGCGGACGTAACAGGGGCACCCTGTAATCTCACGAAGACTTCTATTTTGCAGCTTTTAAACTAGCTCCCTGTGTGTTTTGGCTGCAATGACGCATATTTGTATCACATATTTCTAAATAGAAGCCACCGTACAGTTGTAAACTGCTCGCTTGCAGCGTAAGGACGTCTTACTCCTCCTATTAAGCATTCTAAAGAGCTGCCTTAGTCTGAGGCGACATCAAATTATAAATTATGGACATATCGTGTAAATGTAAGCCTCTTATCCAGTGGACTTGCCTGCATTTAGTTTAATATTCCATCGCTTGGTCCATTTCGACGTCGTCTGCATGAGATGCCAATATGACTTTCTCGGGTGGCATTATATTCTCATCGGGGACAGGGAGATCAGTAGTGAACAAGAAGTACAGCAACGATGTCAGCACACTTCCTTGTGGAACTCCGGCTCTCATGCGATGGACAGTTGAAAGCTTCTCTCGCACTTTCACTTGAAAATGACGATCTTCCAAGTAAGAACGTATCATCAAGTAGAATGGGGATGGAAGGATAGCCTTGATTTTCGCTAAAAAACCAGCGTGTCATACTTGGTCAAAGGCTTCCTGCACGTCTAGAAAAACTCCATTGCAATACTTCTTTTCATTAAACGCCTTTAAAATGTGGTTCACTAACCAAATTGATGCTCTGGTATAACCCTTTGGTATACTCCCAGCTCTGTTACCCGCGTCGCAAAAATTCTTTCCCAAATCTTCGACAATGTAGGTAGAAGGCTTATAGCACGATATGAGCTAGCAATATCTTCAGACTTGCCAGGCTCATGGATCATAGTGATCCTCGCTAGTTTCCACTTGCTAGGGAAATGATGCATCCTCAATATTGCTTTAATGTTAAATAAAGAAACTCACGCTTTGGCAACCATACAATTGAAGCATTCCTATTTTTACTTTTTTTATTTTTACAAAATATTCTATTTAGGTCCACATCGGATCATTAGTTTTGGTATCCCT
The DNA here is from genome assembly GCA_035044805.1 of Leucophenga maculata. Classification (NCBI taxonomy): domain Eukaryota; kingdom Metazoa; phylum Arthropoda; class Insecta; order Diptera; family Drosophilidae; genus Leucophenga; species Leucophenga maculata. The sequence continues at coordinate 1,320,201 of JAWNNP010001279.1, read as the reverse complement.
CTTACAAATCTGTGCACCTTTATGAATTAAAAATGTTGTCATTGTTGTTAATTCAGCTAATTTAGCTGGAAACGCCGAATTCGCTGTACTTTGTGTCTATTTTAATAAAATATACTATAAACCTACAAGTCGGACCACTAAAAAAGGTGACCTCACTACATTTCGATATAGATATGTTCGTCGGTCTGACTGGGAGCAACAAGAATTTGGAGACTATAAAGAAAGAGTCTTCAAGTTTGGTTATTTAATGTTAAATTAGTATGTAGTACCCATAAAAACCTTTCCCTCCTCTCTGAGTTTTTTTTTTTTTCTATTTTTAATTTACCAAAAATGCCAAATTTTGTATATTTTACTTAAATTCAACGGAAATATTCCATATAGATCTATATTGAACCAAAAGAAGAGGTGGCCGCTACACAAATCTGTCTTTCTGACTTTAAATTCCCGCCAGAGGACCTAACACAGCATAAAAGTCCTAATTAGTCACAGAAGGACGAGATTTGCTGCATATGTAAAGTAAATCGGAAGATTTAAGAGGCATCTCCTGCGTAAGCTATTAGCTCCATATACGATTTTGTTCTTTTTGTAAGGGTATGTGCAAACATCTTCGCGTGTAAGCAAGGTACTATACATAAGCCTACTCAATAAAAGCCGTAGGGTATTTCAAAGTTGTCTTACATATTAAAACCAAATTACTCAACAATTTATCTGTAAATTTGACTTGTATCGTTATCTGCTTCAATGTCTGCTGCTGTAATTTGGCAATGCATGTTGGTCTTAATTAAAGTGCAATTTAGTGCCAAAAAAAAAAAAGAACAGGTTTCTATAAAGGCTGAGCAGCTTGACTCAATTAAAAAATTAAGCTAACTGGCACACTAAACGCTCCACAATAACGCAGCAATGCCTCTTAAATATTCGTAAGTTCGGCTGCGCCACAGACAAGTTGCTGTGCGAATGTCAGCCCAAAAGAATGTCTCTGCCTGTTTAAATTTTAAAACGAAAAAAAAAAAAACCAACTCCAGCTGCAGTTCATAAGCATTTAAATTTACATTTCGTAGTTCCTCTGATACAATAATTACGCTGTGCTATGTTAATTTATAGCAAATTAAGTCATAAATCGACAGCAAATGTCACTCGCCAGCTCAAAGTCATTTTGGAATACTAAAGATCTCAATCAGAGCATACGGACGATTGGGTGGCATAGCATATTCGCCGAAGACCTACCACAAGTCGGCCTTACATAATGCCTGACTTTGGCGAGTACTTCATTGTGCATGATTTATGCGGCATGCAATCAAATACGAAGCATGCCACGCCCACTAATTGTGGTCGGGCAACGTTAGCTTGGCATTTTTATGTGCGTTTCGTGCGCTTCGAAACCAGGCAGCCAGAAGGACACAACCAGGACAGTTAGATCAGCGCTGGATTGGCAAACGGGGCACAGCCACTTCATGAAGTCATCAGCAGCGAAAATTCGCTGCCTAGCTTCTAGTGTTTCAGATTTTCGCCAGTATGTCGCAGTCATAAAAATGTTTTTTTCATCTGCGCTTTTTATGGTTTTAATTTTATATTGACAGAGTATGAGGAGGTAAAGCCTGACACAAGAACGACACGAATATTTACATAAACAGTTCATTTATTTAATTTATGACTGGACAAATCATTTTCAGTCTCAGACACAACAGTGTAGTAGCTGCGGTGCAAGTAGTTCGCAGCAGCGGCAGCAACAGCGGCAACGGCAACGGCGGCTTTATACTCATCAACATTTTAATGACGAAGTACTTAAATATTTGTGCGCATAAAGCAATTTTCAAAATTCGCACAACAGCTAATTGAACTATTTGCAGCGTTTAAGGGCAGTGCAAGTGATTGACGTAACTTTGCAGAGCTGATTAAAGGCCCCACTGTGCTTACAGTGGAGCAGAAGACTTTAAGAGGCGTAGTTAATCGCTTGTCAGAAGCGTTAAGTCGCTGTTAAGCTTTGTAAATCAGTGCAAACGTGCAATTGAATGCATTTGTGAAGAGCGTTTAATTTAATTTTAGCGTGAAGCGGATCGCTGTTAAGAAAGGATAACGTTTAAAAGTTGCAGCTGACAGCTGACTTTGAACGAACTGTAATGGAAAAGCGCGGCGCGTGCATAACCGGCTTTCATTTCAGTGACACTCGTTTGGCTTAAAAGCGGTAGTAATTGCTCTGCAACAAACAGCAGCACAAATTTGCAATTAATAAAAATAAATACTTGTCGACATACAATTCGCCAATATTACCTCAAGTCCTTCATGCTGTGACTACTATCGTCTAATAACTTGTTGTCATTATGTTATCCTTTGAGCGTTACTTATTTGAAATATTATTAATTTATGTGGTTGACATCGTACATTGAAATGCACCTGCTGTGTTGGCATGCACAGGCTAAGCAGCTGAGTTTAAAAGACATCATTTGATTTCATGCTGTTCCTGTGCTGAGCACAGGGTATCTTGAAAATCGTGCCGGACTTATAGTATTACAGCATTGATCAATTCTCGCAGCTTTAATACGGAAGCAAATACTTCAAAGTGGACTTTCTAAATGTCTGTTCTATATTTAATTTGTAATTAGGTGTAGATGAAATCTTTGAATCTTAGATACTCTTTGAATTTTAATTTAACAACACCATATGACATTTGTCCAAGTGCTAATTCATCGCACTGTCCTACTTCACCGCTTCATGCGATCATTTGATCATTTGAACTTTTGATTTGTCTTGCAACGTTTACGCTTCACTTATCGCGCTTGGCCTAGCACATTTCCCAATTTTGTATTAACTTCATTTATCAAACTAAATCCAGCATTTAATCATTTAATGTGGTTCCACTTCAACGCTCTTACATAAGCTCAGTCAGTCTGCCAATCTTTATATATCTCAATCCAATACAAACATTTTGTATCGCTTACCCATGCCCTCATCTTGCTTGATTGGCGCTTCACTTACTGCCCCATTGAACTCTCGTTTGTATAATCATAATTCAAGCCGTTTATTGTTTATGCATTTAAAATTAATTTCAATCAAAATTCTTTGCAAGAATTTCACGACGTAAGGTTCTTAGTCTCAAATTGCAATTTGTTTTGTTTTGCAATTTATTTGTTTGCCCACAGCTTTGCCAACTCACACCGAATTCGGATGCGACACACTCACAGCTGAGTAATCTGAGATGCAATTGTCAGTGGTAACCCGCTTGAGATGCAGAAGCATGAAGTATTGTGTGCTCGGTAAGGGTTTACTTAACACACACTTCAGTACGCCTCTCAACCCTTGCAGCTTCTGTACAATTTGTGTGGTACAAGTAAACTTTGTGAACAATAAACACGCGAAGTTTCAATCGTGTTTGTGTTGTCGACGCTGGCAATTAGGGCAACAATGAAGCCGCCTACCCCGTTCTGCAACTTTTTCTCTACCTCGATTATTTTGATTGACATTTGTATGGACTAACGTCGGCTTTAGTATCTGCTTTGCCCAAAGTGTGTCGCCTCAAACACTCAATCACACACACACGCACTCACACAAATAAACATGAGTATCTGTGTCTGTACTCGTAATCTTTAATGCCACATTCTCATTGTATAAAATTCGATTTCTAGCATTTGGATTAGGCTTAAATTGCGCAAAAGCAACAATGAATCTTTTACACATTTTATGATTAAAGGTTTTACTTTCAAATCGACTCAATGTAAAATTTTAATTAAAAATATTATAAAGAGAAATATTGGAGGATCCAAGTGTTTTTGCTTTTAGCAATGAATTGATATAAAATCTTTTTATTTGTCTCATGAAAATTATCGCACAACAATACAAAAATATATTTGAAGATATGAACAATAAATCTATTATTACTTACTTACTTATGTGGCCCTCAACCGTCTGCCGGTCATGGCCGCGTCAGGCTCCATAATCTTGTACGCGCTGGCGCCAGTCGTTTTGAATGCCAAGTACAGAGAGATCTCTATATACCTGGTCATTCCAACGCGTGTCCGGCCGTCCTCTATTTCGGCGCCCTTCAATCAAGTTTGGGCCCCCCCATGTAAACCATGCGTTCTGGAGCTCTTTCATCCATTGAAAGGAGTTGCCCATTCCAGTGCATCCGCTGGAATTTTATGCGCTGGACTATTTCAACCTCATCGAATAGCTCGCACAGCTCGCGGTTCATACGGGACCTTAACTCGCCGACGACTCTAATAGGACCGAAAATCATGCGAAGAATCTTCCTCTCGAAGACTTCCAACGCTGTTTCATCTGACTCATTCACGGTCCATGCATCTGCGCATGTCTTGATTCTTGTCTTTCGAGAGAGGGCTTTACTTCTCATTTGCTTGCTCAGCTCAAAACAGCATCTGTTTGCAAGAGTGACTCTTTGCCTGATCTCCAGTCTGACGTTGTTGTTGCTGGTTATCTCGGATGCAAGATAGACAAAGTTTTCTACAACACTAAAGTTCAAATTCTCCATCGCCACTGACCGTCCATGACGCGATGACGGAGTGCGAGAAGACACCAAGTACTTCGTCTTGTACTCATTCACCGCTAGACTCATGAGCCGAGACTGTTTTTCAATCTCTGAGAACGCCTTGCTGACTCGCCGTTCCTGCGTGCCGATGATATCGATGTCATCGGCGTAAGCGAGCAGCATCACTTCCTTTTGGAAGATCGAGCCCGACAAACCCTGTATGTACGTGCACTGGCTTAGGATGTATTCCATCAGAAGATTGAAAAAATCGCACGACAGAGCATCGCCCTGCCTGGAACCTCTCTTTGTATCAAAGGGGTCGGAGAGGTTTTTTCCCACCCTGACAACGCTTTGTGTGTGTCGTCATGCAAAGACGGACAGTCTTTGCCGGGATACCTAGTGCAGACAGGGCGTCGAAAAACTTCGATCGTATCGGCGTGTCGAAAGCGGTTTTGTAATCGACAAATAGATCATGTGTGTCTTTGTTGAACTCATGGGTCTTCTCCAGGATTTGTCGTTATATGAATATTTGGTCACTGGTCGACCTTTTTGGTCTGAAGCCACACTGATATCGTTCTATGAGTGAATCCGTAAATGGCTTCAGCCTATTACACAATACGAGTGACAGAATCTTTTATCCAATGTAAAGAAGACTTATTCCGTGGTAGTTGGCGCAAACAGCGAGTCTCCATTCATAATGATACATAATGATAGGACAGAGAACACTGAGATTCCAGTCATTGGGTATGCGTTCATCGGACCATATCTTGCATAAAAGTTGGTGCATACTCCTAACCAGCTCTTCGCCGCCGGTCTTTAATAACTCAGCTGGCAGCCTATCAGAGCCTGCCGGTTTGTTATTTTTCAGCTTTTTAATAACTGAATTGACCTCGTTATAGTCCGGTGGCTCTACAAAAGTGCTATAATTAACTGGTGGTACCGGTGTCAATTGTCTGTGTGCTTCATCGCCTCCGAGTAGGTTGGAGAAATGACTCCTCCATAATCTCATTGATTCCTGTTCATCCGTTACCAGATTTCCATTGTCATACTTACAGAATGTTACTCCGGGCTTAAAACCTTGAGTCAGAGGCTTGACCTTTTGATAGAATTTTAGAATATCTCAACATCCTAAACTCCTGCCTTTCTTGCTCTTTTTTCTTGCATCTGGAAACGTGTTTCTCATCTCTCCATTGCTCTCGATATTGCTCTCTAACAGCTCGCATTGCTCTCGATAGCAGAGTTCACTGATAGGAAGCGTTCATTTCTACAGTAGCATTGCGACACTCCTCGTCCTACCAAGAATTATTCACAGGTTTTATATAACCAATGACATCCTCTGCAGCCCTATTCATGGAGCGAGTGATATGTTTCCATTGTTCACAAATATCGGAGCAGTCGGGAGAGTGTGTTTGAAAATGCGGTTTCTAAATACAAAATCAAATATAAAAATAGGCTCCTATTACACAAAGCAATTTTGAATTAGTGTGGGCCTATGCTCTATGGGGCACCGCTAGCAATCCATATCTTGAAATTGGCAACATACGTCATCAAGTGAGAAATAAAATGCACTGAAAAATCGTTTGTAACCTCGAGTCTGCTAAGAGTTCAATTTTTGAAATTATTTTTCTTAGAGCTTATACAAAAATAGCACAAAAAGTAATTTTGAGAAAATGCTATTCAAATTGTTTTCCAAACGAACCCTAAAAGTGCCTAAAGCCATTGCAAAAGCAATGTCCTTACAATGCAAATTAATAGAACATCTTAAGAAACATAGGTGAAACACAATCGCATAAAATACACGTATAACAAGTCACTGTTTCCATATATTTCGCTGCCGCATTCACAATTACTCTCAACAACTCAGCTACTGCCACTTCTCAGCCTTTTTGACATATTGTAAAGATACACAAACAAAAAACTTTAAACATCGATCTTGGCCGCAAAAGTACTTCCACATGCGGCGCAACTAAAAGCTAAAATCTCCAGCTGTGCCAGGTTTACAAGAAAGCAAGAAATTCAGATTTCTTATAGGGTGAAGCAAGTCCGGCAGCAAATTCAGGCAGGACAAAATGTAAGTCACAAAAATGTTTGACAATTTGTTGTATTTTTTTTTAAGGATATTATTTCTATTTTTTTATGACGTCTTTTGTTGTGTAAGCAAGATTTTCTTGTATATCCTTTAAAGGTGCAGCGATTAGTAGTAACATGCTTTTGTTATGCAGTTTGAAAAGTGTAATAAAAAAATATAATGACATATTGTCGTGCAGACATGATTGCTCTTGAGTTTATTCCAGATACTAATTTGTATGCTAAGTGCATTATGTATACAAATGAATATGACACGCCTACTTTTATGTATATACTACATACAAAACGCATCTATCACTTTACAGTTTTTGTAAAGACGTAACAAAAAAAAAATAATCACTACCACATGTTACTTGACGCTTTAACCTACCATGTGATACTTTTTCTTTAGACTGGCTAAGTACACAGCTTGACATTTTTTGTCAAGGGTATTCAAGTTTCGGCAACACTGAATTTAATATTTTTTTCTGTTTTCTCTCTTTTTTATTATTATTATTTTTTTTTTTTTTTATACTTTTTGGCTGCTAATTTTTTTCATACACAAACAACACATTTCTGACTGAACGTTCGGTCTTGTTAGCATCCTTCGACGCTTACTCATCATTTGTATCTTGGCTTCTTTCGATTTTGATATTCTTTCTTTTCTTCTTTCTTTTTAGCCATTTTGTGGACACTTGAGCAACTATTATGGTTTCGAATAACTACAGAATGCCGTCCATGTCGCTGTAGATGCAAGGCAAGAATAAAAACCAAGTAGAGTATACAAGAAGAAATAAGTTCATAAAACAATTGGCTCGATTTGCAGTGAGATTTACTTGACCTGTTTGAACTTTGTTTGTGCTTTTACAATTGTTGGTGTTGCTCGTTTTTGCCTGCATTGACCTCTCACACATGTTGAACATTGACCACGATTGGCCTTTAGCTGGCAAATAAAACGACAAGCAGAGGCAAACTGCGTATCTATGTCGCTGTATGTGTATGTGTTGTGTCTTTTAGAAACAATTTTCCGTGTTGCAACTACTTCACTTCTATCTCTTGAATCATTTTGAATCGTTGACTTAATTGTTCTGTTTGTAACACTTGGGCTTATTCTTATAGGAATTTTTATCGTAGATGATAAATGCAATCAATCACACGCACACACAGTAGCAGACACACTCACACAGTGCAAATAGAAAACTGCCAACTACCAAAGTGAAATGGATTTTCAATTTGAATGTGTGTCCTTTATCCATTCTTAACATCACTTCGTCTCTTTCGTTTTGACTGCATTGAACGCTTTTAATCAATCGCATACGGGCGCCATTTATATTCTTTCTTTTATGCCTCATAATTGCTTCGCATTTGTTGGCAATTTAGTTCGACAAGTGCACTAAAGGACACTTTACCACATTGATCCTCTTTCATATATGTGCTCTTCTTTACTCTCACTGTATTCATACCTATCTAACTATCTCGCTCTATGGCTCATCTCTATTGCCTGTTAGCAATTGATTACATATGCATTTATGCTATGCCATATGTAATTCCAATGAGCTCCACTTAGAGCATATGTAAGTGCATTGCACTAACTAAAAGTTTGTTGTCGGTTTGTGTAGGGTGTGTCTTGTGTGTATGACTCGGATTTCCGTGTTAATAAATAAATGCAATACGGTTTACATATCCAATACGGCTGCAGTTGTCTGTCTCCATGAGTATTGAGTAGCTCATTCAGTCTTTGACTGATTCCTCGATTGGAAGCTGTGGCTGACTTTTAGTCGAAGCAGCAATTAATGCCTCCAATTATGGCAAACCACACTGAAAAAAAAAACGCTGTGTTAAGTTTTTTGTTTGACATTGTTCAGCAGCGCTGTAAACTGTTTGCACTGAAGTACGGCTTTGTGAAAGGCTTATGAAATTTAAATTTCTGTATCAAGTATCTTCATAAATGCTAACTGCAGAAATTAATGGAAGCAGTTAGCATATATGTTGCCCTTTGAAATAGCAAAGGTATTGGCATTCATTACTGACTTTTAGTACTGCTACAAACACATGGCATTTTAGTTTTATCAAAAAGTTTCTGTTAGTCGAAAGGCTAGTCAAAGAAATTGCGTCCAAAAGTAAAGCATTTTCACTTTAGAGCATGTTTTAAGTGTTTGATTTTGTTTTCTTATTTAAACAAACCAACAGTTAGCACCTGCAACGAGCAAGGAAGGTTCTATATGTAGGTATGAGAGTAGGAGAGTCTTATTTGAAGCTTGTATCATTTATTGCATGCGAGATTTTAAAAAATCCAAGTAGACAAGATGGATAAATTTTGTTTAGAAACAATATTCACCAATTATACTCTTCGCTTTAAAATTCAGCAATGTTTTAGATTTTAAAGCAATTTAATACAAATTTCAAATAACGACAATAAAATAATTTGAAAAAAAAAAATCTACCATTAGTGGCGACGGCGACTGCGGTTAAATTACGGATATATAACTTAAATTCAAACGAAATAGAACGCAGGTGCAAATGTGCAGTCGAGTAGAATCGATGCGTGCCTTTGTATCTGCAGCTGTAGCAGCACTTTTTTGCCGCCGCAAAACAAATAAAACAATGCCGTTCAGTTTTAAATAACAACAGCAACCAAAACCAATGCTTGCGCTGACCCACGCAAAGTGTAATTAAATATTTTAATGCAATTTTCAAAAAGTATCTCTCACCACTCGAGCTGTCACTGCATACGGTTTAATAAATTTAAATTCAATAAATTTTAACAGAAATTACATTTGCTTTGCTGCTGCTGTTGTAAATGGGTGACTTTATTTCATGCAATTTTCTTTTGTTGTACTCAAACAAATGTTTATTTTAAAACAATTAAATTAATTTTAAACTTAAAGTGTTGTTGTTCATTGTAATCTATATACTATTTTACTTAAAAATGCATAACATTTTATCTCTCAATTATTTCAGTGACGGACAACAACAAGCAGTCGGCTTAAAGTTGGCAACACAAACAACGACAGCACCAAACAATCGATATGAGGTATTAACTCGGCTTGCGGCAACTCGAATGATCTACATAAACTGTATTAAATGGTATCCTTATGCAGCATTATAAATAAACTGGCGACTTAATACATAATGTGATGTGAAATACATGAAATAAAAACTTTAAAAAGCACAAATAAATATGCCACTTTCATTTGTCAAACTCATTGAACAAGTCGAAACGAAATGCTAAACAATTTATTGCATTGCATATTTATGCCAAACGAAGCTAGAAACAGACACAACCGGTTGGCGTCCCATCGATGGTTAGTGGCACACACTGTCAGCTGTCGCTGTCAATGACAATACTACGTTCGAGCGCAAATGGATGAATATGGAAAATCCTTTTGTCACGCGGCAGCAATCAAGTTGCTCATTCTCAAACGAATACTCTATCCGCCGCTCGACTGCTGCTGCTGATTCACTTGCCGGGCGTATGAGAAATTGTTTAGCATTTGTTTTGACAGCGTTTTGACAAGACACTCAAATGGGAATACAGAAATGTATATAGTGAGAAAATAGACACAGATATATGTATTTAAAAATAAAATAAAGCGCGACAAACAGTGACAAACAAAAGTAAATTAATTGTGTTGAGCACGCCTAAGGCCAAAGACAGAAAATTATCGAAGAAAAATTAATCCTTCGCTGCGTGAGCGTAATAAAAATTTGAGTTAGCTCAGATTTAACTCTGCATAAATTTAAAAAAAAAAAAATAAATAATTAATAATGCAGCAGTCAAAGAGCTTGTTTATTTTGTCAGTGGCATGTAGGGTATGAGTGAAAATTTAGAGGATATAAATTGTTGAGAATTTGTCTTAATCGTTTGTAGTTTTGAGGAAGTTTCTCATGTTGGATTACATTATTCTTGAAGTGTGTTATGCAAAAGAGTTTTGAAAATGTTTTCAGTTTATTAGGTTAGGTTATGCCGAAGAACATCATGTATGAGGCCAAACATGAAGGCTTTAAGGGTTAACGCCATAATCAGCGATAAGCCTGTATACGTTTAAGGCTCTACGCTGCAGCCAGTCATTAAATCTGGATCCCATAGCTCAACATTTATATCTGCAAATCGATAATGACGCGCTTATAAGCTATCTAAAATTCAAATGCTTGTCTAGTATTACTCGTAAATACTTTGCCTTCTGATCAACCTTTTTTTTTTGAGTTCAGTTTGTTGTTGGTGGAGCTACTCCTGAACACCGGAAGCTGCTTCACACACACTTATAGTCTGCATATGAAGCGAGCAGTGATTTGCCTCTGGAGGTGCCTTTAAGGATTGATACATACGCGGTGAAAATGTTGTACAGAAGCACGCTCTCGAGATTACAGCTCTCACTTTTATCTGGAACTGGCGATCTCGTTCTAAAAAAGACACCATTGCAGTAATCTTTGTTGTCATATGCCTTAAGGATATGATTCAAAACTCTGCGAATCTGCTCAATAGCGTAGGCCAACTTGGTAAGATTTCTGCAAGATCCACAATTAGCCCTTGAAGCACATTACAGAGTGAAGAGAGAACGCTGATTGGTCGGTACGCCTCTGCATCGTCATCCTGCTTACCAGGCTTATGTAACATCAGAACTCTTGCAATTGCCATTGAAAATCAATATTCCTTATAAAGAAACCGATCTCAGAAAGTTGGTATATTCAAATACTTCAGTAATATAGATTCAATACGCATTTCAACATGAAATCTTTCTTATGGAAAGTCCTATCAGCGGATATTCTATTTGAATATTAGCTCATCATGTTAAGAGCGAAACAACTGTGGCCTGCAAATGCATTACTTATGCGCATCTAAGTCAACATGCGCATGGTGTATCTATGTCTATGCGATGTCTGCGTGTGCGTGTCTGTCTAGTCGTGCTTAAACAATAAAAATCTATGCAACTAACACAAAAAAAAACAGCGAATCATACAAACTACAAAATTTATTTTGTTTAACATGCACGGAAAAGTTTTTCATCTTATTTTCACACTTTCCGTATGTCTTTCTCTCTCTTCTGATATTTCTACTGCTTTGCGTGTTCTTCGAGACATCTTTGCAGCTGCAAAATTTATTCTTCCCAGTTTTTCCCTATGTTTTATTTTTTTTTTTATTGATTTTGCGTCGCAGATGTTGCACGTATTTCTTACATATTTTGCAAATCGTCTGCGGCACCACTGCGTATGAATAACTTAATATAAAACTTTTGCTTTTCTCGAATTTTCATACGCTTTATGTTGTATACAGTTTGAAAATGGCATTATTAGTTAGTCAAAAAGTTTCTAATGCACTTAAGCAGACATCGGATACTCTACAAAATATACATTCTTAATCAGTTGAACGATCCGGTTCTTTCTGCCTCACAGTTAAAACATTCTCATTTTTGTTTGATCTTTTATATAATTTGAAAGCCAATTGCATCAGAAGCATGTTTTTTTATTCTTATTCTTTTTGAAAATATTGCATTTTCTATGAAGTGTATAAAAGATTCGGCTACACTGAAATTAATTTTTTCTTTTGGCTTCTTCTAAATAAAGCTTAAACTTTCAATGCATCACATTATCAGCTTCTATTTACAGCATTTAATTAGCACACCCAAAATTTTGGGTTTCAGCTTTAACTCGTCTCTCCCTCTCTCCATTACTATGTGACCCCCTAAATACATGTTGTATATTTCTCACTCATGCATTTTCTTTTTAATTAAAATCAACTTGCAACTCTATCTGGCTTTTTGGATAAATTTTAAGCGCTATAAAATTTCAATCTGCTCATCTTTCGACTTTAGACTCGGTCAATAACTAATCCGCACACATACATAAGTCAAACGCCTATTGAACTCCACAGACTAATGGCCAAGTCCAAGTGCAAGGCATATGTGGCAGCACAACTTAGTTCCAACGCTGAGCTGCCTGCGTATATATATGCCATGAAAGTTCTACTTTTTACCATTTCAACAGGAAAATTTCGCTTCATTTACTTTGTCATAGTTTTGAGTTACATTGAGACTGAAATGAAATGTGCAAAGTGGGTATATACAGTGAAATATTGAGTAGAAGATAGCTTAAAGGACAGTCACAAAAATTTGCATAACACTTAACTTGTTAGCACTTGACTTCAAGTCGAGCAGACTGAAAGAATTGAAGCGAACACACTTCAAATCTTTATTCAATATAGAGATTCAGCTTGTTCGTTCAGTGTTATGCCTTCATGCCTGATGTTATGCAGATTGTAATTAAACATTTTTTTGACTAATAATACAAAGTTTCAATAGTTAATATTGCAAGTAAAAGCATATTTTAACTTTAATACCAAGCTAGCGATATTTTTTTCGTATTGTGAACATTTTAGTGGGAGATTGGGACTCATTTGCTCAAGTTCACAATGTGAGAAAAGTTGTTGACGGTCATTCACTTGGGAATGGCCAACAATGATGCTTGTTACAAACGGTCCAAGCAACTCACACGTCCGTTAGGACACGTATCTCCTGGGTAGCCTCTGAACATAACGTTCAGTGGCTAGCTAACGTGAGTAGGCGAAAATCCCGCTCCCCTTTAACTAGTGGTAAAAACATATCTCCAACGAAAACTAACAGGAAGTCCCGGAAGAAACCCTATAATGATGACCCTCGCAAACGATATAAGGATCACGATTTAAGGATATGCACCTGGAATGTCCGCACCCTTAATTGGGATGATGCAAATACCCAACATCCCAACATTGACTCGCACATAGGCTCAGCGTAGCGCACGCCGCACGTTCCAACATGCAACGAAAGCCAGACGTCGACAAGCTGCAATCAGAACAGACCGCCGCAGACTTTTCAAATACACTCTCCCAAACCTCTCAGTGGAAACATATCACCTGCTCCGTGGATAGGGCTGACAAGGATGTCATTGGTTATACAAAACCTGTGAAGAATTCTTGGTAGGACGAGGAGTGTCGCAATGCTACTGCAGAGAAGAACGCTTTCTATCAGCAAACTCTGCAGGCGGGAGCAACGCGTGCTGTTAGAGATCGATATCGAGAGAAACGGAGAGAGGAGAAACGCCTTTTCAGACGCAAGAAAGGCGGGAGTTTGAGGATGTTGAGATGTTAAGTGACAGAAATGAAGCTTGAAAAAGGTCAAGCGTCTGACTAAAAGTTTTAAGCCCGGAGTAACTTTCTGTTAGGATGACAATGGAAATCTGGTAGCGGATGAACAGGAAGCGCTTAGATTATGAGCAGTCATTTATCCAACCTACTCGGAGGCGATGAAGCGCACAATACCGCCGATAGAGAAATGACACCGGAACCACCAATTAATGATGGCACTATTGTAGAGCCACCGAGGTCGATTCAGTTATTAAAAAGCTGAAACATAACAAAGCGACAGGTTTAATGGGCTGCCATCTCAGTTATTTAAGACCGGTGGCGAAGAGTTGGTTAAGAGTATGCACCAACTTTTATGCATGATATGGTCCGATGAACGCATACCCAATGACTGGAATCTCAGTGTTCTCTGTCCAAACTTTAAGAAAGGCGACCACGCTGTTTGCGCCAACTACCGCGGAATATAACTTCTCTCCATCGGATATAAGATTCTGGCGAGCGTTTTGTGTAATAGGCTGAAGCAATATATGGATTCGCTGATAGAACTATATCAGTGTGACTTCAAAACAAAAGTTCAACCAGTGTCCAAATATTCACATTACGCCAAATCTTGGAAAAGACCCGTGAGTTCAACAAAGACACTCACCATCTATTTGTAGATTACAAAGCTGCTTTCGACACGACAATACGATCGAAGTTTTTCTACGCCCTGTCTGCACTAGGTATCCAAAAGGAAGTGATGCTGCTCGCTTACGCCGATAACATCGATTTCATCGGCACGCAGGAACGGCGAGTCAGCAAGGCGTTCTCAGACATTGAAAAACAGTCTCGGCTCATGAGTCTTGCGGTAAATGAGGACAAGACGAAATACTTGGTGTCTTCTCGCACTCCCTCATCGAGTCTTGGACGGTCAGTGACGATGGAGAATTTCACCTGCAGTGTTGTAAAAAACTTCGTCTATCTTGGATCCGAGATAACCAGCAACAACAATGTCTACCTGGAGATCAGGCGAAGAATCACGCTTGCAAACAGATGCTTTTTTGGGCTGAGCAAGCAAATGAGAAGTAAAACCCTCTCTCGAAAGAAAAATCAAGATCTATAAGACGCTGATACTCCCGTTCCTATTGTATAGCGCATAGGAATGGAGCGTGATTGAGTTGGATAAGACAGCGTTGAAAGTCTTCGAGACAAAGATTCTTCGCAGGATTTTCGGTCATAATAGAGTCGGCTACAAGTTTAGGTCCCGTATGAACCGTGAGCTGTACGAGCTGTACGAGCTATTCAATGAGGTTGACATAGTCCAGCACATAAAATTCCAGTGGCTGCTTTGGTCTGGGCACCTCATTCAAATGGATGAAAGAGCTCCAGCATGCATGGTTTAGATGGGGGGCCCAAACTTGACAGGTGGACGCCGGCATAGTGGACGCCGGGCAATCGATGGAATGGCCAATTATGGAGAGATCTATCCGTACTTCTTTTGGCATCACTGCTGAAGTTTATGGCGCTTCAACCAGCACTGCTTGCGCACAATGTTGTTGTAGATAATCCACTTTTCTTCATGCATCAGGGCTACACTCTCGCGCTGCCTTTGAACGATTGTAGATTGATTCTTATCATGAAAACAAAAACTTTATGTGGTATGTCGTACACTTTTCTTTTTTTCAAAAACTTTTATACGAAAATAGGAGAATTGTTTTCTCTCAGATTTCATAATGAATATAAAACAAAGTCACCGACTGTGGCTCAATCGATGTCATTATCCTTTTATTTGTCTTTTTTTTTTTCTTTTCTTTTTCTCTAAACTTCATTGTTATTTACTTGTTTATGGCATTCATTGGAATATATTTACAGTCGCTTGAGTTCGCCAAGATTGAGCAACTTTTCAAATATGTAGCCACTTTGCACTGATATACCCATACATATATATATATATATATATATATATATATATACTATGTACATCCACGTGTCAATATTGCATTTGTGGGTCGGTTCTATACATAAATAAGTAACTTAAAGCATATCGTAAACTTTCGTCAGCATTCGATGTGACAGTTTGTATTTTTTTTTATGTTGAACGAGGACGACGACATTGCTTGAGCATTCGTTTTTGAAAACTATTTGATTGGAAAACTCAGTCAAGTGTAAATAGTGTCAGGCTGTCCTTCATATATCGCCACACACACGAGTACAAGCAAAAGACTTTTCACTGCAGATTACTCAATTCGCAAATAATTCACACGCCAGCAGAGCGTTCTACGCAGCAAACGATTCAATGGCAGTCAACTGAGAGAAGCCTTTTGATTTATCAACAACTGAGTGTGACACCTATTTCTTTTTGAACAGTGGCATCGACGACGATTACAAGGATATTAAATGAAAGTAAAACAACGTGGCTGTACTGGCTTAAGAGGAAGTTGTTGCATGCTGCACTTTGTTTTACTCGGTATTCATGCATTAGTATACAAGTATTTGATATCCATGGCAGTAGAGGCATGATTATTAAATTATATAGCTCCAATATTTAATTTGGCTTACAGCTTAAACAGCATATTAAAGCCTTTCTTTGATCGAACTTTGTTTCATCAAAATTCAAATCAAAATCCTGCATAATTGTTACAAACATTATTTGCTCTTATCTAACATATTAAAACCTGAGGGCCATTTCAAAGTGCAATTAAACTGAAATTATTTTCGTGCAAACGTTTAAGGATTATTTTGCTTATATTGCAGCTACAGCAAATGAGATAGATATAATATTCGCTTGTTTATACACAAATTATTTAATACTTTTTAACTGCTTGAACAAATTTATCCACATGTATGCTTCGAAAGTCTATCTCAATAATTCAGTTCATCCACTGCGCGCAATACTTGCAATAAAAACTCGAAATTTGTTTTTAATTATGCATTTATTTGGCTGACATGGCTGACAAAAAAAAGTAAAAAATTATTGAAAAAATCAAAAAAAATGTATCTTCTGACGTGAAAACATGCCAGTGATATATGCGAAAACCCGCTTCACATGCTCACATATCGACATATTCACTTATACGCACAAATAATAAAGCCAGAGCAATTTGCATATCCTTTTTTTTTTTCGTTCGAACGAAGCGTGCTTAATGGGTTTTACTAAATAATAAATACATTATCTGCACAAAAGAAAAAAAAAAATAATTTCGGCCAGCAAATAAAATCTAAATAATAAGAATTTAATTTATTGCTAACATATTTTCAATGCGTGCGGCAAACATTTATCAATTATTATCAAATCGTGCGACGCAGATTTGCTTTCAACGAGCCCAGCCAGAATGAATGGGAGTTGGAACATATCGCGACAACAATTAATATTCGCAGAGAGGCATAAATCCCGCTGCGCAACCAAATCTAAAGTTGATTAAACTTGGCAGAAGTTGGCGGAAGAGCCGAGCCTGAAGTAGTGAAGTGGCTGTCGTCGCTGTCATTTTGTGCGGAAGTCAACTTCAAAACCGCATAGCTTGCCCCCTAGAACGAAGCATACATATGTCCGTCTGCCTGTTTGTCTCACTATAAGAAGATTCAACTGTCGACTGCTACAGACGCTAATTAATCATCGACGCGTCGCGGCTTATCCGGCTTGATGCAGAACTAAAACAAATCGTTTCAAATTATTAAAATCATTTATTATCTAACTAAGCCGCAATGGCAATAGAAACCAATGTGGCATAGAAGAGGTTAGCACTGAAACTAGCTCAGTGTAAATGGCGCCGTCTCAGCTATTTCAACTATTGTTCAGCCCGAGATGTTTGCGACACACATTAGAATTGAAAAAACAAAAAAAAAATTAAAAAAAAAAAACTATTCAAAGCCGGCTGTGTTCTGCTGTTGGCATAAATCAAACAACCCGGCGTAAACTCAACAGCAAGACTACATAGAACAGACAATTAAAGCTGCTGCCATCCGTTATATTTATGCCATGTTTTTATTTTCCGTAAAAAATACGGCAAAACCAAAAGCAACCAATGCTGCTTATACTTTTCCTCATTATCCGGCTTACTGCACGCGACTGCCATTACCACATTACTCATACGCCGCGCGTTTTATCGCTCAGGCGTTGACAGCTGGACGAGCACACGTACAAGGACACAGAGTGTACGTCGTAGAGAAGATACGAGTATATACTGTATGAAAAAAAAAAAACAGTTTGGCCAAAATAAATTATACTCGACGACGGCGTTAAATAGCAAATATAATTTATACAGCAAACGCAAGTAGATGGATCTGTAAGCGGCTCAGCGAAACTTCAATTTAACTTTTGTTTTCTATTCGAAAATATTCAGCAAATTGACCATGGTCAGTGCAAAGTTTTTTTTATTTTTTTTATTTTACTATGAGACTAGAAATGCAACAAATCTGAATTTTAATTTGGATTAGCAGTGGGTCGGCTACTGTGAACACTATTTCCTCAAAGGAAAGTTGAACTTAGGCAGAGAGAATCCTCAAGTCAATAGCAAAAATTTAAGATTTGTGAATCTTGCTTTCAAATTGCTCGCCTTCCACAGTTTGAGCGCAATATCCGTTGTATTTGAAATGAAGAACAATTAATAGAAGATATATTAAATTCAGATTTTCAAGCCTACTTATCTTCTGCTGCTCATAACATTCTATTATACAATAATGAATGTAGTAAGAATAATTCTTTCTCTGTTCATCATGCTCAGTCATGTTATGTGGTTATGACTTCAGTCAGCTTGGATAAGCATTTGCTTTCCCACCGCCCATCTGTTCGTACTTCTTTGTTAGCTGATTTAAATAACTGTCAAATACAAACTTTTTTATAGAATTTGCCTAAAATCTACTCAAAAACATCGAGTGTCATCTGTTAGTTGTTTGAAGGACTTTTCAATGTAACCTCGTAGTACAAATATATAAAAACAAGTTAGAGCTTCAGTTAAGCTATAGCCAGCTCAGCGATAAGAATTATTTTTGATAAAAATTAAAAGAGCCAACATATTGCTGAGGAGGTTGTTTATTTTATACATTGCATGCAACATAATTTTTAAAAGTATTTGCCAGCAATTTTACTTTATACAGACTATGTTGCAGAGTAGCATTTTTATAAATTATTACTGTAAAACTAAAGATATACCACCTTTCGGAACATGGGACTCGTTTGCTCAAGTTCACATTGTGAGAAAAGTTGTTGACTGTCATTCACTTGGGAATGGCCAACAATGATGCTTGTTACAAAGTGTCCAAGCAACTCACACGTCCATTAGGACACGTATCTTCTGGGTAGCCTCTGAACATTCCAGTCAGTGGCGAGCTAACGTGAGAAGGAGAAAACCCCCCGCTAAAAAAATGCTAAAGATGAGATCTATGAGCGCATAGAACGTCTGTACGAGCGCTGTCCCAAACACGATGTCAAAATCGTGCTTGGCAATTTCAACGCCAAGATTGGGAAGGAATGAATCTTTGGCCCAACCGTCGGAAAATTTTGCCTTCAAGACACTACCTCTAATAATGGAGAGAGGCTAATCGAGTTTGCCGCAGATTGGAAGATGGTAGTCGTACCAGTCGTACAAGATATCAACCTTAACATCCACAAGGGTACATGGCTGAGTCCAGATCAAATAACCCGCAACCAAATTGATCATGTTCTGTTTGACGGAAGATATGCAAACTAGACGTCAGCAAGCTGCAATTAGAACAGACCGCCGCAGCCTTTTCAAACACACTCTCCCGACTGCTCCGGGAAACCTCTCCATCTTCTTAAGATATATGTGAGCAGTGGAAACATATAACCCGCTCCTTGAATAAGGTTGCCAAGGATGTCATTGGTTATACAAAACCTGTGAATAATTCTTGGTAGGACGAGGAGTGTCACAATGCTATTGCAGAGAAGAACGCTTCCTATCAGCGAACTCTGCAGTCGGGAGAACTGCGAGCTGTTAGAGAGCAATATCAAGAGAAACGGAGAGAGGAGAAACGCCTTTTCAGATGCAAGAAAAAGGAGCAAGAAAGGCAGGAGTTTGAGGATGTTGAGATGTTACGTGACAGAAATGAAGCTCGAAAATTCTATCAAAAAGGTCAAGCGTCTGCCTGAAGGTTTTAATCCCGGAATAACTTTCTGTAAGGATAACAATGGAAATCTGGTAACGGATGAACAGGAATCACTGAGATTATGGAGGAGTCATTTCTGCAACCAACTCGGAGGCGATGAAGCGCACAATTTCGCCGATAGAGAAATGACGCCGGAACCACCAGTTAATGATGGCATAATTGTAGAACCACCGGACTTTAACGAGGTCATTTCAGTTATTAAAAAGCTGAAAAATAACAAAGCGACAGGCACTGGTGGGCTGCCAGCTGAGTTAAGAGTATGCACCAACTTTTATACATGATTGGATATAAGATTCTGGCGAGCGTTTTTGTGTAATAGGCTGAAGC
The DNA here is from genome assembly GCA_035044805.1 of Leucophenga maculata. NCBI lineage: Eukaryota > Metazoa > Arthropoda > Insecta > Diptera > Drosophilidae > Leucophenga > Leucophenga maculata. The sequence continues at coordinate 1,300,108 of JAWNNP010001279.1, read as the reverse complement.
CACATACGGATTCACTGATAGGACTATATCAGTGTGGCTTCAGACCAAAAAGGTCGACCAAATATTCACTTTGCGCCAAATCTTGGAAAACACTCACCACCTATTTGTCGATTACAAGGCCGCACTAGGTATCCCGGTAAAGATTGTCCGTCTTTGCGACGCTATCTAACACGCAAAGCGTTGTGAATACCAAGAGAGGTTTCACCAAGAGAGGTTTCAGGCAGGGCGATGCTCTGGTGGAATAATACTACGCCAGTGCCCGCACATACAGAGTATGTCGGGCTCGATCTTCCAAAAGGAAGTGATGCTGCTCGCTTATGCAGATGACATCGATATCATCGGCACGCAGGACCGGCGAGTCAGCAAGGCGTTCTAAGAGATTGAAAAACGGTCTCGGCTCATGGGTCTAGCGGTGAATGAGGACAACACGAAATACTTGGTGTCTTCTCGCACTCCGTCATCGCGTCTTGGACGGTCAGTGACGATGGAGAATTTCAACTTCACTGTTGAAGAAAACTTCGTCTATCTTGGATCCGAGATAAACAGCAACAACAACGTCAGCCTGGAGTTCAGGCAAAGTGTCACGCTTGAAAACAGATGGTTTTTTAGGCTGAGTAAGCAAATGAGAAGTAAAGCCCTCACTCAAAAGACTAAAATAAAGATCTATAAGACGCGAATACTCTCGGTCCTATTGAATGACATGGACGACTCATGGACCGTGATTTTGTCGAATGAGATGAGTTTAGGTCCTGTATGAACCACGAGCTGAACGAGCTACTCGATCAGGTTGAACTAGTACAGCTCATAAAATTCCAGCGGCTGCACTGGGCTGAGCACCACATTCGCATGAATGAAAAAGTTCCAGTACGCATGGTTTACATGGGGGGCCCAAACTTGTTTAGTGGACGCCGAAATAGAGTGCAACCGGGCACTCGATGGAATCACCAGGTATGGAGAGATCTCGCTGTACTTGGCATTCGAAACGACTGGCGTAAGTGCGCACAAGACTATAGAGGCTGGCGCGACTTCCTAGACGCGGCAATGTCCGGTAGACGGTTGACGGATATTTTAGTAAGTATGTAAGTAAATTAAAATAACATATACAACTTTATTTTTGTACAAAACTCAGAAAGAAGATTCACCTTCTGATGGGAATTATGGGTATCCTTTAAAGTAGTAATCTAAAGAGATAATATGAAAGATGAAATTTTTATCATCGAAGGCTCTATTTTTTATATTATTCAAGACCTTGAAGTACGTCGGGCAGCCAGACAGACGAACATGCCTATATCGATTCGAAATTTGTTCATACTAAAACGCAGAAATATGCTCAAAATTTATGAGGGTCGCTACCTCTTCTTATGATCCGATCTGGTTCTATATTGAATTACAGTTATCGGAAGAAGGAATATGAGAGTCTTAAGCTTAAAGGTTCTATGTCTAATAGTGTCCAAAATATGTTTGTTCATCAGGACAACCCACCAAACGTACATAAGGACATGTCTTTATATATAAACTCTATGAAAAGTGGATTTAGGTGGCAGTTAGGATTCGGATAGAGATTGAAATGCACTTTCCCTTGATGAAAAACAGAAAGTCTCCGTGTACTTTCCACATGCTTTTTCACTTTTACCAGCTGTTTTCTCTAAACTGTTGGAGCTCTGCATCCTCTTCTTTCACTGGCCCATCCCCCTTAAGGACATTTTTCAAAACGTTCGAGCTGTCATATTGATCAACCGTTTTGTTTTATGTTGATTGCAGCAGATTTTGTAATGGAAGTGGATTCCCGCTAATATCAAAAATTATCAAATCGTATATATATGAGTCTATGTATGTCGCACGAGCTTAGGTTTGCTGAACTTTTGCTGACCAAAATACGTTTTCTACTGTCTACCACATTCTATTCTTTCACTCGCTTTATACGCCCCAACCCACTAACAAAAAATGAAATTTTGTCAGTAGCGCACAGAGCGGAAACGCGCGAATAAGTGAAAACGCTTGAGGGTTTGCTACTTGACAAGATAACGCCACGGAAGCGCTGAAAAATGAACGCACAGCAGCTCAGCGCCGGGCAAAATATGCTCAATGTGAACCAAAGTGAAAAAAATAGAAGAGAAATTGTTCAAATTGTTTGCAGCTGTCCAAAGGCAACAATAACAACTAACACAAACTAACATCAACAAACAAAAACAAAAGAAATATTCAGTTCATTGGGAGCGAAATTTAAATACTCTTCACACTTGTACTGGGTTTTAATAAAATATATTAAAATATTTTTCGAATGAAAATAGTTGAAGAGAAAATGTTGTCTTCGAGCTAATCTCCGAAAAAGGCTGAGTCGATTTTTTCAAAGACTCAAAATATCTAAAATATTTTTTATTTTTTGAATGAAATAACATATCTGAACAAAAATTTTAATATTTTTTATGAAACTGCTCCATAAATTTAGTATATTCCTTTAGCATAGATACAGGATATTAAAAATGGTAACAGCACAAATGACACCAAGTGGACCAAAAGTACCAAACAAAAAAAAAAAAATTTAAATACACAAATTCAAAATGACGAAAATAACAAAACATAATAAAAAATATTCACGACTATATAAAGAAAATGACTACGAACAAATTCCAGCCAGCCAGCCAACCAAACAGGAACAACAACTACAATTTAGGTTTTGCTTGGAGCGTGATATTTTGTTTTAATTAAAATTTTTAACAACAACAACAAACACTAGAACCAACCAGAAGAATAACAAAAACAAGAAGACAGTAAGTAAAAGGACAAAGTCGTAACGAAAACAAAAAAAGGAATTTATGTCACAGAAACTACTTTAAAATATGGAAACACTAAGCAGATCAGCGTCAACTTTAGCCACTCTAGAACAAATGCCGTCATCTATTTTTCCAATATGTTTGGCAACCTAAGAGCTGCAGCTTTAAGAATGAGCAGTTTTTTATAGTTTGCACTGATGCTGCTGATGTATTTAGTTCGATAAAAGCCAACAGAAGCGTTCGGTCAACCGAAAGTGATGCGAAAGCGTACATGGCTGAATTAAGCTGGAAGTGTTGCAAAGATAAATTTTACTTCAAAAGTTTTAAAATCCTACCCCACGTTGCACTACATATTGCTTGTTTAGTTGGCTTAAATAATATAAATGCGCTCAATGAATTACTTTTATTGACTGTAACTGGTGCTTGAGATGGCTTTATAAGCGGCAACTTGTTGGGTTGTTGGTTTTTGTTAAAATCATTTGTAAATATAATTAAATCTTACAGGAAAGCAACTTATAAAATTCAAAACGAATTATATATTAAATTTTCAAGCTTAAAAATTGCTTAACTCGAATGCTATTCAAACTGTTTGCTAACGCTTTTAAAAACTATGACATATGTGCTACTCAAACTGCACGCAATTCAATAGCCTTAAACTGTATCTGAATATATAGAATTATACATTCTCAGCGTTGCTTCTCTTATAAAAAACGAAGACGAAAATGGAGCATAACAGCGTTAGTCGGGTTCGCTAGTAAAGCAATAAAATGATGAATCATACAACGTACATACAAGCGAACATATTATATTTATTTTGAATCGGAATTCATTTATGTAAAGCCAAGACAAACATCATTAGCTACTATTGAGGTAGCACTGCATTCCTAGACTACTCAAACTGGTTCTAGGCGAAGCCTAAAAGCAATTGCCCCTCACATGGTAGTAAGCTCTGAGTATACACTGCTGAGCTGCCAAGTACGATCACCGCTTAAACCCAATAATAAAGTAAAATGTCTTGGACAAATTTTATTGGTGAGTAAGCTAACCGATTGTGGAAGGATGAAAGAGAGAAATCTATTATCCCAAACAATACTGAGCAGCATTTGTGGTTTTTCACCAAGGATGATGCATTAGATTTATTGGATCTCCCTTTTCATACAGTCTGCATCAAGGGTGCACTGAGAACTTCTCTACAAAAATACTAAAAACAGTAGGTACTAACGGTTTGTCCTCAGGACATTTATGCATGTCTGGTTGCAAAATCCGCCCAACGGCTCTAAATGATCATGGCGCCTCAACAAACTCCAACCTAGAACCAGAAGACTAGCAATATACTACGCAATGACTGATTTAAGGCGTATTCCAAGGAAAACAGTGGAGTTGCCTAGCAGATTCACAATTGTAAAGAACAAATAATTATGGATAATATTTGTCGACAGCCAAGCTGTGATAAAAGACTTGCAGGTGCAGACGCTACTAGTTCAGGCGCGTAGGAAAACATTCGATACTCTTAGCACCTCAAAAATGGTTTAAATATTCTGAATTCATAGCCGAAGGAACATAATATAATAATGCAAGACTTAACCAACATTAATGACCTGCAGAAATTGAAATGAACAACTGTGGAACAGCTCAGCAGTAGCTTATTCTTGTTACAAACGGTCCAAGCAACTTACACGTCCGTTAGGACTCGTGTCTTCTGGGTAGCTTCTGAACATTCCGTTCAGTGGCGAGCTAACGTGAGAAGTCGAAAGGAGCTCCTCTTTTTAATAAGGGGTTAGTGCGCTGGGCTTGTGACCCGCCACTTAAAAAAAAAAAAACCCCCTAATGAATTCGAATAGGAAGCCTAGTAAGGAACGCTATAATGACGACCCCGCAAACGATATAAGGATCCCGATTTAAGGATATACACCTAGAATGTCTGCACCCTTAAATGGGATAATGCACGCCGCACGTTCCTACATGCCACGAAAGCTAGAAGTCGGCAAGCTGCAAGCAGAACAGACCGCCGCAGCCTTTCAAACACACTCTCCCGACTGCTCTGGGAAAGCACTCCGTCTTCTCGAGATATATGTGAGCAGTGGAAACATATCACCCGCTCAATGGATAGGGCTGCCAAGGATGTCATTGGTTATACAAAACCTGTGAAGAATTCTTGGTACGACGAGGAGTGTCGCAATGCTACTGCAGAGAAGAATGCTTTCAATCAGCGAACTCTGCAGTCGGGAGCAACGAGACCTGTTAAAGAGCGATATTGAGAGAAACGGAAAGAGGAGTAACGCCTTTTCAGACGCAAGAAAAAGGAGTAGGAAAGGCGGGAGCTTGTGGATGTTGAGATGTTAAGTGACAGAAATGAGGCTCGAAAATTCTATCAAAAGGTCAAGCGTCTGACTGATGGTGTTAAACACGGAGTAAATTTCTGTAAGGATGATAATGGAAATCTGCTAACGGATGAACAGAAATCACTAAGATTACGGAGGAGTCATTTCTCCAACCAACTCGGAGGAGGATGGGCTTCTAGCTGAGTTATTTAAGACCGGCGGCGAAGAGTTGGTTAGGAGTATGCACCAACTTTTATGCAAGATATGGTCAGATGAACGCATACCCAGTGACTGGAATCTCAGTATCCTCTGTCCTATCTTTAAGAAAGGAGAACCCGCTGTTTGAGCTAACTACCATGGAATAAGTCTTCTCTCCATTGGATATAAGACTCTGTCGCGCGTATTGTTTAATAGGCTGAAGCCACATACGGATTCACTGATAGGACTATATCAGTATGGCTTCAGATCAAAAAGGTCAATCAGTGACCAAATATTCATATTACGCCAAATCTTGTAAAAGTCCAAAAAGTTTAACAAAGACACCACCTATTTGTCGATTATAAAGCCGCTTTCGACACGCCGATACGATCGAAGTTTTTCGACGACCTATTTGCACTAGGTATCCCGGCAAAGATTGCCTGTCATTGCATGACGATGCTATCTAACACACAAAGCGTTGTCAGTGTGGGGAAAAACCTCTCTAACCACTTTGATACCAAGAGAGGTTTCAGGCAGGGCAATACTCTGTCTTGCGATTTTTTCAATCTTTTGATGGAATACATCATACGCCAGTACCCCTACATACAGAGTATGTCGGGCTCGATCTTCCAAAAGGAAGTGATGACACAGGAACGGCGAGTCAGCAAGTCGTTCTCAGAGATTGAAAAACAGTCTCGGCTCATGGGTCTAGCGGAGAATGAGGACAAGACGAAGTACTTGATGTTGTTGCACTCCGTCATCGCGTCTTGGACGATCAGTGGCGATGGAGAATTTGAACTTTAGTGTTGTAGAAAACTTCGTCTATTTTGGAACAGATATAACCAGCAACAACAACGTCAGCCTGGAGATCAGGCGAAAAATCACGCTTGCAAACAGGAAAAGATCTTTCCGTACTTCGCATTCGAAACGACTGGCGCTAGCGCGCACAGGACTATGGAGCCTGGCACGCCTTCCTAACGCGGCCATCACCGGTAGACGGTCGACGGCCATATAAGTAAGTAAGAAAGTAACAGTTGGAGCATAAAGTTTGAGTACATAAAGCATTTTTACCGACAAGCTGACACCAAAAATCGAAGACATGTTTGCATTGACAAAATATTTATTTGCTGCTAGAAAAATTTGCAACATAATTACGACAATAATGAACACATATAAATAAATACAACGCCAAGCAGATAGATAACCATATATTGTAAAAATTTAACGTCGCAGGCGGTTGCTAGTTGTTGCCGACACTCTGCCGTGTTTCCGTTTTGGGAATTGGGTTAAAATGTAGCACAGACAAATACGAGTAGAAATATATATAAGGACGACATACAAGCAAGACTGCATATATAGACAATATGTTGCTTGTAACCAACTCGCGTGCAGCATTCGTTGAATAGACTCCCTACTTGCTGGCAGCACCTCATGTTTGCTCTCGATCCTTACTGCTGTGCTTCTTGCAGTTTTATCTGCTGCTATGTTGTCAAAATTAAGACAAATTGCTTACAAATTGTTTCACTGCATTTTTTATTTATTTTATTACAAGTTTATTTCATACTCGTATTATAATTCAGCTTGCAAACTTGAACAAACAGACAACAGACAAAGACGGTGAACAATATTGTCAACGTGTGACCTATTATGCAGTATTCTGCATTCTTTATCAATTTGTTAGAAAGTTTTTTATTGCATTAGATGAATCAGTCGATCTAGCCATAACTATTTACCTGTATGTATGTTAGTCCAATAATATTTGTAAATATTTAAAAAGTTTTAATAATTATACTATTTTTGAAGCCTGAAATTCAAACCCATTGACAACATACATATTTAAATAATTATGAAAAAAATCATAAACTTCAAATAATAATAATGTTGATTTATTGCATTGATTACTTAGCGCAACAGCATTTCAAAAATTATTTATAATCTGACATTGCTATCACCGCACAAGAACAAAAACGTATTAAAAAAAAAAGGTACATAAATATGCAGCCATATTATATATTGATATCTCTGCATGTAATTACAATTTGATCTGCATGTTTGCCACGTAATTGAAACTCTTGATTTTTCCAATTAATTAAAGGATTTTGTTATGCATACTAACAGCATTTAACGAACATACTCTTATTTTCTTTGAACTCAAACTCAAATTCATGCAGTATTTCATTCAATGGCGACAATGAATGGCAATTTTAATTAGCTGTGCTATGCAAAATACTATTTAAATTACAGATAAACGCTTTATTCATGCAGATACATGTGTAAATAAAAAGGAATTTGTAGTTACACAACATACGTATTTGTATAAACAAGGTAGGTAACAAAAATTATAACAGATATTTTATTACACATCACAAAGCACTCGAATCAATGGAGTTGCGCCTAAAAGAAACTATTTAACTTTCAGTTCAAATTATATACATAAACTGTTACATCTTTAAATGCTGCCAAAAAGTACGAAAAAGAAATCAATTGACGATGATAAAGTTGTATATTAAAAAAACGGCATCAAATTGTTGCTATTATGCATGACACGTTTCTGTTATAAATTTTGTAGCTTAAAATTAATCCTTTTTAATGTTGACAATTATGGATTAAATGTGTCAAAATCTGTTATGTTGATAAATGGCTACAAGTATAGAGTTTCATTTCAATACACACAAAATTTTCGTATAAGCAGAACTTACAGCTTGATATTTATTTAGGAAGTAGATTGGCTAATGAACCATAAAAGACCAGTTGGCTAATTTTCTGTGGTCAATGTACAGCAAAATTCAAAATTAACAATTACCTAAGACGAGATTAATTGTATGTCTTCCCTGTCTCATCTCCAAGTTCTCCTCCATGTACATACATACTAACTAGCTTAAAACTCTGTGCGTGTGGCATACTTTGAGGTTGTTGCATTATTCCTTTGCATACGAAATATATCATGAGTTAGTTTCAAACATCAACAGTAGCTTTGCATAATTCAGATACTTGCGCAAGCAAGCCAAAAATACTAAATGCCAAGCATTTGCGGTCTGCCTATCCACATGTCTGTCTGATCGATAACGTTCCTTTATTCTCTTTCGTAAGTTGGCAACCGGAAACCGGAAGCTGCTATTCAGCCTAAACTAAACGAGTAGATGTCAACGTCCAATGCCGAAAATGTTTTGCATTTTCTGGTAATTTCTTGTGGCTTGACAAATGTTTAAACAACTTTTGATTCATTCGTGCTGAATTTAAATATTTATTGAAGCATTAAAATGAGCATAGCAACTAGCTACAGCGTTACGTAAGGGCATCCGTAGCATGTGTGACAAATAATGCTAGAAATTTAATTGTGGCTAATGTTGCATTTTACTACAATATAATTTGAAATATGCTCTGCAATTGCTTAAAATCAATTGTTATAATAAATGGCAAGAATGAACTAAACTAAATATAGTGTGGGCGGCGCTGCTGAGTGTGGGCGTTGCGGCTGTGCGGCAGCTGTTGACTTGATTTAATTTCGAACACATTAAATATTTATTTATTTATTTATTATGTTTTTATTTTTATTTTTATTTTTATTGTTTTTTTTTTTTTTTTTTAACTTATAAATTATTTAAGCAGACGCAGAGTAGTTTATGCTTGCAACATGTTTCCAAAGCCAGAGTTTGTTAACGTTGCAACCGATTCAGCTGTTGTTGATTTCGCTGTTGCCGGCTTTGGCAGTGACACTGATGCTCTGAATACCGCATTGCGACAGCAAATATTTTACAATGCAACCGCAGCGACCAATATCACAACGCGTGCTCCGAACAAAAGATAAAAATACAAACTGCAATACATACGTGTATGATATTTCTATATTTACTTATTAAAAAAAAAAATCCATATAAATTAATTGCACAAATAAATATGCATAAAAGGTCGTTAAATGTTTGCCTGTATTGAATATATATTCATATATGTCGTCCGTTAATTTTATTTATTTATTGCGGTTTTAGCAAACAATTCAACACGCCAACACAGCCAAACCTCAAACAAACAAATAAAAAATATTAACAAACAAAAAATGATTTTGTAAAGAATAATTATAACAAGCTATCATATTTAATTTCAATTAGCGGGTCAGACAATGGAAAAAAATATATATGTACTAATATTTTAATAAAAAAAAATTAATCATTTATTAATCGCGGCGTCAAGCACAGACAGCGGGCAGACATAGCCGCAGTAGGTCTTGTCCCAATTATGAACTGTGTTAACTATTTGAATTTGTTGCATACTTGCAGGCGCATTCTGATTGATGGCTTAATTGCCAATCGGCTGAATCAACATACATAATTAATTAAATAAAAAATCAATCAGTGGACTAAACAAAGCAGCAAAAAAGCACTATAGAAAAGGAAAGTTAAACACTGCTGCACTTTTTATATATGAGACACAAAATATTCAACCAAAGCCACATAACCAAAAATTTAATCAGAGTAGTGAAACAAGCAAAACATGCGAAAATTGTGGAACACCTTGTTTTATTATTATGCGGAATAACAATAGTCCTGTTAATTTTTGACAAAATGTTTTTAACGAAAGCATCTAAGAACACAAAATGCACATACGAATAAAAAATAAGCATTTATTTCTCCTTTAAGTTCGATACAATTAGTACAAAGTATTTTCATTGGTTATACAAAACCTTTGAAGAAGACTTGGTACGACGAGGAGTGTCGCAAGCTTGAGGATGTTGAGAAGCTCGAAAATTCTCAAGGGTCAAAAGATCAAGAGTCTGCCTGAAGGTTTTAAGCCCGGAGTAACTTTCTGTAAGGATGACAATGGAAATCTGGTCACGGATGAACAGGAATCACTGAGATTATGGAGGAGTCATTTCACCAACCTCCTCGGAGGTGATGAAGTGCACAATTCTGCCGATAGAGAAATGACACCAGAACCACCAGTTAATGATGGCACTATTGAAGAGCCACCGGACTATAACGAAATTGATTCAGTTATTAAAAAGCTGAAAATAACAATGCGGCAGGCTCTGATGGGCTTCCAGCTGAGTTATTTAAGACCGGCGGCGAAGAGTTGGTTAGAAGTATGCACCAGCTTTTATGCAAGATATGGTCCGATGAAAGCATACCCAATGATTGGAATCTCAGTGTTCTCTGTCCTACCTTTAATAAAGAATACCCCACTGATTGCGCCAACTACCATGGAGTAAGTCTGTCCGTCTTTGCATGACGACGCTATCTAACACACAAAGCGTTGTCAGGGTGGGAAAAAACCTCTCCGACTCCTTTGATACCAAGAGAGGTTTCAGGCAGGTCGATACTCTGTCTTGCGATTTTTTCAATCTTTTGATGGAATACATCATACGCCAGTACCCCTACATACAGAGTATGTCGGGCTCGATCTTCCAAAAGGAAGTGATGACACAGGAACGGCGAGTCAGCAAGTCGTTCTCAGAGATTGAAAAACAGTCTCGTTTCATGGGTCGTCATCGCGTCTTGGACGGGGAATTTCAACTTCAGTATTCTAGAAACCTTCGTCTATCTTGGAACAGAGACAATCAGCAACATTAGCCTGGAGATCAGGCGAAGAATCACAAATGCTTTTTTGTGCTGAATGAGAAGTAAAGCCCTCTCTCGAAAGACGAAAATAAGACGCTGATACTACCGGTCCTATTGTATGGCGCAGAGGCACGGACCGTGTTTGCGTCGGATGAGACAGCGTTGGAAGTCTTCGAGAGGAAGATTCTTCGCAGGATTTTTGGTCCTATTAGAGTCGGCGACAAGTTTAGGTCCCGTATGAACCAGCATATAAAATGAATGGATGAAAGAGCTCCAGCACGCATAGTTTACATTGGGGAGCTCAAACTTGATTGGAGGACGCCGAAATGGAGGTCGACCGGGCACTCGATGGAATGACTAGGTATGGAGAGATCTCTCCGTACTTGGCATTCATAACGACTGGCGCCAGCACGTACAAGACTATGAAGGCTGGCGCGCCTTCCTAGACGCGGCCAGGACCGGTAGACAATTGAGGGCCATTTAAGTAAGTAAGTATGTATGTCTAACTCAGAGAAAGTCTCTCTGAGCAGTGAAGGATTATAGAAACTAATCTCATATTAGTTCTTGGTCTTTATAGATTATTATTTTTGCTCACAAACAGAATCACATTACGTTCATATTATTACTCTCCACATGGCACATTAATCATAAAAATGTTTGCATAAATTCAAACTTCCCAGAATATTAGCAACATTGATAATAATGAAATCTTAAATTTTAAATGTGTTGGTAAGCAGCAACCGTGAGAACGGCTGAACCGATTTTGAATTTCCGTTTTATTTATTTATTTATTTATTTATTTAATTGTAACTTAGAATTAATTCAGAATTACAATGTGTAAAAGAAGCCAGAGCAACGAAGGCCTTCAGGCAGTTATTTTTTTTAATATTCGTAATAGTTCGTTAGTTGGTCTTGGAAATTAATAATAGTGTCTGGTATGTCTCTCTCCGCCTAATACATTTGCAAAAATGTTTCATTTCTTAACCCTTTGGGTACACGTGTAAACTTGGAGTTCTAGTAAGTTCATCTGCTTTGCAATTACCCTGTACTTAATTCGATGATAAGTGGACACTTTCATTGGAATATATTACGAGTTGCCTTCGGGCCATTGCAGTTTTTCGTGCTGCGTGATATTATTAGTTTTGGAAAGTATATAGGTACACCCAATTGTTAATACATATACTAATACACAAATATTTTTAATTGACTAATGGAATTTGATAATCCGTTTAATCGTTTAAGCCTCTTCTGGTCAATTTTGTGGCTAAATTGTACAGAATTTTATTCGAGAGTACAAATTCAACATAAAATACAAACGCAGAATACGTTCCGCATTTAAACACTTTAGTTTATGTGCTTGCTAATGGCAACTGCTACTGTTTGGTTATTATTGTTGTTATGTGTTCGTGCTGCCAACTTATTTAAATATTGTGGCCGTGTGTCAATCGACAACCGCAACAACCCAAATGAATCGCAACTGAACAAACCGTGCTGAACCACAATGAATCGCATCGCAGCGAGTGAAACATGTTGAAGAGGCACACACTACAAGTAGATATTCGTTTAGCAAGCAAACTATATGAATCGATTAAATTAATTTAATAAACCAGTTGAGTTGATTTCAACCGATAATTGTATATTTTTATTGCTTTTACAGTCATGTACCTTATGAATACGTAGAATGCGGTTACAATTGCCAGCTGCTGTCGTTATTATACATTTTTCTTCTTTCATTGAATTAAAAACAATTTACACATGTTTTTTTCCATTTCTTTGTTAATAAAACGCTGCCATTATGAACACTGCTGTTGCGTCATATTATCAACATTCAGTAATATGAATATCCTACTCACCCGCACCTACTCGCAATGAAAACTCAATTCTGTCGCCCACTTGCCCTTGGCTGCATAAACTAATTAACATCAAATTTACTGCAGATATAACAGAAAATGCTGCACCACTCGAAATATTTTCCTCTTTGTTTGCATTAAATAAATGTGTGGCTTTTGTTGCTACTCCTCGTCGTTATTATAAATGCAACACCAACAACAAAAAGACTAACAATGAAATTAAGGCCACTACCAGCAACAGCAACATCATGAGAGTCAACAACAAAAATACTTGCAACAACCTGGTTGCCAGCTCAGACACATAATCACCAAGTGCAACATCAAAAAACCTCTGTTCGTTGGTATAAATATACGAAAAAAAAAAATAAATAAAGCTGTGGCACAGTATCTAATAAGAGTAAGCGACATGGCAATAGCTTAAGAGACAGAGTAGGAAATAGTCAAAAACATTTGCAGTGAAAACTTGTAAACTTTTTGCTCGACTTGTGTGAGTGTGGCGTGTAGGTCGTATAGCATTATCGCAGTTACCACTACCCGCTGACAATGCATATGTGTATACCCGAAGGACTCGCTCTTCAACAGTTTGTTAGGCAAAAAAAAAAAAAAAAAAACATACATATGATCCGCCACTTGTGTTGTTTTTAGTGTTGTTGTTGCTGATGTTTCACCATATATAATGATGTCGAAAAAGCTGTTTCAAAATGTTTTTGATTTTTTAATTTTTCTATATAAACACTTACAACAAACAACATGCTTGACCTGACTGATTTATTCATTCATTCATTTGCAATCAACAATGCACAACCAAAACCGCTAAATGCAGTTTTCTTGAGATTGCTATGCTTTGACGATTTTGGCAGATTTAATCACCAAGGATGTCCTCGTTGGTATTTAAATCTTGCTAAAGTTGCTAAGCTTGCCGAAGTCTAGAACTCTGTGTTCAGTAATGAAACCTGGTTCGAAATGGTTTTCATTGCAAGTTCACGCCGTTGTCCAGGTGCCCGACATAAACTGAAACGTTCTGCTTATGAACAGAGTTAGCTTCTTTTTGATTTTTAGCACTTAAAATAAAATAAGCGTACTCCATGCAAAGTTCCTCCGCAGTATTTCTAATGCCCCATGACACATGCGAACTTCAAACATGGAAAATAATATAAAAGTTGCCATAATTGGGAATGTAATTAATCGTCAGGCATTGGATTACATGGAGTGCCGGAGAAATCACCCCAGCCGATTAGGTAGGCGCCTTCTTAAGCTACGCAGAAAGAGGGACGAAATGTCTTCAGAAAGTTCAACCTTGCCGCCAGTGTATTTTAAAACTTTACTGCAAAGTCCTGCCAAGGAACCTACATATAACAGAATGCTAAACAAATTTAATAAATCCAGACTCGCTTACTTACTTGTTCAAATATTTCATTTAAGTTATTAAAAAATATTAATAATATTTTAAATACAAAAAAAATAATAATCTGTATCAAATATAGGTCCAGAACAGACCACTAGTCCACATACAGATCTGCAAATCCTTTTTGGGTATTTTTATGATAAAAAATATTTTTGTTGTTGTTACTAATTCAGCTAACGTTGAAAGAGATTCTGCGTCCCATAGGCCGATAAGTCTCCGCCCTTCGATCTGGAAGGTGTTTGAGAGACTAGTTGCTGCCCGAATTGTTACAATTTTGGAGACGAAGGGTATAATCCCTAAACATCAGTTTGAGTTTCGAGCTGAACATAGCACTAATGAGCAACTGCATCGTATTATAGATCAAATATTGCAAGGATTCGAAAACAAGGACTATTGCAATGCACTATTTCTTGACATTAAAAAAGCTTTTGATAGATTCTGGCACTTAGGACTACTGATCAAGATAAAGAACACATTGCCTGGCAGCTACTTTGGTTTACTACGTTCGTACCTTTTAGGAAGACAGTTTACGGTGCGAACTCTGCAGTCGGGAGCAACGCGAGCTGTTAGAGAGCAATATCGAGAGAAACGGAGCGAGGAGAAACACCTTTTCAGACGCAAGAAAGGAACAACAAAGACGGGAGTTTGAGGATGTTGAGATGTTACGTGAAAGCAATGAAGCTCGAAAATTCTATCAAAAGGTCATGCGTCTGACTGAATGTTTTAAGCCCGGAGTGACTTTCTGTAAGGATGACAATGGAAATCTGGTAACGGATGGACAGGAATCACTGAGATTATAGAGGAGTCATTTTTCTAACCTACTCGGAGGCGATACAGTGTACAATTGAAGAGCCACCGGACTATAATGAGGTCAATTCATTTATTAAAAAGCTGAAAAATAACAAAGCGGCAGGTTCTGATGGGCTGCCAGCTGAGGTATTTAAGACCGGTGGCGAAGAGTTGGTTAGGAGTATGCACCAACTTTTATCCAAGATATGGTCCAATAAACGCATACCCAATGGCTGGAATCTCAGACCAAAATGGTCGACCATTTACCAAATATTTACATTACGCCAAATCTTGGAAAAGACCCGTGAGTTCAACAAAGACACTCACCACCAGCGATTTATTCAATCTTCTGATGGAATATGCCCTACGTCAGTGCCCGTACATACAGAGTATGTCAGGCTCGATCTTCCAAAAGGAAGTGATGCTGGTCGCTTACGCCGATGACATCGATAACATCGATACGCAGGAACGGTGAGTCAGCAAGACGTTCTCAGAGATTGAAAAACAGTCTAATGCCTGTTTCACGCTAAAACGCCAAACCCCGCAGGCAGTGATAGTTGATGACGTGCCCGTCCAGCAGTCGAATCACACCAAATTCCTAGGATTTACCCTTGATGATATCATTTGCCGCCCATATAAGGGTCTTAAGAACTCGCATTCGAGCTGTTGTGTGCAAATACTATTGGCTGCTTAGACCTCTTAACAAATTGACGCTGAGTAACAAAATAACCCTGTACAGGCAAATCATAGCGCCTATTGGGAGATATGGCTGCCAAATATGGGGGCTGGCGTGCGTTAGCCAGATCAGGCGCATCCAGATAATCCAAAACAAAATCTTGAGTATGATTACTGGCTGCAAATGGTTCGTTAAGAACACAATGCTACACAGGGACCTAAATATCCAGCCGATACAATGGCAGACTTTTACAATACAGAAACCGTTAGGCGAATAGGCTAACTGTCATTCGCCCAAGAAGACGGCTCAATAGGTGTCAGCCTTTTAAACTCATACAGCGAACTCCTCGAACTCCTGTGGCTAGGCACGTCAAATTCGGTGTATTTTACTTCAATCATAATAAAATTTTCTATTTGGTCCCAAATCGCACTACTAAAAGGAGTTTGACCACTCAAATCTAAACAACAACATTTTGTTTATCTTTAAATGACAAATTTTATGTATATTACACTAATCCGAACAAAATATATCATTTATACAAATTTAAAGTACAATGAGAATACAAAATATCACGAATAATAGATTTCACTTCTCAATTATTTGGTACTAAGCTGCACATTTGCAATAACTAAACAAGAAATTTGCAGTCCAGTATGTGAGAAACTCTTGTATATTGTTACATCAGAATATTCTTGAAGCTTGTGTCTCATAAAGTCGGTAGCGAACGTTATACATGTTTTAAACGACTCGACTTTTGATGCTTATCACACAACTATACCAAATAATTTTCAAGCAAACACAATTTATATTAATATTTCAAAAAAATTTCTATCATTACAACACTTAAATTCTAAGTTATAATAAAATAGTTGAATGTTGAATGTGAAAGGATTTGATTTGGCTTACATGTGTACATCTTTTTGTAGATTGTTTATCCTAACTATTGACCAAACAAATATTAACATGTAAATATGTATTTACAGACAATAGAAAATAGATTGATGTGTTTTTGGTTAAAACTCTATTGTAATTATAGAATATATATAAACACTCACATTGACACCTACCGAGCGAAATTAATATTCATAGAAATATTTTGTATCTGCAGTAATGCATACATCTGTGTATAAGTAATCTATATAGTATATATATATATATATCTAAAGTCAAACGACGGAAAATTATGCTACCGCAAATTTGCATATGGATTAAGTATCTCAATGATGTTATTAATAATCAGTGTTTGCATACATGTTTACATAACATATTCGTATATGTATATGCATAGGTTATGTATGAAAGCACAAATGAAAATATTTTCAATGGAAAATTGTTTTTTAAACAAATTCTTTAAGTTGGCAGTTTTATTAAATTTAAATACAATTAATCATTCGCGCTAAAAAAGAAAAATAAATAAGACAAGAAACAATGCAAATCTTTGTATTATTAATAAAAGTTGAACAAATAAAAAGAAAAGAAGCGAAAACCGCAGTCACAATTGAAAAGATTTAAGCCATAATTATTGTAGGACTTTTCCCCGCCCAACGCTGTACGTACTAAAGCTGAAAGAATCCAGCCAGCAATATAAAGACGCTATCGGAATGCGAGTTTCGCGCATTTATTATGAGTCACTTTAAATCACTTGATGGCTTTTCAATAAAAGTGAATTATTTTTTTTTTTTGTAAAAGAAACAAGCAATCGTGATGCAACAGTATGTGGCCGACTATGATTTACGCTGCACTTAGATTAGTTATTTTTAATTTGTTAATAAAAAAAAACTACGCCAAACAAACGTACGCTGGTTCATTCTTAAAATAAACTTAGTAACGAAACGACTTTTGATTATTTTATTTATTTTTGTTTATTACATAATTCTATAAAAACTCAGTATACCTTTTTAATCCAAGTGTAGAGCGTATAAATACTTTTATTCATTTTTTTTTCATAGAAAATTGTTTTTTCTTGGATGCCAAAAGTTTAAGCGGCTTAAAGAAAATATCATTTGTAACGTTTTATATTTGTATAAGCCTGCCTATTAAGTGTTTTTAATTTGCGTTTTATTTCATAAGCCAAAATAAAAGTTTCGCCTCGAGAAAGCGCTGAATTAAGTTATTATTACAAAAAAAAAAAAAACTTTGTGCGACTTAAATTTCAATTTTTATATGCTTTCAATGCTGGCTTAAATGAATCAACTCATGACAAATAAATAAGAGTATGCTGTGCATGTTTTTCCTTCATATCGCATCCTTATTGCATTTGTGCATCTTGAATGTTGACATTAAATTACTTATGATAATTAAAACCTTAACGTTTCTGGAGCGGCGTGTCCTAGCGCACATCCAGGCGCTCCTTGCTTAATGAATTTATACAAATTGTGAATTTAATTAAAAATTGCACTCAACGATGAGTAATGATTGTCAACAACAATGAAGACTGTAATTGTCATCGAATGATTAAATGTGCATTCGGTGCTTAAATATGGACAACTCCATGAAGCAGTTCGCAAATCGATATATATCCGGCAAACTGTTTTCGATTTCGTTGCTGTATATATTAGTGGTAACTGGTAGTGAGTTGTTAAAAAGTCTGATTTAATAAAAAAACAAATAAAAGTTTACTTATTTTTAAGTCATATATTTTAAGGCTGCAATACCCAGTTCGCCTAGCTAGGCTGTTTGAATGAGATTCCAGCTTCTCATTGTATTTTTTGGCAACCTCCTGGATTCTATCTCCAATTTTAGGCACCTTGAGATCGCGTTCTATGTTCCTGTTTCTCATGTAGCCAAGCAGACCCAGAGATCTTCCTCAGTGTTTTTGCCTGGAGAACCAACAGATCTTTCAAGTGCGTTTACAACTAGTTGGCATAGAAGAGGCCAGGAGCTAGTATACACTTGAAAAATCAACCAAGACATTTTTATAAACTTTGTTCTAAATGATTGTTGCAGCGAAGTGACATGTCTGCCGAAGCTTAGTCTTCTATCCAAGATTACAACAAGGTATTTGTATGCCGGCTTGTGATCTATTACTCTTCCGTTAAGTTATTGTCGCCTTTTCGATTTGTATATGTCACATTTGCACACGTTCCACTTCTCAGCCCATTGCTGGAATACGTCCAAGTACTGCAGAAGTGCACTCGTGGCCTGTATAATGCAGCGGCGTTTTGTGAGCACCGCAGTATCATCTGCATATGTCGCGATTAGCACATCTTTCTCATTTACTCCAGTGATTGCTGTGTGGGTAGACATATCCGCAGTAAAGATGCAATATAAGGTGGGGCCTAGGACGCTGCCTTGGGTAATGCCAGCTTCAATTGTTTTGACGGAAGACTTGTATACAACGGTCGTCACGCAGTATGTGCACCCTACCAGGAAACTCTCTACGAGCTGGAACAGCTGTGGAGTTAGGAGGCTCTTGGCTTTGTACAGAAGCCCGGCGTGCTGCACTCTATCGAAGACTTGCTGAATATCCAGGATAGCAGCAACCGCATACTTTTTTTTTTCCAGTGCCTCAAGCGCAAAATTAACTACTTTATGCAGCTGTTCTGGTGTGCCATGCTGAATCCTAAATCCAATTTGGATCAGTCGGTAGTGACTCTCATACGCAAAAGCGTGTGGCCTGAAGCGTTGCTCCAAGCTGCTTGCAAACACTTCCGTTTTGTCCAGTGATGTGCGGAACCAGCCTCCTGACGGGTCCCTTATAGCCGATTTAGGTGTGCTCTGAGCCTTGTCGCCATAGAGACTAATTTGTGGAGGCATCGGTGCCCAAGTTCTCGAACAATTCATCAATTAAATGCTGTTTTCTGCCTACTGTAAATGAGTAATGCATTCGGGCATCTCTTGTTCTCGCATTTTCTTGTCTGACCTTACATTTAAGGCGAAGGAGGTCAGCTATTACAGGAGGTAGCTGACGCTGACGAGAAACTTGGATACTTTGTTGATTTCTCGGTGCAGCTCGCGCTGCTGCTTGTTTCAACTTTTCCATAAAAAAGTTGATGGCGTTGTCGATATCCATTCCCTTTAACAAAACACTTCATGCTACATGATGTATCATCTGGACAGAGTGTTTACAATCAAAAAATATTTACGAGGGACGAAGCTATTTCAGATACGTTTATGTTTATGGCATATTTTGTTCTCTTACGACTAAAATGTGATCTCTCAGCGCATTGGAGAAACCCTCGGCCTTGGTGGTGATTTTATGGGGAAATTTTAAAATAAACTCGAAAATTTCTGGCGAAGTTCTAGTCGAATGAAAAGAACTAAATCTCTATCTATTACCGTTGTCGAGATCCCTTGGTTCATACGGATGGACAGAAAGACATGGCTATATCGACTTCTTTATCACTCCTGATCATAATGGGGTTAACTTTGGGGGGTCTCCGACCATTATTTCTAAAAGTAACAAACATTTGCACAAAACCAATAGGCTCTCTTCTACCTTCGGTACAGTGTTGAAAAACGTCTCAGCAGTCTACAAATCGAACTTAAGTTGTTAATCCTATTTCATAAAGTTTCATGACAAAGATTCAAGTCAAGTCTACACTTTGTCTACTTTAAGATTGTCGAATCTTATTTGGAGTTGCCCATATACATATTCACTCTTATGACACCTCATGACACCTTTGGGCGATGCTGTGGGCGTGACGTATGTTCCTGTTAATTGCTGCTGTGGATATTAAGGATTTAGGTCAGCTTTAAGCAGTCGTACTTGTTTATTGCATGCAATGAGTTCGAGTACGATGCAAAGTTTTTTTTTTTTTTCTTTTTTCAGCAGGATAACTCTTCTCCATTGCACCCTCGCACTGCTCGCTTGGCAAAAGTTTTAAAATTCTAGTTTTGCTTCTACTTGCACAATAATAAATAACCAAACTCGCCAAAGTCACAAAACTATTTCAATATGCATACACATTAATGCCCCTGCCCGCCTGCCTATACTGTTGAATTGTTTTCATGTACATAGACTGGACTGGCAAACACCCGCGGCTGCATGCGCTGGGAATTTGAACAACTACTCAAATTTATTTTAAATGTGTACTTTATGAACTTTATTAAAGCACGAAAATTACCCACGTTGGACAGCGATTTCCTTCGGTGAATATTTTTAAGCAGAATTTCGGAGTTTATCATTTTGCTGCTGCTTCTGCTTCAATAATTGTTCATTCATAGACACAGAAAGGAGCTGCGGGTCTGCACCATATCGGCAGCCACCTGCAACGGTTTTACAGAGATCATCATGCATATATCAACTGTATACAAGGCCAACAGCAGAGACATATGTCTAGAGCTCCAAGCTCAGGTATGTCAGCTGCATATAAGCTAACAAGAAGGCACTCCAGCGATTGCTGGATCAGGGAAACCGTAGTCCTTACTTTGATCCTGAAAGTATTGAACTGAAAGAACAAGACTAAGTACCAGAGCAAAGATCTTTTGATCTTTTTCTGATCGATGTCCAAGAAGTTTGGATCGCAATACTGTCACAGGTCATATGCTTGTAATTTGTGGTTGAAACAATAAAACTGAGGCAAGTACAATTTTTTTCTAGTTTTGCGACTATAAATAAATCATTCAGTCAGCATAAGTATTTTTGCATATAGCAGAAAACTGAATCATTTTTCGAAATTAAAATCAAGACTCAGGAAATTTATTTTATTTGCAAATCGTACAAAACGGAAAATAAATATACAACTTAACAGTTTCGCACTTATGAAATACTTTTTATTCGCTGTATCTTTGTTGTTGTTTTGATGTTCTTATTGTTGTTGTTTCTAATAGTTTGTTATATATATAGTTGTTGCTAGTCTATATATATATATATGTTCGCTATATAGCAAAAGTTCAAGAGTGACTAAACAGCAACATTTCGAGTTCAAGTAGTTGTTAAGCTATGAATTTATGGTTGAACTTTGAAATATGCTTACTCCCTTACAGCACACCCTACACACTCTACTTTGCATGAAACCTTAAAAATCGCCTTCAACAGTTTATCTGGTTGAACGTGCCGAGCAGTTGTTCTGCGATGTTAATTTAAAAGTTCGAAACTAAAATTAAATTTTTCCAATTATCCTTGAACAATTTTTTTGTTTTATGAAAATCAAAAAAAAAGAAAGAAATACTACGCCACTCCCAATCAGCTTTAATTCAGTGAGTGAAAGTGCGATTCTAGTTTTTATTTTCTTGTTGCTTATAAAAGTTGTAGACTTTTTATACTCTTCACACGCATAGTTAATATTATATAACATATACTAAACTATATAAAATTCAACGCCCAATTTGCGACTTTTGCAGTTAAAACATTGTTCTACATTGAGCTAACCACTTAAAACATGAGAAAAAGTCTTTAAAGTATCAATTCAGCAATAAAATATTTAACAGTCCTTTTTTTTTTTTGAAGAGTTTTAAAACTTCGTTTCTACCCGAAGTAAACGTTTGCACTTGATGTTTTTACTTTATTTTGACTTTGGTTGTTGTGTGCAATGACTGCAAATTATTTATTAGCTTCGCGGAAATATAATTTAAGTTGTTGTGTGGCAATGTAAAATTTCTTCCACGAAGGAATAAATTAACTTTATATCAGATGTAACAACAATTAATCCAGCCAATTGTACTTTTCGATTAAAATTTATACTTTGAATGCTTCCTACGCAAATTTCAAAACAATTTACAATTAATTTATTGGTTCCTTGTACTTAGTTTTAGCTAGATTTAAGGACCTGCCAAGGAAGAGCTACGCACAATCATGTATAAGAAAAGGGGAACTTCATACAAATCGTCCAAGTAAATAAATTTTAAATTAGTCTGCTTGAAGAATTAGAGCTGGTGGTGAAGGTTAAATTTAAAACCGCTTTAATATTTGATAGAACCGCTATATTACAGTTATGTTATCCGGTACCGAAATCTAATTTAATTCTAGCGAAGAAAAATCCCTTCGTGTAAAGGCCTAGAGAGACGGTTCTGTTAGATATTTAAGGTATCTGTTCTTTTATGACCTTATCTTGAAGAAGAGAAGAAGAAGAGTCAACTATTTCTACCGAAGACACTGTGAAATCAAAGATGATGCCAAGGATTTATGACAATAACATGAGTTCGCAACCAACTACTTTAGGTGAAGACTAATCTTTTGTGTCACAAGTTTCTCTGCCAGCTCATTATCTTCTAAAAGCTGTGTCTTCCACTGTGATGGCCCATTTTTATACAAACTAGTACCAATACAACCAATACCCTTTTGTCTTTCGTATGTATTTATTAGCCTCCAACCTTTCTTTCCAAAAAACTGAAGATATTATGAAATCATATACGAAAACTTTTCTTAACTCTAGCATGTGTGACTGTGACTTTTGAGGCCCAATTGATCTGACATTGTTTGACCTTCAAAAAACCACCTACACCATTACGGATCATTCAACGAAATTTCGCTTAGACTATTGTCTGAGCATTTATTTACTAAAATCCCTCCATCGAAATGCATCGGGACCTTCAAATTAAACTTCTTTTCGTTAGAAAAAATAATCTCGTTGGAAAATATTGAGGTTGCTAACTCATATCGTTCTATAAGCCTTTTACCTTCACTGTTGAAGTTTTCGAAAAGAATTTTTTCCGTTGCTGGTAACAGCGCTGGACGTGGCGTGGTCATGGCACCGTTGAGCAAGCTCACAGGTTATTGAACCACATTTTAAAGGCGTTTGATGAAAAGGAGTACTGCAATGCTGTTTTTGTAGACGTGCAGGAAGCCTTTGAACAAGTATGGCACGCTGGTCTTTTAGCGAAAATCAAGACTATCCTTCCATACCCTTTCTATTGGATGATACGTTCTTACTTGGAAGACCGTAATTTTCAAGTAAAAGTGCGAGAGAAGCTCTCAACTCCAGCCCGTGAGAGCCAGAGTTCCACAAGGAAGTGCTGTACTCCTTTACTACACCGAGACTTGAGGCTGAACACCATACAACAAGAAATCATTCACCACACATGCCGCTACAACTTCAGGCTGCTTAATCATGCCAATAGGCTTGCAAGGAGTTTGTCACATAGGCGTCCAATTAGAAGATTAAGAAGGACTATTATTGGAGTCGGCGCTACACCTAATAGAAGGAGATGACTGTTAATTTATTTCGAAAACACTATCACAATAATTTGTACAGCTTGGAGATTATAATATAAGGATGAGATATTATATGATTATAGAATATACCGAATCTTGATTCATATCAAATAAAATAACTACATATATATAAAGGCGAAAAAAAAAGTCTTGCTAATTTTTTTTTTTTAAATGTTCGCCCAATTCATTCATACATCTTTAGGCTTTTACCCAGAACTGTGTTTTTAATAACGAAACCAAGCTGTCTGAAAATGTGATATTTTTTACTATTTCTTGATCTGTCAACCTTTTTGCTCGAGGCATTCCAATAAACTAGTCCACTGAACTAGACCACAATTAAAAAAAGTAGAATATGAATAAACAAAATAGTTGTAGACCATCTCTCTGTAATAATTTTTCGGCTATTTCAGGTGGATGAGGGCCCCTTTTTGGGTTCAAATTTCCGTTACATTACTAAGTAAATATACAAACCATTAACCGATACATAAACCCGGTTCGCGTTTGGGTTATACCGGCTCGAATGGTCATGCTGTCCCGTTATCACGAACGACATGACCTTACCGTATAAGGGAGACATCTATAGGTGAAACATTGTTTGCTGGTTTGTGTATTAACTTAGTAATGTAACAGAAATTTTAATTCAACAACGATTTCATTTGGTTGAAGCTGATTAAATATATTTTTTCTAAGATTTCTAATAGATTTGTAATTGTTCTGAAAAATAAAGGCAGGGGCACATTTTTGTCTGGTTTTGTTGTTGGTATAACTTGTGATACTTTCCACAGTTTTGGAAAGTAATTAATTTTCAAAATTGCGTTAAAAGTTTATCATAAAAAATTTTAAGTTTCTTACATTGCTGCTGTGATTCCCGATTAGTCTGATGTAGGATAGCATTGTGAATTGGAGAAGACACCTTCGAAGTAGTCTATCAGTAGAACAGCTTTGTCACACTTGGTTTTTGCACAGTACACGTTTTCTTTTATTTTCTCCTTTATCATTTTTATGACTCTCCCATTCAAATCTGGAATTCCTCAAGTTCCACTCTGGAGCACTCTGTTACTCTACCGGGTTCAGTGCTTATTAAGTGTTACAATTTTATAAATTTAAATTGTTTACAAGGCAGTTTGTGGCAATTCCCTAAATAGAACCATCAAAAGGGCCTACCAAATATACATGCATATAAACTTCAAATAAAACACATGCTCTATAATGTATTAAAATTAACTTTAATCATATAAAATATGACGAGAATTGCATCGAAAATTAATTTTATATAGTTTATAAACAAATTTTATATTATTAAATTTCTTTTTGAATAGATAACTAAAACTAAAAGTTATATTGCGCTCTGCGAATTTTCGCTTTATATTGTTTATATTTGTTTTTGTTTATCTTTTTTATGTTTTACGTGATTAGAATTAAACAATTTTAAGAGAGAGAGAGAGAGTGCTTTAGGTGGAGCACCTGCATTGGAGTATAAGATGTTGTTGATTAATTTGGTTAAAATATAATTAACTCTTCAAGCGATTGTCAATGTCTTTCCTCTCCTCGTTCACAGACTAATTCTCCACAACGCTTAGATCATCACTATTTAATCTTTGTGCTGCGCAGATTTGATGAGAGCATAGACTTGGAAGCGCTCGTTGTGGACGAATTCCGCAGCGAAGACTGATCGTCCTTGTAGTTGGTATTGGAATGACGTCCACGTACGGGCGTTTCGCTACTCTTGCGGCTCATACGTGTAAGAGTGCTGCTGTTGCCATTGTGTGGTGGTGGTTTACGAGGAAGTGTGGACATCTAAGGAATCATACACATATATGAATATATATCGCATATGTTGTTGTACAAAGTTGTTTCACTTACACGCTTGTTTTGCTCCTGCGAGTAGTTGATCTCGTAGCCTTCACTTATCAGCTTCGGCTTCCACGGTGCCAACATGGACACCGAACGTGATACGGTACGCGTCATGGGCTGCAGCTGCTGCGGTTGTTGTTTGCCGCCAGCTCCACCCTTGCGCAGATCATCACGTGATATGGAACGCCGGCGGAGGTTATATGGCTGTGGTATGGCGCCAACTGTCGTCGCATGCAAGTAGACAACGCTGCGTTGGCTGTGCAAACTTGATTCGCCTTCAGTGCCAGAGCTCTCGGCGGGATAGCGTTCGCGTTCCCTGCTTTGTTTAATGTTTTCATTAGCTTTCACTTCGTATATTGATCATTCTTTCTCTTACCTCAAGTAGCCGTTCAATTGGCGACGATCAGCGCTACGCGCAGGTTTTGGTGGTCCCTGTAACTGTGCCGGCACTGACGACTGTCGCTCGGTATTACGTCGATATGTGTGCTGTTCGTCATAGCGCCGTTCACCATGTGCCGTTGGACGCTCCAAGGACATGGCGCGCTGTTGCGCTCCATTACGCTTGTGCGCCTCCTCAGCTGTCTCTGAGCCGCTCTCGGAGATATCGTCCAGTTCGCGAGAACGCGAATAGTGACGACGTTTACGGAAGTCGACCTCATCGCCGGCAGCAGCGTTTCCGTTCTCGAGATTATGCATGGAGCTGCTCTTGTTGCGTGAATTCTGTGAGGCGAGCGTGTGACGATAGTCATTCTTATGCTCACGCGGACTGGCCGAGTTCAAGCGATCCAAATTGTAGGCGCTCTGTGAATATTTCTGTGTGCGATTAAGCGTAGATGCGGAGAGTGGAGGGCGAGATCTGAAATATATTAAAATTGTTGAAAATTTGTGAATTATATAAATACATACTGCCTAGAAAATTAAGCGCAACTAATTGCAAATTTAGGAGATCTTATATAAATCTGCTAGAGAGCAATTGCCTCATCACATAATACTATGCTTCCTTTTTTTTTTTATTACAATTTATTACTTACTTGAGTGTAGTTGTTGCCTTTGAAATTGTCGGCGGATTTGAGTCTAGATCAGTGTCACCAAAGAAGCGCAGATTCTTCGCTGGTGCTGCCGGTGAAATGCGCTTGGTGCGCTTCATGCTCGAAGAGTTCTCGCTCTGCCCGTTCACAGAGACGTTCAGCTTTAATATGTAAAAAAAAAAATAAATAAATAGTATTTGATTAAATTCTTCTAATATTCAGATTTCAGAGACTTACCTTCTCTTTCGATTTGCTCTTTGTACGGCGATCCAAAGACTTAAACCAGCTCGTCTTTTCCGGCTTTGCAGCCAGTGAAGATTCCTTCTTTGTCTTATCGGATGAGGTACGCTTGAGCAGTAATGGACTAGCTTTCGGTGTGGACAAACGACGCCGCATCGAGATATCGATAGTCTTAAAGAAAAGAAGAAGAAGAAGAAGAAAAAATATATATACAATAAGAATCGATGTTATGTAATTCATACATGAACTACATTGGAAAAGGTTACAAAAAGCTTGCACAACAACAACAACAACAAACTACACCGCAGCCTCTGCCGCCAATCAGGCAACCTGTTCAACCACAACAGCAACAACAAGAACAACAATAACACCGATTCGACCGACAGCAACAGCAACAACAACCACAAGCGGCAATTGCGCAGGTGCTGCTCTAGCTCTAGCATTCTTCCACGCCCTCCGCCCTCGTACAAATGCTTACCGGCTCAAACTCTTCGTCTGCATTAGCAGAAAACGTGCCTCAACAACCGTCAAATCGAACCCGATCCGTCTAGCCATGGATTTGTTTCTAGCCGCACTTTTGCGGTCGCCGCTTTTGAATTTGATTCGATTCGGTTTGGTTTCTTTTTGTTTTGGTTTGACTTTATTTGTGGGGGCGCATTGCATTGCAAATCATTGCAGTTTTATACAACAAAAATAGTTAAAAAAAAATGATTTTGACAAAGCCGAAGTTTTAATACCCTTTATCAAAAAAATAAAACAATAATTATATATGGAAATATCGAAATTAATGACATATTAGGAGGTCCTAAATAGCAATATCGCATTTTTCGATATAGGAAAAGTTGTAAACGTTGTAACTGATTTATATTCTGTATACAACATATACACCCTACTTAGTATGTAGGAAATACTAGCCATAGTGTGCAAATTTGTATAAGTGTCAGATATTTCGCGAGCATTGGTAGACCTCCACACTATGAAATAACCATTGTCACATACACTTCTTCCATTGTAATATACCTTTTTTTTTTTTGCTTTTGTGCAGTGTACTCAAACATAAACAACAACAAGTCGACACATGGTCGAATTGGCAATAGACTTGCATACATATTTCCAAAGCCGCCGCAGTAAATGTTGATTTTTTTTCTTCTTAATTTGGTTTGCTTTTCTATGCCAGTCTTTGGCCCAATTGTGGCTAAAATCGGTTCAAAACGGCATGAAAATGTTCAAAGGCATTGCAAAGTAAGCTGTGCCTAGTTAATAGTTACTAAAAAGCTTACAACGAGATAACTAAAATATGGATAAAATACTTTAACTGCCAGCTAAGTATATGGTAACAGAAAGGAGAATCATGATATATGGGCTGCATCGTTAATCATCAGTTACACTCCCGCATCTCCAATATGACTATTAAACGTCATATTTAAACATCAACGCTGTCTGTCGGTAAAAGAACGTAGAGAGCTGATGTCTCAAAATCAAATTGAGAGAAAGTAAACACTTGTGATTGGTCGATAGCTTTACCAGAATTTTGACTGCCTTAGACCCAACATTTTAGAAAAACAATGAATAAAAAATGGACAAATATGTCGTGTTTGAGTGAGTCAAGATAGTACCGAGAATGAATCCAGCTACCTGCTCTCGATACCGATAGGAAATTCAAGTCTTGCAGCAATGTTGCCTAATATTTCTTGCGTACGCTCTCGTGTAACATCTCCAATATACAACCGATCTATCTCAAGCTTACATGGCTACTATCCGCAACGATTTCCTGCACTTTATCGACGTTACTTCCACCTCAGAATCCTTGGTCAAGCTCGGATTTTGAGCAGATATTTGTTACTCTTGGAAACAGATATATTTTAACGAGGAAAACGTCTGCAAGAATTCATAGCAAACTCGACCTGCCAAGTTATTTCTACTGGCGGCCCAACGTTCCACTCATATAACAGACACCACGTCCCGTTCACTTTAGACTTTTTTTATAGTCAATGGGATTGACCGCAATAGGCTCTCTCTGTTGAAACGTTATTCGAAGTCTCTTCAGATCACATACCAATCCTAGCAACCTTGCACTATACACCACAATTTAAGCCGCAAATAAAACGAATTCATGAACAACTTAAGACAAGCTGCAAAATATGCTACTCCGAAGACACAATGTTATTCTAACTTTCGAAGGGTTCAACAACCTCCAACAATTGCTGCACTTATATGTCTGAAAAGGAGGTTTAGACGAGAGTATGCCAGAACGGGTGACGAACGTGTCCACCAAATCTATAAAAGATTGGCCAATAGTGTTCAAAAGGCTCTCGTTTGGAACAAATAAGCTCAAATTGAGAATATTTTGGCCAGTGCTGGTCCGGATGAATCGTCCAACTACTCTCTCTGGAAGCTTACGAGTCATTTAAAAAAAAAACAGGCTATCTCGAAAGTTCTTATCAAGATTTTGGCAGGCAGGCGGCTGGTGTATCTCAAGTCAGGAGAAGGCTGAAGTCTTTGTCGATAGTTTGGAGAGAAGATGTTTAGCGTTTCATCTTACATCAGGCGAGACGAGAGTGTTGGTTCAAGCACGGCTGGAGTCTCCTCAACAAATGTCTATGCCGACAAATCCTGTCACCCTGCAGGAGGTAAAGCAGCAGTTTAAGAAGTTAAAGGCTTTAAAGTCACCAGGTGAAGATATTTTGGATAAGAAAACGCTAAAACTCCTCCCATATAGAGCACTGTTATTTATAGTCTTGCTCTTTAATAGCATCCTAAGACAGGGATATTTTTCAAGAGTTTGAAAATCTGCGCTCTTACTATGATCCCTAAGCCGGAAAAGCAGTATACCGAAGTTGAAGCATATAGACCGATTAATCTCCTCCCCGCCCTAGGTAAGATGATGGAAAGAGTTATTTTGAGCCGGATTCTTCAACTAGAAAGCGTTACCCAAAGAATACCAAAGTGACAGTTTGGATTTCGTTAAAGTCACGGCACTCCGGAACAACTTCACCGTGTTGTCAACTTCAATCTTGAAACTATGTAACATAAGGAATATTCTGTGGCTGTGTTCATGGATATTCAGCAAGCTTTTGACAGGGTGTGGCATTGTGGTCTGCTGAGCAAACTAAAAAAATTCCTAACCCCTCAGCTGTTCGAGCTTATAAGCAGCAACAATTGGCATCGTAATTTATCAAATCGAACTCTTATCGAAAAATTAAACGCAAGTGCCCTAAAAATCCAATTTTCATGAAAAAATATTTGAAGGAAAAGTTCGGTAGCCGTGTAATCTTGACAAATAGTATGGTCTTGATGGCCTTTGATTTTTTTTATGGAGTTACGTTAGTGCTTGAAATTTCGATAGAGAGTCGCAAGAATACTGTCCAACGCAAAATTGACAACGTTCTGGCTGATATGTGTGCAAAAGTGCTGGAAAATTGATTCCAAAGAATTGATCAATGCAAACATGTACACAATGGTCATATGAACGAGATCGATATCTGCAGCTGGAATAAATTTTAGACTAATATCTAATTTTTTGTGTTTTATTTAAATCCAAAATCTTCTGTCGGGTAACGCTAAATTTCAGCGTTGACAAGCAAAGAACAAGCCTGAAGAGTTTTATATACATTTGCCAGTTTCCGTGCAATGCCGGGTATCATCTTTAAAATAAACGACTTAAATACTTTTTGGAATTTCTCCGCTATTAACGCAGCAAGAATATATCGTTTTTAATATTAATTAGCATCATTCGACTGGCTTTCAACGTAAATCAATATTTGTCAATGACAGAAGTTTTACGAAATAAAAACAAAAAAACCATAAAAACAAAAAAAAAAAAAAAAAAACAAATTCTAAGTTATTAATATTTAAAATTAGTAAAGAACAACCGGCACCCACCCGAAGTCAGAATTAATGAAAGCACACACGCAAACACCACGAAGTAGCAAATTTGGTAAATAAAAAAACGATTGAATAAAAAAAATATTTAAGAACTGAAATGTATAAAAATTAAAATACGAAATGCGAAAGCGTCTAAGACGTAGCTCTGATTGCTGCCTGCTGCTGCTGCTGTCTGCGAAATATATTAACTATTTATTTTTTTACGGCCAAATTGGCGTCAAAAATTCGATTTAAAAGAACAAGAGAAAAAAAAATGTGAAATAAAATGGCAGCAATAAACATAAATAACAACGAAATAATTCTGACACCATTCTTGGCAATAGTTCGAAACGATGAGCATTTAAAATGTGCTCAAAACTCCCTCATAAATATGCCCTGCCAATTTGACACCAAATTCATATTTAATTGTTCAAATGCGATTGCAAAGAATGCTGGTAAATGTCTTCAAAGACTTCGTTTGTTCTAGCTCAGGTTGAAATATTTGATTTTATTATAAATAAATTTTGTTGCTTAGTGATAAAAATTTTATGAGTCGCATTTAATTTTAAATGTTATGTGTGGCATGGCAAGTCTGTGTGAAATCTGAAGCTAAACGAAACCAAAAAAAAAAAAAGAAAACAGAAACACTTTGACAGATCTTCACTTTATTGTTTGACTTCAGCGCGGCTAACACACCTTAGCATCGAAGTCATTAATTCAATCAGCACTTGGCTGAAAGAGTTTTTTGTGCGCCGCTTGCGTCGCCGCACACCGCCAGACACTTGTCAAATGGTTGTTTAAAAGGATTTTGCAAATGAAAAAAAAAAAAAAAAAAACATTTAGGATCAAATGCGTTGTTTGTGTCATTAATAATTTTCAGACATTGGTAAAGAAGAATAAAACAGAATACACGAGTCCAGCTGTCTGTCTGTCTGTCTGTCCAATTGCCAAATTTGGCGCAAAAGGTGCTAATTTGTTTTGGCAGCAAATTTTCGACACAAATTCTTAAATTTTTGTTGTTTTTTTTTTTTTTTTTTATTATTTAGTGTCATTTTTGCCGCCTGCGAAGGATGTTGCAGACAGCGGCATTCCAATGCAACATCCACCAATGAAACAGATTGGGCACGCTTTTTTATGCTCTATGCACAGAGCAAAAAAAATGCTTAAAGAATTATTAATATTAAATTTTTTCATGGATAGTGAGTAGAAAAGAAATAACTTAGAAATACCCTGCTCCTTTTTTATGTAGACAATATACTAAGTTTATACAAATTTGTGTAACAGGCAGCAAAAGGCATGGAAGAACCTATAAAGTATATATGTACATACTCGAACAGCAACAAAAACTGTGTCGAATAAGATCTGGAATACTATTAATAACAGAAACACCAAACTTAGGTACAGAGAGTTTTAGTCTTGCAGTTGCTATGTATAAAGATTTTCGTCAACACCTTATATTCAATTTCAAAGTTCGGGAAACTTCTTGTAAGACGTAACATAATACGTAGCTTTGGTCTGCTGAACCTAACTCGTACAACTCTTTATGTAGAGTTAAACGGAAATATATATACTTTAAAGGACTCCTAGGCTTGCTTTTCTTTGCTGTGACATAGGCTGCAAAACTTTAAACCAAAATCTGCTTCATTCAATATTCTGTAGCAAGAAAATAATTAAAAATTTATTACGCTTATCGTGTGGCACCATGGCTTGTATTGTTCTTTTATATCAATTAAACATTCTAGGTTTGTATCTGTAAATGTGACCTCGTTTATTCGTTGCCTCTTTCAACATGAGAAATTTCTATTTCATTAACTCTTTAACTACGCCAATTAAGTGCTTTAGCATTATTTCCGCTGCTTGCTTATTTTAGATTTCATGCAAATCGGTAGCAATTCTAACATTTATTTCTAACTACAATCTGCCAATCAATGTGGTGCGCTTGCAGCAATATCCGTTCCATTCGCCGCGAAAATAAGTAACATCCTCAACAGCAGTCAAGGTTCAAATCGACTCTGTAGATACTTTTGATGGTAGGTAGACAAGCAGCCAGCAAGTCAGCCAGTAGCAATGCTGCAACTAGAAAAGCACTGAAGCATAACTAAAGACAGATTGCAAAATAAGTAGCTACTAAGAAGCGCTGAATTTATGCAATAACTAAAAACTGCAAACGCAAAGCATAGAAAATGCGCTTAGAATGTTTGCATTTAAATGTTGCGCATACGCACAGTGTGTCGCCTTAAAAATACAAGCCGACAGCGTCAAATAAAATCCAACTTGACACTTGCGCATTAAGGCGTGGGTTGCTAAATGTTTGCGCTTTGTTCTAACGCCTCTGCAAAGTTTTCCATAATAGCAGACAGTCAGACGTATGGACGGACGGACGGACGGACGGACCAAGTGTCAGTGCTAAAAGCAACTCTATTAAATGCGTTTCTTATTATTATTTTGTATATTTTATTCTTTTTCTGATTATGTAAAACTTGAATTTGTTACGTCTTGATTTGATTAGTTACCACACTGTGCTGCTCGGCTAGTGGCCATTTTCGGTAAGCATGATAGCACGCCCACGGCGCCATAGTCGCCGTAGTCGTTTGGGAAGTGTTTGAAGAACGAATGAAATTATGTTCTCCAGTTGACACAATGACACCTTTTCCGCGACACAGACGCATTCAAAATTCATTTAAAAAACTATGACGAATTTAAAATACGAAATTCAAACGAATTTAAAATGAATCGCAGTAAATAATTTGCGCGTTGGTTGAGCCCACCAGAAGAGCTCGCAATCGTTTGCCTAATACGAAATTAATAATAACTTCCCATGACCAAATGTGCTCGCTGGATTCGTATATAAAGAACAAGAAATAAAACAATTCGAAATTGAAACAAAAATTTGCTAAACAAATACGCGAAGTTCAATGAACCACATAACATCCAAACATCCAGCCAACTATCTAACCATAGACTTACAATGCGCGGAGAACAAACGGATAAAAAAGAAGAATTATCATTTTCAAATTAGGCTTAAACTTACCTTTGGTTCGCGTATGTGCGCATCTTGCTCAGACGTCAGCTGACTATGGTGATGCTGTGGCTGCTGCTGAGCATGATGATGTTGATTAGTACGATGCTCGCGGTAGCGTGTGCGCATCTCCTCTTCTTTGACCATATAACGCTCCGGTTTACTCGTTGCCGTCGCCGTCGCCGTAGACGTTTGTTCTTTATTTCTGACAAGCGTACTGCTACCATTGACGACTGCACGTGTTGTTAAATCCTTCTTTGAGCCGGACAGATTACTTGAACTACTGCGTCCGCTGCCGGAGTTTGTGCCACCACTACCACCGGTGAAGAGTTGTTTGACCTTCTCAAAGCCACCAAGTTTTTTGTTGCGTTTCAATGTGCTCGTATCCTCCTGCGTCTGTGATTGTTGGTCGCGTCGACGTAGCGTGCTAGTGGACACATTATACTTATCCAGATGTGGATCATAGTGTGAACCATCATCAATGGAACGTTCGCGGTACAAGAAATTATCCTGGCGTTGCACGCGTTGCTGTTGCTCTGTGTGACGTCGTTCCTTCTTCAGAAAGGCGTCGCATGCCTTCATATCGTCCAAGGCCGTACGTTTAACACGCCATCTAAGGTCGGAAGATGAAGTGTTAGTTATTTTTTTTTTTTAAAGAAACACCGATTAAATTTATTAAAATCTAGCTAGCAATGGCTCACAAGTTATATATCTATACAACATATCCCTCTACACCAGTAGCCTAGGTGAAAAGTAATTTAAAGCCGAATTTTTCTAAAAGTTGACTTCTCTCCAATAATTTTAAGCATGCAGCTATACTTGTTTATTACTATTACTAACACATACCTTGTGCTGATATCTCCATTGAAGCTCTCCTTGCGGAAATCATTCTCAATGCCCGAATCGCCCTTATCGAAGCTGCGCTGCTGCAGTTTGTCTCTCTTGAGACTGCTGCCCGGCCAATGCTGTTCCTCGTTACTCAACCGCTGTGGCATACCACTGTTCATGCCAACGTCGTAACGCTGCAGCATCTCAGGCGAAGAACGATACTGATCGGTGCTGGTGAATTGCGAGTCCAAACTCTTTGGCTCATAATCATGTCGCTCTGCAGCAATTGGCAAATAATTACGTGTGCCCGAATCCAGCCGCTCACGGTGACGTGATTCACGAACTTGTGGTTTGCCCTCATCATCATGATGCGTCTCGCGTTCGTAAACCTCTTTAATGCCACCATGACCATCATCATAGTACTTGGTGTGACGATATCGCGAGGTTTTCTCCGTTTTGGGCAGCGTTGCAGTCGCCACAGTGGTTTTATTGTTGATTGTTACGGTGGGCGCAATCATATCCAAATGCGAGCGTTCAAGTGAATACTTCTTTAGTATCTCATTGGTTTCTGGCCGATGGTAACGCACTTCAAAGTTCTCGCGTTCCGGGCTGAGGTAACGCTCCGGTGAGCGGCTTTGTGTATAATTATTTTTGCGCTCTAGTGTACTCTCACCAAAGCGACGTGTCAGTATACGATTTTCCAGACGCGCACGTCGATAACCCATATCATCCACAGCTGGTTCGGCAGCAGCTTCACGCAGTGGTGAGCGATAATCACGTTCGCGCGGTGGCGTTATGCTGCGTATAATGGGCACAATTGGTGGCTCCAAAACACGACGCGATCGTTCATCATCGTAATACTTGCGTGTCTCGAAGCCCAAACCCTCATCCTCATCGCTGAGATTACGTGGACTGAGCTGCTGCCATGGCGATGGCGAATGCGAACTCGAGTGAATACGAATGGTGGTGGCACCCGGCGGCGAGTAGCTGTTCGGTGTGTGCGTGTAGCCATTCGGCTTTGGACTAGTAACAAAATCTGTTTGATCAAAGCTGCGATCAGTTGTGCGTGGCGGTCGCTCCGGCGGCAGGTCGGGCGAGTTGAACTCGCGCATTGGTGTACGTACATCACGTGCCATATGTCGTGTTACCGGTGACACAGAGCGACGCTGATGTGGTTCATCGCTCAGATCCAGCTGTGCGTATGTGATGCCCTCATTTGGGCGTATATAAGAGAAGGCCGGTTGATTGATCACCGGCTGTGGTGAGAAACGCTCCATGGACAGGCGCTTTACCAGTCCATTCACCGTGCGTCCCTTTGTGAGCGGTAGACGCTCTGCAGGCAGCTGTGAGCTGTGCATATTGTCGTTTGACTTTGTTTTAAGTGTGAGTATTTTATCCTTGATACCCGCGGATATTGTAGTGCCACGTAGTAGAGTACCATCCACCTCGGCCTTAGAACGGCTGCGCGCCAATAACTCTCCTAATGCGCTTTCATTCTTTTCACGCAGCGTAATAGCATCCGATTTACGACGCTCGCGTCGCTGTGGAAACTGCGCTGCTTCCGCCGCTTCGTCAACGCGTTCGTCCTGCGCAAAATAGTCCTCTTTCTGCGATTGTTCTATAATCGGACTGAGCTGTGTACTTGATGAAGGATTAAGCGCCGGTTTCGATGACTTTCTTAACTTTCTTGTACTATTATTTCCACTGCCAACATCGGATTTACTACGCACTAAACGTCTTCCGCCACTGTCTTCGAAGCGTGGATCACGTTCGAGCTGACTAACATTCGTATCGCTTTTGCGACTGAACAGCCCGAAGATCGAGGGTCGTTTCGATACGGGTTTCTTAGCAGCGGCGTCGCTGGCGCTACGTGCTACAGGTTTACGTTCGCCCTTCTTTTGACGTGAGGGCAGTGAATGAAATTTTTTGGGATTCGTTTGTGTATCGCTGCGTTTGGTCTTAACACGGAATGTCGGTATATTATCGCCGTTCTCCGCTTTGCTACGATGACTTTCGGCTTGTGCGAGCACTAAGGCGGCCTCTTTGCGTATATCCTCGGCGTTTAACTCCGCCGGCAACTGATGATAGTGCGCTTGTGATGAAAAGGTGCTGGCGATGGGTTGTAGATTAGTTGTTTCGTAATTCGTTTGCTCGTTGGGGCGTTTACCTAAGTGGTGGGAGAAACCAAAACGATATAGAGAAGATGTTAATGATAATTTTTACGATAGGTGTTGCTAGCTGGCCATGACATACAATGTTGGCCAACAAGCAGACGAAGAGAATACAAAAAATGCCGCATCGCAAAATAGAATTAATCATGAAAACAAATGCCTGCAAGCGCCAAATAAAAAAATATAAAATATAAAACAATACATCGGGAGAAAAAAAAATTAAATATTCGACTCATTCCTCAAGCACAATTACATGCTTGACGAAAACAACTTAATCTGCGTACGCATTCAGATATCACTACTCAACGGAACCGTCATTCCGGCTCGGCTCCGCGCTTCTTCATCATTTGTTTGTCGCACAAAATGAGGAGTGTATGAAAAGTTTGTAAAAACTTTTCAAATTGTTTAGAAATTTAGATAATCAAAATTTATTCTTTATTGAAATGTTTTATGGATAATGTGTGAAAATTTGTACAAGGAAACCTTAAAAATTGCATCGAAATCGTATAAAAAGTAGCATCGGAGACCCCATAAAATGTTATATGTATCAAGTGTATCGCTAACTTATTAGTTGCAGTGAATGCCTAACACCATTTCACCAGCGAGTAGCTAATGACTTAGTCGTAACGAATAAAGCACCCTATATACCTAGCGAATAGCTAGCGAACAGTGGTGATGTTGTAAAATTAATAAGGAAATTCCATTAACTGTAACTAGGCAAGGAGAGTTAGTCTTAGCAGTACCGGTACAGACAAAGAAGTCAATAAATCATAGTTTAAACAAATTTTCAAAGTATCAAACCCTCATTCCCGAAAGATATTCTACATCAAAACCAATTTCATATTATTGTAATGCATTTACAGACTTATCAAGCGACTCTCGTTGTACAACAAAACATCAGCTATATGCATCTTCAACCTTTCATGCTCCCTTCGGAGTGCTTCTTTATACCAAAAAAAAAAAAACACGTGTTAAAGCAACCAAATACAATAAGACAACATGATAAATCAGCTTCTTCTACGTATTAATGCGTTGATGATGAGTCTCAATCAAAAAGTTATTAACGCGTTGCCGTATGCCGCACACATTCATTCCATCTCGCTCTACAGCATTGGCTTATATTGGGGCGTGTTGAATACACTCTGCGCGCACGCATAAATTAGTCGCCGTCTGCCTCCATCTGTCTGTCTGTCTCAGTCTCAGTCTCAGGCACTGTCTACTTCTAATTCACTGCCCGCGAAAATTT
Organism: Leucophenga maculata; assembly: GCA_035044805.1. NCBI lineage: Eukaryota > Metazoa > Arthropoda > Insecta > Diptera > Drosophilidae > Leucophenga > Leucophenga maculata. Next base: position 1,262,198 of record JAWNNP010001279.1, on the reverse strand, counting down.
TTCTCTGTGAAAAATCTTTTCAAAAATATTCAAGGTCAAAAACAAAAGACTTAAGCAACAAACTTCAACTAACAAAGTGTCATAAGTAAAATGTGTGGATGATGAATATGTGAGATGGTGAGAAAGAAAGAGAGAAGAAAAGTATAAAGGAACAAAATAAAATGAAACATGTTCTAAAGCAGAACAAGTGCCACCGCAGATAAGCCATCATCTCTTGCTACCACTCCCCGCTTCAACACCTTATCATACGTATTTAATAATGATGATAATGATGATGACTACATGTTGTTTTTATTGTTTTAGCTATTGTTGTTGTTATACTTAGTACTTTATAATGCTGTTGTTGTTGTTGTTGTTTTCAGTCTACAAAAAAAAAATGTATCGCAATCAACGAGTTGATAATAACACCATCGAGGATGCTGTTTTCGAAGATGAGCCTCTTCGGTTTCTTGAAATTTTTGCTGTCGTTGTTGATTGTTGCTACTTTGGTTAATGCTTTAGTTATACCCTGCACTAATAAGTTTAAAGAGTATAGATATTAAATGCGTACGCATGTCTGTAACATACATACTAGGCTAGCTAAGGCATCAATATGGAATATTTTTACTAAACTAAGAACACTTTTCAGTATAAGAATGGCACATTTAACATTTTTGTATAAAAAACTATTTAGTTCAATAAACAAAAAACGTGAAATATGTTGCGTCAAATCATTAGTTATAGATCTTTAGTTTCAATTATAATCAATATATTATATAGAGTATCTCCGAATCGTATACACTCAAATTTTTTTAATGTTTTGATGTTAACGCGGCACGTTTCTTCTTTTCGGCGTATTAAATAATAATAATTACACCAAGTGAGGAAGTGGCAACTGCTTCTCCATTTCGTTGCCGATGTTTCTTTACTAGTGCTCTACGCATGTGTATGTTCCTTCAACAATCTACTAAAAAAAAAAAAACTAACTTTAGGTTTCTGTTCTTCTATTTCTTTTAGTTGTCTGCACCTTATTAAAGTGTTGTTTTGCTATTAACACTTAACACGTTTTCTACTTAGACAGATGAGCTAAGCCGCAGCGAAGATTGTTAAAACTAATTTCTCTCCATGATCTATTATATGTACTCGTAATCGGATTGCGTGATGTGCTGGCTGAAATATAAATGCACTATAAAATCTTCACAACTTTTATCTCAATTGTGCTGACGATTAAAGCATACACTCCTACTTTACACTATGGAAAATTTCGAAATAATTTTTGTTTTTAGTAGCAGTTGCCTTGTTGCATCAAATAGTTACAGTGCAAACAATTTAAACATCCAAAGAAAAACCTAATTTATCATATATCAGCTACTTTTTAATGTAGAAAGAGAGAACATTGGAAATTTTGCGGTGTCTTAGCTTCATATAGTGGTCAACACTCGTTACTCATGTGACCCTCTGCCCAAAATTAGCAGCAACAAGAGATCACACCCCAAATGCAACAAAGCGTGATGAATTTCATGGCATTTATGCAAAGCACAACGCAAAAACTGATGCGGAATCAAAACACTTTGATCCAGTTGCTTGCAGCCCAACAAAGCAAATAATGACTTGCTTAAAAAAAATTTTATTTAAGTGAAAGAAGTCGGTTATTGTCAGACAGACATCGTCATATAGGACCATAAGCCTACTATACTGCATAAGGCTACACATGCATCATTTTATTCCCACTCACTAATTCGGGTTTCGCTATCGAATAGCGAAACCTAATAACCTCAGAGATTCGTACAGCGTTTGAGCTCCGCAAATATTGTTTCGCAATCTTGTTCAATGTAGTAGCTAAAGCATGAGCAACGCGAGCTGTTAGAGAGCGATATCGAGAGAAGCGGAGAGAGGAGAAACGCCTTTTCAGACGCAAGAAAAAGGAGCAAGAAAGGCGGGAGTTTGAGGATGTTGAGATGTTACGTGGCAGAAATGAAGCGCGAAAATGCTATCAAAAGATCAAGCGTCTGCCTGAAGGTATTAATCCCGGAGTAACTTTCTGTAAGGATGACAATGGAAATTTGGTAACGGATAAACAGGAATCACTGAGATTAAGGAGGAGTCATTTCTCCAACCTACTCGGAGGCGATGAAGCGCACAATTCTGCCCCTAGAGAAATTACACCGGAACCACCAGGCAGTTAATTATGGCACCGGGCTATAACGAGATTGATTTAGTTATTAAAAAGCTGAAAAAACAAAGCGGCAGGCTCTAATGGGCTACCAGCTGAGTTATTTAAGACTTGCGGCGAAGAGTTGGTTAGGAGATGCATCAACTTTTATGCAAGATATGGTCCATTGTACGCAAGCTCAGTGTTCACTGTCCTATCCTTAAGAAAGGAGACCCCGATGTTTGCGTCAACTACCGCGGAATAAGTCTTCTTTCCATCGGATATAAGATTCTGTCACGCGTATTGTGTAATACGCTGAAGCCATATACGGATTCACTGATAGGACTATATCAGTGTGGCTTCAGAACAAAAAGGTCGACCAGTGACCAAATATTCACATTACGGCAAATCTTGGTAAAGACCCGTCAGTTTAACATAGACACACACCACCTATTTGTCGATTACAAACCCTAAGCGTTGTTAGGGTGGGGAAAAACCTCTCCGACCCCGTTGATACCAAAAGAGGTTTCAGGCAGGGTGATGCTCTGTCATGCATTTTTTTCAATCTTCTGATGGAATACATCCTACGCCAGTGCCCGTACATACAGAGTATATCGGGCTCGATCTTCCAAAAGGAAGAGATGCTGCTCGCTTACGCCGATGACATCGATATCATCTATCTTGGATCCGAGATAACCAGCAACAACAACGTCAGCCTAAAAATCAGGCGAAGAATCGCGCTTGCAAACAGATGTGTTTTTGGGCTGAGCAGGCAAATGAGAAGTAAAGCGCTGTCTCGAAAGACGTCGGATGAGTCTAATTGAGTCGGATGAGACAGCGTTGGAAGTCTTGGAGAGAAAGATTCTTCGCACGATTTTCGGTCCTATTAGAGTCGGCGACGAGCTTAGGTCCCGCATGAACTGCGAGCTGTACGAGCTATTCAATGAGGTTGACATTGTCCAGCGCATAAAATTCCAGCGGCTGCACTGGCCTGGGCAACTTATTCGAATAGATGAAAGAGCTCCAGCACGTATGGTTTACATGGGGGTCCCAAACTTGATTGGTGGTCGCCGAAATATGGTCGCCAGGTATGGAGAGATCTCTCCGTACTTGGCATTCAAAACGACTGGCGCCAGCACGCACAAGACGCGGTCATGACCAGTAGACGGTTGACAGCTATTAAAGTGAGTAAGTAATTATGATCGAAAGATATTGAGTTTATCCAGAAAGTTTAAGACTCGTGATAGCAAGCCAGTTCAGCCAAGAACCAATTTTATCGAATGAATTTAAATCAACAAGCAAAGTTTTTGATTTTCAATTAAGACAAAGAAATATCGAAAGCTATGAACTCACTTAAAATAGTTTTAAATCCATCAAAAAGAAAAGCAAAAATTTCCATTGAAATGTAATAAACATATAATTAAATTATGAAATTTTACAGCAAACCGCACAGACATGTAATTCTAAAAGTAAGTACTTAAAAAGATTATCTTTACACAATTTAATTCACACCACGCTTTTATCTCAACGCTGACACTATTCCAAATACCACAAAGTATTATTTTAGATTGCTCAAGCAGCCAACTATTAAAAATCCTAATAAAATCAAACATTAAAAGTTGATTATTTGTGGTTTTAAATTCGATTCAAGTGAAAGTAGCGCGTTTGAAGTGGTTTGACTTTATGAGTATGTCCAGGCAGCAACTTGTGCAGCAAATAAAACTGGTCGTCTGACCACATTATAAAAAAAAAAAAACAAAAATTGGTCAGTATGAACACTCGCAATCACCTTGACTTGCCGAAAACAAATAGTGGAACATAAAAAAAAAAAAAAAAACTATAATCAAATACCTACAAATCTAATGAAATCAAAGCGCAGCCGGAACAGGCTACGGAGCACAGCTAAAGCTAAATAAATATAAAAAAAAAAAAAACAAAAAAAAAATGCAATCAAAACATGGCTAAACTAGAGCATGGCATTCAAGAGTTGAAAAAGATGGCTTATCGCACGCGCGCCTCTGACTTGATTTGGCTTACACAGCTAATTTATTTAATTTCGTGTGCAGGCGACTTTCTTGCTTTCTTTGGGTCATAATCCATTTGGGCTCTTTTAATGTGTACTCTATATAAATACTATAATAATGGGTAAATCTAGTTTAATAGCAAGTTTGTAATGCAATGAAGAATCTTTGAAGAAATAGATATTAAATGAGAAAAAACATTTTACAGAAAAAATTTAATTTAATGCTTAAAGTTATATTTTCTCTTATTAGTTTATGGTTTTTAAGTTTACTTTGTTCAGTGAGCAGTAAAAATTTGTTTAATTTTAAGTGAAGTTTCCATTGTTTTAATTCCATTGTTCCGCTCAAAAAAAATACTAAACTGCCAACTTGTCATATAAATGTTAGTGTTTGAAATTACTTCAAAGAAATTTCCAATAATATTCACTGAAAGCAAAACAAGAACAAGAAAACTTTTGAGTAAATTTGCAGCGCATTAAAAATTCGTTTTAACCAAAGACCAAATATTTTCTCTTCTATAACATTTTAACAGCTCAAATCATAGACATCAACACCAGCAACACAGTCTTCAACAACGGCAGCACCATTGACTTTGCTTATTTCATTAAATGGATCAATGCGCAAATTAATGAATGGCTTTCAGCTGTTTTGCAGCATTTAAGCCGTGTTTTTTTTTTTTAGCTTAACGAATATTTGCCAAAAAAAAAAAAGCTTACTAACATGAAGAGTTATGATATGCACACAAATACTGACTACAAACGCCCATTCATGAAGAAAATCAGCCTCTACTAACTATATCATGAAATAAATGACATAAACCGAAGGTTCTCTGGCACATTCCTGAAATTCCAACAACAACAACAAGAACTACAACAGTAACAAGTACAATAGATACATTTACAGTTATTTAGCATAAATTTCAGTTTCACTTCACTCGACGCGCACAAATCGCGAACTGATGCTGTCGCTTAAGTAAAATTTATGTTTTCCTGTGTTGACTACGACCACGATGACGATGACGATGTAGAAGGAGATCTAGCTACAAATAAAGAAAACGCCTCTAGCTAAATCACAACATCATCAGCAGTAACAGCAACAGTTACAACTACAACTATATACAACGACAACAGTTGCTGATGCCACTGACAAAAAGCTAAATAAAAAAAGATCTGATTTGAAACTTTATAAAGTTTATATATTAGTTTTTAAAACAATGAGTACCTTTAAATAGTAGTTGCATTGCGCTTAGCAACGAGTGAGTCATTAATTGTACCGAGTTACACTAACAAAGTAATACAATTTTTGTTTCTCTCTATCAGCATGCATCCGACTTTGGCAGGCATTTATATGTATGAGTATGAAAATCTGAGAGTGTTGGACCCAATATGAAGTTTCAGATCTAGAGAAAAGTACGTTGAAACCAAAACTTCAAACCATATTCATGAAATTCCATATCCATTAAATTAGTATCTAAAAACAAAGTTTGAAAGTAGGTTGGACACGCCCCTAGATATTTCTATGAAGCTTCTGTTCACAAATAACTACGGTTTCAAGCTGATATTGCGTGTAATATCAATTTCGATTCCAATATACGGCAGTGGCTGGCCTCAGCTAACCATTCGATATATGCACGCAAAAGCACCTGCAAGTCGACTTGAAGAACTTTATATTTTGTTAGCCATTCTTCAATATAACTGCCACTTAAAAACTGCAATTTGTATGAAACTATCGCTCCAGAACATTTGCCGAATCATACCCAACATATGCGTACCATAGTTCAAGTCTGGCTGTCTGAATGAACTACGATAACTGGGAGGCTATAAGAAATGTATGCTTCAAGTGCGAATATTTCAACTCTCCTATTTTTAATTCAAATAAGTGACAACCCCCTAAATGATAGCATTCATAGAAACAAATTAACTGTTCTTCATTTTAACGCCAAATATTATATACCTTGGGAAAATATTCCACAGCTCTGTATATGGCACCCATATAAATTAAAAGTTCAAAACAGTGTACACTTCTTTCTTGGCACTCCATTATAAGAAAAATTTCACTAGTTCGACCTATATGTCCTGAGCTAATACTTTATTTTACTAGTAAGACTCAGTCCAGTCAGACCTTGTACAACTACAACCTCGGCATCTTCGAATCACTGACTAAGTGAGTAACTGAGTGAATGCATGAGTGACTGACTGTCAGTCAATGAAGCAGTCAGGGCTGCATGCCAGTCTGCAATTTTTTTTCCTTTCTTTTGTTTTTTTTTTTTTACTATTTTGTTTTATTTTTTTTTTTATTTTTGCAGGTTTGACTCTTGACTTGACTTGAATGGTTCGAGCAACAAACAAAAGCCGCAGCAAGTTTCGCTTCACATATGTACGGGTGGCTATGAATGTATCTGCAGTACATGTGTTTAAATGCAAAAGCTATCGAGGAGCACCACAGCCAAAAGGCAACATTTTACCTTGACACATATCTCTTGACAGTTGCTTTCCTGCCCTCTGCTCTTGATGTAACTTTTTTCTGCAGTTCTTCTGATGCTGCTGCTGCTGGTGATGCTTTTTATGTTGTTGTTTACGGCTATATAAAGAAGTTGCATCTTTTTAGCATATTTTGATTGCCATGAAGGACGTACGTACAAACGAGGGCGTAGCTAACTGTATTTTGTGCTATAAACTAAAATTAAAAAAAAGACTATTTATGCTTCTTCTTCTTAAATAGCTTGACTTGATTACTCTTTACACTTATTAAGATGGATTCAATCAGTTTGCCATTGAGTTTGCAAACCATTAAAGGTGAGAATCTTTATTGGTGGATTCATAGAAGAAATCTAGCTAATAATTTATTAATTTAAGCTAATAATTTGAAAATAAAAAATATTTTGAAACTGGTGGCTTATATTTACCTTCAAAAGATATCTTGACAGACGCTCACTCACAACTGTTAAACATAGCTTTATCAGAATGTTTAAAGTAGGGCTCAACACTTAGCAAAAATAGATAATAAAGCGGGGCAAGCAGCTAGTTTACAGATGAAGAAACTGCTTTCGGACCGAACTAAAGGATGTTCATCAGTAACTTTCAGGCAGAAATATATGCGATAGAAAGATGTACCCAACTCATCCTAAATACAGGAATACAGAATCAAAAACATTTCCATATTCTCAGATAATATGTGATCCAGTCTAAAGTGATCCTGGAATGCATAGTTAAACTAGGCAAACTAGGAAGATTTAAGAAGATTACTTTTTTACTGGATACGCGGTCACAAGTAGACGAGTTGGCAAGAAAAGGAATAGCATCGCCCTTCACAGGTCCTGAGTAACACTGCGAATTTGGAAATTTTGGAAAAAGAGAAAAATAATCACAACAAGGACTTTTTCTGGTAGAAGGCTTAAGAAAAGGTAAAAAACAAGGAAAAATTAAATATCAGAAATTCTCAACAGACTCGAGAAGAGAAAATTTTAGAATGGCTTCAAGTTTCCTGACTAAGCACTGCAGACTTCTCTTGGCAATTATCGAGTGGCAAGAAGAATGGTGCATGCTTTTAATCCTCACAACTTTAATTCGGAGTTATTTAGCGATAATTTCATTTCTTTCAGAAAAGATCGTCTCATTCGCTCTGGTGCTGCTGTACTAATCTCGGTCAAATCATCTTTAATGGCAGAGGAAATTAAAATTCTAAGCCAGGACATTGAATTTATCTGCGTTAAAATTTTCTTCGTAGTTTTAACCTATTCATTACTTGCTCATATATTCCTCCTGCTGTAGAAGTCAATATTTACTGTCAGCAAGTCGCTGCTATCTCTTACATTGCTACTCTTCTACATAAAAAAGATCATCTTATTGTCATGGGTGATTTTAATCTACCAAATATAAGATGGTTGCATATGATAGACTCTTCTATGCTGATTCCAACAGAAATTTTTTATTCCACCATTTTCAATTATTTTGACAGATGTATTCCATATACTACTTATTTCAAGTTCAGTAAAAATACAGCCTTGGTTCTCTCGTAGTCTTTGCAGATTAAAGAATGTTAAGTCAGGTTTATTTAAAAAGTATAAGTATATGATTTTTCTAAGTATTGTGCTGCACGGTCTAACTTTAACGCATTAAATAGAAGGTGCTACGCGGACTATTTAATAAAAGTTAAACAAAACATGGGGCGCAACCCAGAATCTTTCTTTAATTTCGTAAAATCGAAACGCAGTACTGCAACGTACTTATTTCAATTATTTTTTAATGATATATATGCCTCGTCTGACTCGCTAATATCTAATTTGTTTGCTGACTTTTTCCAAAGTACATAATCTAATTGCACTGTCAATCCTACTGTTACATATTACATTATATGACTTAATATATCCTCTAGTCAAACTATTGTAACATGTCTCTTATTCATAAAATTTTCCTTCCTACCTGGATCTGATAATATTCCCAGCAGTATACTAAAACAGTGTTCTAGCATCATTTGTTTCCCTATATTGATTCTTTTCAATCTATCTAAAAGGTTATGCAAGATTCCATCTCTTTGGAGATAATCTTTCATAATTCCACTTCATAAACAAGTAAGGAAATACAGTCGGGCGTAACCGACTGTAAGAGGCCCTGTACCAGTTCAGGTCGCCTAACAAACATATTAAATGTTTCCCGAGCTTATGACCAAACACATGACCACTTCTCACTGCGCGAATATGAATGAAAAGAAAAGGGGGGTTGTTCAAATTCAATTGCTTATAAAATCGCCATTTATTATCCGATTTTGATGAACTTTTTGGATTTTTGCTTAGAGAGACGTTATCTCTATATTGGTACACTCAATTTTTTTTGTGCCGAAGAAATTTTCACCCTAAGGGGTGATTTTATGGGGAAGGGGGGGAGGGGCAAAATTTCAAAATAAACTTGTGAAATTCCGGAGCAATCCTAGACGAATGCAAAAAACACGAAGTCTCTATCTATTACCGTTTCCGAGATCCTTTCGTTCATACAGACGGACAGACGGACGGACGGACAGACGGACATGGATATATCGACTCCTCTTTCATTCCTGACCATAATGGTGGTAACTTTGGGGGGTCTCCGACCATTATTTCTACCTGTTACATACATTTGCACAAACCCAATAGGCTCTTGTACCTTCGGTACAGGGCCTAAAAAGGTACAAAATCTGATATAACGAATTATAGAGGCATTGCTAAGCTGAGTGCTATACCAAAATTTTTTGAAAAAATCAATACAGACCAATTGTAACAGTCGTTAAAGTCTGTTGTTAGTCCTTACCAACACGGTTTTATTAGAAGAAAATCCATTTGCACAAATCTGTTGGACTTTTCTTCTGTTGTGAATAATGGTTTTGAGTCAGGATGTCAAACTGATGTCATATATACAGACTTCAGTACAGCTTTTGATAGTGTGTGTCACAAACACCTTTTGTTTAAATTGAAAACTATACGCTTCCCACCCTCTCTTTGCTTTTGGATTGAGTCATACTTATCCAGTAGGACACAAAAAGTTTTATTCAACAATTGTTTATATAAAACTATTGTCGTATCTTCTGTTGTTCCCCAAGGAAGCCACCTTGGTTCTATATTGCTTAATATTTTTATTAATGATCTTCCCATTGCTATAAATCATGGTCATACACTTATGTATACAAATGATGTCAAATTATGTTTGTCATATTCTGATGTCTCCCAACACAGTTTGCTACAGGCTGATCTGAACTTACTACATACACCATGGTGTCTGAATTTGAATTTCTCAAAATGTTAATGTCATGACATTTCATTGTAGAAATCCACTAAACTTCTCTATACCTCACTTGTCCGCCCAATTTTAGAATTTGGATGGAATCCTTATTATGTTATTCACCAAGATCGTACTGAATCTGTTCAAAAACAGTTTCTTCTTTTTGCTCTTCGCAGTCTTAATTGGGATAGCCATGTAAATCTTCCTTCTTATAATGACAGATTAAAATTAATTAATCTTTCAACCCTTCAATCTATGCTCTTTGTGGTTTTTCTCCACAAAATTCTTATTGATGAAATTGATTCCCCTCGCTTGGACCACTGCCTAGCTGTGAGAGGGGCATAGTCGGTCAATAAGGCCATACAAAAATTCCTCCACCGGATAAGAGTGGTCGCAACTTCCCTTCAATAGCTTTAAGTACCTTTAATAGTTATATATAGTTGCTAATATCATTAAATAAATAAATAAATAAAGCCAAAATAAATAAATCCTAACAACCTAGTGGCCTGCTTCGGGCCGGTGGAGCTGTATGAAGTGTTGTAGGTAAATACTATGGTCGAGGCACAATAGACTTGTAGAGATTACAGTGCCTAGAACCTAATAATTATAATAAATAGTAACTGGAGATGAAAATTAAGTGTTTTATGGCAAACAAAAGCACGAAGTCAAAAAATATTTTTAAGACATATCATAGATTTATTAAAGGAACATTATTGCGCGAATATGCTTCTGGCGACTGTTCCGTAAGAAATTAACTTTTTTGGACTTAATTTTGAACAACTACAAACGAAATGGCTCGAATAACCTATTGTAATGTTCAGTTTCAAGGCTGGAATTGTGTTCATATTATCCATCATACATCCTGTTCGAACACATATTTCACACAAAGACTCCAACATAGAAAAAAAACTCTTTCATATACAAAAAGTAGCGCTCCAAATTGGAATTTTTAAAGTTTTAACCACCAAATTTAATGTCTTTTAGTTTCACGAATTTTGTTAAAATTGTTTCATTCTGTAAGCCTAAATAATTCTATGCAATTTTTTGACACTACGAATACTTCTGCGTGGGCTTATTTTAGTTATTTCAGCTGAGTGATTGCTGCATAGGAAAGAAAAAAAAAAAAACAAACATTCGCAGATTTATTTGAACACGTTTAAGTACGATACATATGAGTTACATTCTTCTACATAGCAACCAAGCTTTGTGAGATGAATGTCTGCGTGGGCAGCTGTCACTCATGCAACAAGTTGGAGAACTTGCTGCTAAAACTGAGGGCGCAATACATATTAGAATCGCAATTAAAGCGCAATACCAACAAAAGTTTGAGAAAGGCAAATTCAAATCGAATAAAATACATTCTTACGAACTTATATAAATTGGAAAACGCGCAGATTTCTGGCGACAGATAAGCATGGCAGGAATTTTTCAATTTAAATGCGACAAAATCAAAAGCACTTGTCAGATACTTTAACAAAACAATATAAAAACAAGTAAGAAAATACAGTCAGGCGTAACCGACTGTAAGAGGCCCTGTACCAGTTCAGGTCTCCTAACAAACACATTAAACGTTTCCCGAGCATATGACCAAACACATGACCACTTCTCACTGCTCGAATATGAATGAAGAGGAAAGGGGGGTCATTCAACTTCAATTGGTTATAAAATCGTTATTTATTATCCGATTTTGATGAACTTTTTGGATTTTGACTAAGAGGGACGTTAACTTTATACTGGCATACTCAATTTTTCTTGTGCCGAAGAAATATTTCTCCTTGGGGGTGATTTTATGGGGAAGGGGGGGGAGGGGCAAAATTTCAAAATAAACTTGTGAAATTCCGGAGCAGTCCTAGACGAATGCAAAAAACACGAAGTCTCTATCTATTACCGTTTCCGAGATCCTTTCGTTCATACGGACGGACGGACGGACGGACGGACAGACGGACAGACGGACATGGCTATATCGACTCCTCTATCACTCCTGACCATAATGGGGGTAACTTTGGGGGGTCTCCGACCATTATTTCTACCTGTTACATACATTTGCACAAACCCAATAGGCTCTTGTACCTTCGGTACAGGGCCTAACAATGGCAGGTGGCTTTTTTTCGAAGCCGTTTAGCACTCGACTACAAAAAATACTCGTAAAATATATAAAAAATCATAACAAAAATTGACGGCAGCAAGCCAATAAGAATTATTATTATTATTATTATGAACAGCAAAACTCAAGAGCCTTAATGGCAAAAGCAAAGCTAAACCATTCGAAAAGAAAAAGAAACAAGAAACTGAACCACCGCGGAATAACTATAATGCAAAGTGACAACCTGGGCGTGGACTGTGTCAAATTTGCTCGTATCGAAATGATTTGAAATCATAAACAGATTTATAATGTTCGAGTATAGTAAATGCGAATGTATCTCCAGACAACAAACAAACTCGATGGCAGACGGAAATGTTCGATGTACGAATGGACGGACATATTGCTGTACATAATGGGTTAAATTCCGTTTAAAAGTTCAAGTCTCGAACTCTAACGTTCTCTTTTGATAGCTGTCTGGTAGGTGTGCGTACTTATAATTGAAATAATACTATGCGAGGGTCTAAAAAAAAGTTGTTTCTAAATGAAAGAATCTTTGAATCCAGATAAATATGTTCATAATACATCTTGCACCGGTTGTATTCCAGTAATGTCCGCTTTTTTATTTCTCTTGTTCTTTTCTTTACATCTTGCATATTTGTCTTCCGACTCAAAGCAAAAAACCAAAGATTAAACACTCCTAATATTTGCCCTTTAACAGACCAAATAAGTCCGGTAACATAACAAATGTGCCTGATTTTCATTGAATATCTATAAAATTTTTACCCAAAATTTGCTAATGAGCGTTTACTTATTTATGGTATTCAGGGAGCGTTCTTTAATGTGTTACAAACTGATATTATGCGTAAGTTGTCTCACAGGAACACTCAACCAAAATGTTTCTGTTTTATCGAACTCTTCCTGTAAGTTTGGAGAGTATGCTTTGTAACGGTAACTTTAAAGCAAACGCATTCTCATGTCTCTCTACAAACTTTAAGGTTGACCCACGCATGTATGCACATGTACACCCTCGTATACGAAAATAAACCACATAATTTAAATTTGCCGCTTTGGACTTTTGTTTAGAATGACTTTTGCAAATAAGTTAAAGACAAAACATTTTTTTTTTTGTTTTTATTTTATTTAATTATTTCGAATATGAAAGAGAAAGAAAAAATTAAAAGAAAGAAACTGCGCCTTTTTGCAAATAAATCAATTTAAAACCAGAAATTTTTCGGCCTCCAACAGCGAGGCGCGCTTCGCATTTACGAGTACAAAACGGTTTGTTTTTTATTTTTTTTATTTTTTTGCACTAAAGATTATATTGTGTTTAATTTTTATTACAAACATAATTGTTGTTGTTATGGCGACCCAATCTGATGTTGCATGTTGCTGTCTCATTAACAGCAGCAACAATTTCATACCATAAGAGTGGAGGAAAGAAAAAAAAAAAAAAGCGAACAACAAACGTTTACACCCGCTGACTGACGTCAAGTGGCGCGTACGTTGGCTACCTTCTCGGTCTGACTGGATGACTAGCTGGATGAGAGTAGCTGACTGTGGCTTTGTAACTGGCTCTGTGTAGCAATCGAGCCCAAGCGATCGTGTATATTATTTATTATGTATCTACATTCAGCTGCCACTGCTGCGAGATTTCATAAGCGTTTGCATAAATATTTGTTCATGATTTCTTTAAATTTTGTTATTTATTTTTTTTTTTATCTTGTTTGCCATTAAGTGAAGAAGAGCGTCTACGCCAGCAGCGACCTCATTAAAATGCAAACGCACCACACTAAATAATATTGTAGTAAAGCTGCAACACGCGCTCCCACAGTGTGTCACAGTGATCCATCAGTTTGGTTGGTGCGGTTCAGTCCAGCTCATTGGTCACTTCGAGACCATCGCATCGCGAACACTTTAGTTCGCCTAATAGCTGCTCCAGATAAGAACTAAAAAGAACTGAAACAAGGTATACAAGAAGGAACATGACCACTGATTAGCTGCTTAAATGCATCGCTTGCCAGTGTCAACACAATGGACACTTGCCTCGCTGACATGCGCGCTGCAGCCATAAGCGAGCGATAAGCGCTGTCAAAGCAGTTCCAAGTCGTTGAATTAAAGCCGCTAGCGATCATACGTGGCACTAAAGTGACTGACTGAGTTCGAAGTGTAGCTGCATAGCTGCAACATTGTTGCACTTGCCGTCAATGTACAATGTGTGTGCTACTTAAGCAGCAGCGAACATTCACTTGCCACCGCCCTGAGCTGAGCTAAGCTGAACTGAGTTGAGTTGAGTTGAGTTAAGCTTAGCTGAGTCCAATGAAGTTCACGCCACAGTCCGCCTGCTCTGCGGCCGGCCTATGTGAGGTATTTCAATTAGCCCGCGCACTTTCGATTTCATTTGTCGGCTTGGCTTGGCTAGCTAGCCTGCCTGCCTTCCTGCTTACCTCCTGCCGCCTGACTCCTAACTTTGCGACTGCGCAACTCTTTGTTCTGCCCAAGGCCATAATAGGCTTTATCGCTTATGGCTTATGTTGCAGCGGCGCGCAATTTAATCGTGCAGCGCTAGTTACTTGGCCTTTAAGACAACCAGGCTCATTTGTTTATGGAAATAATTTAATTCTGTATCGTTTTTATTTTTTTTCTTTTTTTTTTTTTTGAATTGTAGTAGTTCGAATTTCTTTCGTTGCAGCTAGTTTGCTTGACATGCATGGCAACCTTGACTGCCAGGCTAGGCTGCTGCAAGCATCGGCAGCCACTTGGTCAGCTTGTTGTCTGACAGCGCTCGATAATCCTAATCACGGCAGGCAATGCACAGTGGGTTTTTTTGTGGTAAGTTGTATGATGCACAGTTGAGAATTTTACTACGCAGAATATATTCATTCATTGTTAAAAAATTGAGAGTATTGTATATAGGGAGTATTAAAATTTTATATTAAAATTTTTGATAAGCCTAATACTTTTTTAAAAGTTAAATAAATTAAAATATTTACCGATATTATGATGAAAAATTTTGTATGATAAATATAAACGAGTCAATAACATATTTGGAGATTTAGAATATTAGAAAGTGTGCCATTTAGACGTATACTTTTTTGTTTTCGATTGATATCTGTTATAGAATTTTAGCTATAAAATTATTAAATTATTAAAATCCAGCTCAAGCACCGCAAATACATAAGATATCGTGGGAAACTTGTGACAAGATACGCTCGCCTAGGTCATTGGTTAATTTTCTTTAAGGCTACACAAAGTATAAAGTTTATGTCGTTGATCCAGCCTTGCAACAAAATTATTCTTAGCCATAGAGCAGCCATGTTAACTTACTATGGCCCACTTTAAGAGCATACTAAATCACCCAATGAACTCATTCATTGGTTTGCTGCTCAAAAATTTCGGACAATCTGACTTAGAAAGAGAAGATTTTTAGAAAGTTCAACGTTAAAGCGTGAAATTCGGTGATCAAAATCGGTAATTCAGCTGCTCACTTTTAAGGTTTAAGCACATAATTCGAGGTTTATGGAAAAACTACCATTGAGATAGAATAATTGTGGAAAATTCTATCATTCTGAAATACATTTTTTTTTTTACATTTTAGTCATACAAAAACTCAGCAACGTGTATAGATATGTGTGCAGGGTCTTATCTGTAAAATTTTTCATAAGAACTTATGCAAGATACACAAAATTTTAAGTTTCGAGCTTAATTAGAAACATTAGTAAAAATTTTAACATACAAGGAGGAAGATTTGTATGAGGGGTACTACTTAGGGAGGGTCTAGAACGTTCATTGAATACTAGTTAGCTGAAACGAATATATAGAAGAGTTTTAATATCGAAACTAAAGGCTTCAGTGCTCAAAAAAAAATCGATTATTTAAAATTACGCGATACATCGATTATTATTCATATTTAAGTTTTTCCAGCCATTAAATATTTTATGTGGCCTCCTTCGTTATGTTTATCCAAGCTTTTTTTGGGCCTGTACCGAAGTTACAAGAGCCTATTGGATTTGTGCAAATGTATGTAACATGTAGAAATAATGGTGGGAGACCCCCCCAAAGTTACCCCCATTATGGTCAGGAGTGATGAGAAGTCGATATAGCCATGTCCGTCTGTCCGTCCGTCCATCTGTATGAACGAAAGGATCTCGGAAACGGTAATAGATAGAGACTTCTTGTTTTTTGCATTCGACTAGGATTGCTCCGGAATTTCACAAGTTTATTTTGAAATTTGGCCCCTCCCCCCCTTCCCAATAAAATCACCCCTTAGGGTGAAAATTTCTTCGGCACAAAAAAAATTGAGTGTACCAATATAGAGATAACGTCTCTCTAAGCACAAATCCAAAAAGTTCATCAAAATCAGATAATAAATGGCGATATTATAAGCAATTGAATTTGAACAACCCCCCTTTTCTTTTCATTCATATTCGCGCAGTGAGACGTGGTCATGTGTTTGGTCATAAGCTCGGGAAACATTTAATATGTTTGTTAGGCGACCTGAACTGATCCAGGGCCTCTTACAGACGGTTACGCTCGACTGTAATTTCCTTACTTGTTTTTTTTTTTGTGAAGCTATGACTAAAAAATTTGTACAAAACTTTCTATGGAAAACCGATTATTGTAAATTATCGATTTATACATTATCGATTTTTTGTGCAGCTCTAAAGGGTTCTATCTTTTATAGGCTCCTAGCTCTCTTTGTTCAAACAGAGAATCAGTTAGACAGACAGGCGGATATATATGTATTTTAAGACAACTTTTGATGTGGATTATGGTTATATATACTATATGGTATTCGGCCTATTTTTTGTACAAACATATAATAGCCTTCCAACCTACGGACACATGGTATTATAATCCGTGCATCAACTTGCTAAGAATTTATTTAGTTATAAAATCTTTTTGTTGACAGAAAATAATCAATCTCGTTCAAAGAATTTGTTTGGCCAAGTTTTATTTATCGACTTTTCACAGCTTTTTTTGAATCTTTCGTGCACCGTGAGTGAACACTTTTTAGGTACTCACACTCACAAGGAAACGAATTTCTATTTACCAAATTTCGTCAGCTTAGGAGAAAGAAGAGAAAGAAAGAAATTTATAGTAAAGAAGATCCAAGTTGCTTTCTTTAGCATTATACATATACACGCAGAGCTGTTCTCTTTTTGCCCCAAACGACTGGATAGATTTTTACACTTTTAAAAAGTTTTACTATATCTGAGTAACATAGCCTGTGTGCGGTTCCACACACCATTTAATAAAATAGGTTTTTTTTTTTTTTGTTTTGGCACGAAGAGCCATTCAGTACATAAACAAAATATATAGTTTCTTTCTCAAAAATATATTGAAATATATTTCAACAGCAAACTATTCCGCCCTCCCAATGATTAATATTTTGAAGAATATATATATATATGTTTGCTAAATTAAAAATCACTTAAACCACTTGTGGCACCACTGTGCAGCAGTGAAATTTGAAGTCATCAGCATTTGTGCTTCGAACACTGAATAGTTCGGCACGTCCTTGAGCAGTTCTACTAGTTCGTCTCGCCTAGCGCAGCGACAGCCTTGACTTTCAGATTTTCCACACCGCACGCAAGCTATGCAAATAATGCAGTTACTTTCAGGTATGTTTTTTTTTTTTTTATGCTCGAAAATTCCTTTCGCTATTTTTTGAATAATGTATCTCATACTAAAATTAAACGGACAATTAAATTTTTTATTTTTTTTTTTTAGCAACAAGAAAACGCATTATACAAAGAAATTAACAAACCGAAAACTTTCGCCAAAAGAACTGCCACTGTTCATAGTTTACTGTGCGTCAATACTAGTTATAAGCCTTATGCGATTTCATGTTTTGCGCGGCGGCTAAACAAAAGACTTAAGCAACAAACTTGTTTTTAACACAAACTGTCAACGACATATGCCGACGACAACAGAAAACATTCAAAATAAACAAATAAAAAAATATCACAATTTATTTATTTAAATATCGACTTTTTTAAACAAATAAATGACGCAATCAAATTATATTTTGATGGCTTAACAAGAAGAGCCAATACACTTGTAGGTTTATAGCCAATTTACACTCACCGTTGTACTAGCTTCAAAGCCTAAACTTGAACTTTTTTCCATGCACTTGAATTCATTTTCAATTAACGCGTTTCAAGGTCAATTTTTCCACATAAAATCAATACAAAACGCACACAAAACGCGCTCAAATCGCACACAAATTCGATTTTTCTTTCAATTATTTCAAGCTGTTTTAACAATTTTCACAGCGGCGACATTATTTTTTATGCCGTCTTAAATTGATTACAACTATTATTTCATATACAATATATAATTTGCGTTTAGTTCCGCAAAATTTAACTCACTTTGTGGTTGTTTTTTCTTTCGTTTTTTCGTTTGATTTCTACGTTTATTATTTCATCTAATAGCGGACTATAGTGTGTATTAATAATCACAGCTGCTAATAACTACGTTTCTCTGGTTTGTTGTTTGCTAAAAACTAGAAACTAAAAAAATAAAACACCCAATGCAAACCGCGCAAAGAACCAGACTGAATTAAAAACGAAAACTCAACAACTAAAACATTGCAATCTGTGAGTTTTACGAGTCTCTTAACGCTCTCGCACAGTTGATCTAACTAACGTACTCTTTATATTTTAGATGCTAGTACGCTAGTGCTACAAGTCGCTCTGACAGCTACCTACGCCAAACGCTAAATGCGAATTGTATCTCCTCGACAGACAGCGCGACAGACGAACCGAATGAAAGATCGTCAGCAACTGCCCAAACCAAACCAAACCAAGTAGTCAGGCCAACTATACACATATAATAGATGTGTGTGTAGAGCTTATGGCTTAAATTGGCTCTATCACTTTGTAGTATTAGTTATTTATTTGTTTTTGTTTTTGTTTTTTTTTTTTTTTTGTTGCGGCTATATTAGAAATATAATTTGCAAATAAAACTAAGCCAAAATATGCAAATGATTAATACGACAAACGTTGAAATGACATTTTAATAAATGAGCAAAAATGTAGTAGCTAAACTAATAAAAAAAAAAAAAAAGTAGTAGAAAATACTACTAATACAATTTAAAAAAAAAAAAACATTATTGAACTGCACAATTATGGTCAAGTGTGGGCGACACGAATTGTATAAAGCTGCCAAAATAAAAGCAAATAAAATGAACTAAGCAGCAAATGACGCCATGTCTGCCTACTTTTTTTTTTTTTATTATTATTTTTTATTATTTTTATATACCAATTCGTGGCCTAAAACTTGTCTAAAATTTTAATGAGTCGCCAACAATTAAAAGACAATTTTTGTATTTGTTTTTCACAAGAAAATCAACAAGAAATGCGGCATAAATAACAAAAAAAAAAAATAGAAATAAACAAAAATTAGCAAATAACAATTCAAAGAATCGAAAACAAATATACAACAAATATCCAAGAAACGAAACTGAGCTAATAAAATAAACACTGAAATATAAACGTAAATAATTACGTTAAAAACTAATTATTTATGCTCAGTTTTGCCCAGAGAAAATTTATAATAATTGGATTTTTTGGCTAAAGGCTTTAAATTTGGCAAGTTTTTTAAGCTGTTTAGCTTATATTTTGTGTCAAAAAGAAACCAAATATGTTAAGTATTTGTGTTTAAAAAATTGCAATTTATTTTATTTATTTAAAACAATTGGAACTTCTGCACTTATATAGCTGCTTTTTAGGCCTTACACCATTGTTTTTCAGTAGTTTTTCGAACATTTTCAACTCTCTTAAACCGGACGCGGACAACATATTTTTAAAAATTGTGACAAAATAACTCTCAGGCGGACGCAAAACCCTCAGAAACGGACGTGAAGTACGAAAATACGTGAAATCAAAAAAAAAATAAAATTGGGGATTCCCCCGAATGAAATGTTTTGATTCAATTTGCTTCCGAATAGATAACTTTGGAGCATCTAACGGTTGACAGCAAAGGTGGCGAAGTAGACACAACATAACTTTTCGATGTGTATCGGGTGACGCTGCTGCTGCTTTAAACCCATTGGATGCCCAACAGTTTTTAGAAAAACTTCCATCAATATAAATTGTTTATAGGCCGCAGGATATTTATAAATCTGATGAGACAGGCATCTTTTTCTTAAGGCCGAAAAATGTCATGTTGGAAAACATTCCAAAGCGAGACTCACAGTCCTATTTTGTGTGAATTTTGCTGGAGAGAAAAAAAAGCCACTCGTTATTGGGATAGCTGCACGTCCTAGAGCTTTTGCCTCCCTGAATATCAAAAATTTACCAGTAAATTGCGAGTCAAAGAAGAAGGCATGGATGACACGTGATTTGATGACACAGTGGCTAATGGAATTCGACAGAAAAATAGGCACCCTCGTGACTTACGATTGAAAATTATTAAAATTATATTATTATATTATAACCGTCTAACACGACATCAGCTTGTCAGCTCTTAGGTCAAGGTGTTATTCAAAATTTTAAAATTTACTATCGAACCCTGCTTGAGAAGCATATCTTGGCAAGTATTGAGACAGATTCGCCAAATAAACCAATTAACGTCTTGGATGCTACACATTTTATAACAGCAGCCTGGCTTAAGGTGTAGCCATATACAATAAAAAATTGTTTTAAAAAATCTGGGTTCGACCAAAATCAAGACAGTTTATTGAAATTCGAGCCTAAAGATGATTTACTCTTAGCAACGCTATCTTCAATTTTCCGAATGGCCAAATCATTTGGGCAGTCTTGTTCCAGTAGTAAAGAATTCCTCGCAATAATTAAAGATATAGCGATCGACAACCCAGACAATGAGCTTAACACTGATTGTACAAGTAGCGATGCAGTAGAAGTAATTGATGAAAACAATGACACGGATACTGAATCTATATCTAAAGATGCTTGTGAGGCACAATAAAAGAAAAAACGCATCAATATCAATTGCAAAACATGTTCCCTCCATTAGGCGGACACTCCTCTTCACTGTATATGGAATATTTTCTTAGGAATCATGTACATACAACAACAACCAAACATTTTTCATACAAAAACTCGAAATGGTTGCACAGATTGGTATGGGGGCTACCACTTTTAGTAGTCCAATCTGGACGTAAATGGAATCTTTGTAAAGCATTAAAGTAAGATAAGCCAAATTTGGTGTTTCTAATAAAATTTTTCATACAAAACCTCAGAATGAGGAGTAGGTATGCATGGTAAGTGGCAACTCTCCATATCTGATTATTCCAACGTGTGCCCAGTCGTCCTTATTTCGTCAAGTTTGGGACTCCCATATAAACCATGCATGCTGGAGCTCTTTAATCCATTCTAATAAGGTGACCAGCCCAGTGCAGGCTCTGGAATTTTATGCGCTGGACTAGGTCAACCTCATCGAATATCGCATGCAGTTCACGGTTCATACAGGAGCTAAACACGTCGACGACTCTAATAGGCCCAAAATCCGGCGGAGAATCTTTCTCTAAAAGACTTCCAAGACTCTATCACAATCCATGTCTTGTAGATATTGATTTTTGCCTTTCGAGAAAGGGGTTTTACATCTAATTTGCATCTATTTGCAAGCGTGATTCTTCGCGTGATCTTCAAGCTCTCGTTGTTGTTGCTGGTCATTTCGGATTCAAGATGGACGAAGTTTTCTACAACATTCACTTCGTACTGTCATCATTCACCACTAGACCCATGAGCCAAGACTGTTTTTCAATCTCTGAGAACGCCTTGTTGTCTGTCTTTTGGAAGATCGAGCCCGACATGTTCTGTATGTATGGGCACTGCTGTTAGATGTATTCCATATTGCACGACATTCCATTACCTTCGTATCAAAGGGTTCAGAGAGCTTCATTCCTACCCTGAAAACGCTTTGTGTATTTGATAGCGTCATCATGCAATGACGAATAATTTCCGGTCCCGGTCTACGTAATGCAGACATGGCGTCGAAAAACTTTGATCGTATTGGCGTTTCGTAAGCGGCTTTAGAGTTGAAAAATAGGTGGTATGTGTCTTTGCTAAACTAACGGGTTTTTTCCAATAATCCGTATATGGCTTTGTTGGCGCAAATGAGTGGGATCTCGTTTCTTAAAACTTAGTATGTATACCTTTTTTTCCTATGGGAACAGGGTATAAAACGAAAAAATGTTTATTACTCAATTTTGAACTATTTTTACTAATCGTATTCAGCTAAAACTGGTCACCCACGAGTGGATCCAATGGCAACTGCTTCAATGTGTTATCATTTTTCATAGGTTTTATTGCTAATCAGCACACGAATGTAGTATGCACTTGCGTGTGTTTGTATAAACAACTTTTCTCAAAATGAATGTTCTGTCTATATATCTATTTATATTCCCTATAGACAGCCACACCTTTCCCACATTTCCAATGCATCTTCTCCATTCCATTCCCATTAACCTGTACACCAAATATCATCTCTGTACCTCAAATGTAGCCTTAGTTACTCCTTATAAAATCAGCTTTCAGGCACTGAAAGATCCGTCAAAATTGGTTCAGCTGTTTCGGAGTTTAAAAATTTTATTAACTTATTTCATGAGAAATACGGCTGGGCTTTCCTGAAGACACTTTTAGTAAAACAGCGAAGCAAATTTTTTATAATTGAAAAGAAACTATTTTTTACATACAAAATCCGCAAAAAAATCTTTCGTCACAAATATTTGACTATCCATTTTGTGTGATTCAGCTACGCTTTCGTCTTTGCCTTGTCAATAGTATTTGCTTAGCTTTTTGTTATGTACAAACGTGCAGACAAGCATTAATTATAATTTATTTATATAGATAAACTTCTGTTTCTTTACTTCTTTCCAAATATATTTTAGTATGCAAAAGACATTTTGAACTGATTCAGCAATGGCGGCGCCTCAAGCGCCATTTTACTTGCAGACTCATTGCTAAAAATAGCGATGGACGAAGACGAAGAGAAGAAAAGAGAAACTAAACGAAACGGTCGCATAGAAAATGACCAAAGCGAAAGAGTGACACTAAATTTAATAATTAATTCAAATGTTATAAAATAGCAACAAATTAAAAAAAATTCATACTTTGCAAATTAGTGCAGCGTAATTTTAATTTCATTAATTTTAATAAAGCAGGAAATGAATGAAATCTGAATGCGATTGCCAAAGAGGGAAGCTGTGCGACATAGAAAGTAAAAATCCAACTGAGTCAGACAGACAGCTGAACAAGTGCATTGGCAGTAGCTACACTGAAGATTATATAAAAAAAAAATTTATATACCGGCTGTGATATAACTAACATCGGCTAATAACTTCATTAGTGCGTACTAAGAAATTATGGCGAATTGAATTCGAATCATAGCAGAGCGTAGGTAAAATTTTATGTTCCGTCTAGAGCGGAAAAGCGTTGCTGCAGCTAATGTGAATGTATGTGACGATAGACGTCCGAGAAACTTCATAGCACGACACCTACAGGCGTTGTAAAAACGCCAACGAGCAACGCTTTCAATGGTGAAATAAATAGGCAGACAAAAGGAGGCTACGCTGTGCAATTCCACAAGAACCTTTTAAAGTGCTAGAAGCAATAGAATTCAAGTGTCTGCAAAATGAAAATCAAACAAGAACATTAACCAAGGTAAAACTACAACTTTTATGCGCTGCAATTGTGATATTTCTGATGTATGTGATGCAATGCAATGTAGTACATTTTATTAATTTTTCTTAATGCACCTGATATAGAAATTTCAAATATTTTCAAGCTATATTGTCAGCTCCAACTTTAAACATAAAATAAAATCACTTCGAAATATTCTTTACAACATTATAAACTTCTTGACAAAAACCTAAAAGCCTAACCAATACTTTGTCAGTAGGGTATGAAAATGGCATCAAGATTAGTGCATCAACATTGACAACTTTGCAATTTTCGTAGATTTTTATTGCTCGCCAACAAAATTGCCTTGCTGATGGTACAAAACACCCAACCACAACAACAACAAAAGCAACAACTGGAAAACGCATTTAAGCTGCTGCTGTTGAGACTTCCGCAATGCGCTCCGCAATGTTCTACATTTACTACATATTTAGCGATAGCAACTTGTTTTATGCAAATTTTCACTGCTTCAACTTATATAAATTACAAAGAGTCAAGTCGAATAAGCGTCAGCGTCAGCAGCAGCACTTGATGATAAGCTTCTAACTAGTTAAGAAAAAAATAAAAACCAAAAATTAAGAAATGACTTCCGCTGCACCTTTTGAGTTTGAGAGCAATAAAAATGTATCTATGAATCATCGCAAATGTGCGAATAACAAACTTGCTCCAGAGCAAAAGCTCGCTTGCATTAGTGTAATTTTAACGCGATTTTAATAACTTATGCGCGTTGAAAAAATTATGTCATCGACACAGATACAGACGCAAACTCAGATACAGATACATTTTGTTTTTTTTGGACGGACATATGGCAGACAATTAGCTGCACTGCTTTAATAATAAACGCAAACAAAAGCAAAATGCTTTTACATTGAAATACTATAATAAATTGCTTGCATTGGTTTGCCTTGTCTCGTCTCGACGACCGTGATGCTACTTGTAGATACAAGTGCAATGTGACAGCATTTCTTGTTCAACTTGAAGCTGCATCGTCTTTGCCAAATTTGGTGTATTGCAAGGCTATTGTTATTGTTGTTGTTGTTGTTGGTATATGTAATGACTTTATAGCACATATTAAGCAAAACATACCAAGTATCTACAAAATGTATCTTGTTAAAATAGATGCGCTATCTTCTAATGAACACATTATTGTGGCATCCATCTTAGCACACTGTCTGGCTGTCAATTTAAAAGGATAATTTTGTATTTAGAGTTTTATAAATTATAGTTTATTAAATCGTACATAAATTAAATTTCAACTCTATTGTTTTATTTTCTCAGAGAGCGCTTTACTAGTATTACTTCGCGTCATGTTCATACGTGACTATAATCGTTCGGAAGCTACTGTCATTGAGGATATTTTTTAGTACATATATGTCATTTGATTGAAGCGTAAACAACCATTTTTTCTATTCATTTGAAAATATCGAACTTTGTGCCAGATAAAATGTTTTTGCGGGGACTTCCGCTTCATTATGGTAATATGAAGAAAATTCCTAACGAATGTCGTCATATTTTAGTGGAAGTTGAAATGGTGATAATGCTCTAGCTGAACGAACGCGCCAGAAGTGCTTTGCATGGTTTAAAAGTGGTAATTTCGACTTAGAAGACAAAGATCGACTCCGAATGTTTGAAGATGAAGCATTGCTCGATGAAGATGCGTGCTAAACGCATCAAGCAACCATTTTCAGACTTTTAAAAGCATTGGAATTCATCCAAAAGCTTCAAAATTCGATGCAGTATAAATTGAAACCTAGAGACGTTGAATGCCAATTCTGCATTTCTGCAATGTTGCTTGAACCCCAAAAAATAAGTAATTTTTGCATCGGATTGGCACTGGTGATGAAAAATGGATACATTACGATAACCCAAAGCGCAAGAAATCGTATGAGAAGCCCGACCTACCATCAAAATCCACATCAAAGCCGAATATCCTTGGAGCCAAGATAATGCTCTGTATTTGGTGGGATCACAAGCTCTTGAAATCGAGCGATCAGACGATCAAAGGGAACCTCTACCTAACACAATTGATTCGTTTTAAGAGAGAGCACGAATCCATAACATTCCATCATGACAATGCTCGGCCACATGTTACAGGACCGGTTAGAAACTATTTGGAAAACAGTGGGTGGGAAGTTCTACCGCACAGCCTTATAGCCCAGACATGAGCCCTTCTGATTACTAGTTGTTCAGAACAATGCAAAATTCCCTCAACGGAATAAGCTTCACTTCAGAGAAGGGTATACAAAATTGGCTCTATTCGTTCTTGGTCGCCAAAATGGAGAAGTTTTTTTTGGAATGAAATCCAATAAATGCCAAAAAGATGGGCAAACGTCGTTGCTTCCGATGGACAATATTTGGAACATTGAATATTTTCATATTTTCACTATAAAGACTTAATTATGAAAAAAAGGAGTAGATCTGTACATATTATAGACCACATTTTATACAATTATTTCTCAGAAGATTTTTAACTCTCTCTCTCTCTCCACGAGTAGGCATGACACTCTCTTATCCATAAGCCGATAGCTAATATGAAATAAACTTACGAACTCTATTATTAGTAGCCCCCATAGAAACCTGCTACCCTACTTTTTTGAAAATATTTTTAGGCCCTGTACCTATTGGTTTTGTGCAAATGTATGTAACAGGTAGAAATAATGGTCATAAAGGTTCAAATTGGTTCACTAAAAGAGATCCTTACAACGTACTTTGAGGGTCTCCAACATTTACAAACTTTCTAAACAATTTCAGATTATTGACTTCCTGATTAAAGTCATATAGAATTCTCAATAAGACAAAACTTGCATTGACACAGCCAAAAGAACTGCTAAGATTTTATAGTGGAAGTCGGAACACGTTTTAAGCCGACCAAAACTTCATTTCTAAATAAGAAGGCGATGAGTTTGCTTAGAGCTAACCCAAAATATAGGGGAATCACAGAAGTCAGGCTTGCATCCACTTTACATGCTTTCAAACTAATATTCGGAAGGTTCGTATGAGAACTACCTCAAAAAGTTGGTATAGCATAGCGAACCCAGTTCTTGTAAGCTTAATTGCTATCATTAAGTCTATATAATTTATAAGAAAATTTTCGCAGCTCCCTTTATGAAGATTTAAGAACTTCTTTCAACAAATTGTAACATATTCTTCGCTTACCTTTTGACCAAATTTACTTTATTATATAACAATCAACACTATTTGACGACGTCGAAGGGCGGCATTGCGATAGAGCTCTTAAGAGCCTGAAGGTACATATACATACCTGCAAAAAAAAAAAAAGAGAGAGAAAAAGAGAGAAAGGGGGGTTAATGAAATAAAACAGAAAATTATTATAAATTATAGTATACGTCTGCGGCTTGTTATTAGACACACGAAATGCCCGAGGTACTACGTGGTATATACATATATGTGCATTTAACATGAAATATTTACGAGAGTTGTATGATGAGTTAGTGAGTACAGGTTGAATAAAAAAAAAAATAAGCCTCACAAAGTGCTAACGTATGTGTATGACGTACACTGATCTTAGAAGATTATTCCAAAAACAAACGAAACCCGCCGATACCAGCAACAAAATTTAGATAAATTTCTTTTATTTTGAAGATGGACCTATATGCTGAATCAAAACAAAAAAAAAAAACATTTTTAAGAACCCATATATAAATGTTTTGGAAAAAAAAAATATGCACAACGACCTAAATTATACAAACTCACCAAATCATGGATTGTCACTATTAGTGCCAATGTAATGGATAGACAGTCATCGAAACTTAATTCTATTGAGAATCTGTGGTGTGATGTAAGGTAAGCATACTCGGACAGTAAACCAATCTGGAATTTACAACTTTTGTAAATTGTAGAAAAGTTCCTGTAGTACGATTTTTCTAGAGTGATGCCAAAACTTAGTAGACTCTCTGCATAAATTAATCTAAATTGTCGAAACAACTTCTCACAAATAGAGATGAGTTACTACCACATTTTTAAATCTCTATAAATGCAGTTGCTTGAATCGCATAAATTTAATGTTTTATATATTTCAACAACAACTTATCGTACAGCACTCGTTTGTAATAGAGTGAAAAAGATGCTTATATCTGCATGATTATTAAATCATCATTAAAAGTGAATTTATAAAAAAAAAATAAACTTTTTAATAATACTAAAATAATTTGCGTAAATTTGAAACAAGTGGAAATCATGCAATGACGACGCGTGTAATTACACAAAAATAACAAACACTTAAAGTGTTAAATTGTAGAAAATTAACTTATGCACGAGTATATGGTGAAGGCGAAGCAAAGTTTGGCTACAATTGGTTGCAATTGTAACTGAATACTATACAACTATAATCTCCACTTAATGTTCTCTGATTTGCAGCAGAACAGTAGCAACAATTTAAACAAAAAATCTACATTTCAGCTACTAAACCATAACGCTTGAACTATGTTGAAAAAGAATTAGTTTCACTTTAAAGTCAGAGTTTCTACTTTGAAAAACCGTCATTAAATAATGAACTTCTTCTCAGAATGGCAAACACACAACTTGCGACACTTCAGCTATGTAGATTCATGCAGAGAATTTCCAAGAAACCAGTAAATATCTACAGCATCCACATTTAACGACAACTTCAACTTAAATCGCGAACGGTTAGCTTAATTGCTCCACACAAATATGTTTCAATTTACAAATTTGCAGGTCTTCAACCTTCTGCGTTGGCAAATGATCATTCACCGTTATTGGTAGATTAACCGCAAAAAAAAAAATAAATAAGCACTCTGAACCAATAATTTAAAGCGTTGCCAAAACTAGCAGTAAATGCAGCCAAAACTGACTAATTGGCGCGCCATAAAAATAAAAAAATATTATATACTTAGTAGAAATAATATATATATATATATATATATAACTATTCCAAAAAACAAAAGTTCAGCTGCGATATAATTATTTGTAAAACAAATAATTGGATTGAATTGTAAAAAAGAAAGACATTTTGAAAGATATTTCAGCTTATATATCGGAATATATGCAAAATTGTGCTACATCGGATAGATTAAAAAGTAAAACTTCATAAATCTGTAAAACAATGTAAAAATCTGACTATTAAAGCTTAAAAGTAAACCGCAATCTTTTATAATTAGGAGCATACATTTAAAGTTCTACTTTGGCGAATAACATTTTCAAGAACTGACATTTGTCAGTTGAATAATTTTAATATTCCTTGTCTTTGTCATAATCAATTTTTATTTCTCTATTTTTGTATCTCATCGCCGTACTTTGAATTATAAACAATATGTGCAGAGTCCACCGCCGAGTCAAAGTCAAAGTCAAAGAAGAGGCGACGCCATAAATTCTGCACAACTATGAAATAAATCTCGTGGCTACAATTAAACGCTGCAACGCAGCAGTGGCAATTGGATAACATGGGCAGACATGGCAGCCGTTCTGGCAGCAAAGGAGTAAAATGAGCGTAGGCACAATTCTGCGCCTCATCTTCTGTTGACTGCTGCCAGATATAATCATAACAATAATAAAATAGTTTGCAATGCAGCCAGTAAGCCAGCCAGCCAGCCAGCCAGCCAGCCAGCCAGCCAGCAGATGCCATGAGAAAAAGAGATGCAATAGCAGAATAACAGAGAGACTCATGACATGAAATATTTGAAGTACAATAATAGAAGGTCCGATTTAAATATCTATGAAGTAGAGAAAAAAAACCATATAGAAGAACTTATATAGTTTCAAATAATATGGAAACATTTTTGTAATATGCCAATTACATATTGAGTAGGTGGATATACGATATAGGATATCAAATTTATATAAAACTAGCTTAATTTCACAACATATTCTCCTTCTATTCGACTCCAAGCACTTCTCTACTTCTTCCAGCAATACAAAAAAATCAAACAACTTTTTTTATCTTTTAAACAATGAAACTTTATTCTATTTTCTTAACTTAATTACTTCATCCGATCCCATCAACATGTATACCAAATTTCAACACTGTACTTCAAATACTGTACTGCAAATATATGTTTGTTTATGCCGTTTATGGAGCATAAAAACCAAACTGAACACGATTTCTTCACCTGATCTCATTAACATGTTTACCAAATTTCATTACTGTATCTCAAATGGATTCAAAGATATGTTGAATTTTTGTATCGCTTGTATGGTGGTGGGGGGAGTGGTTGCTGCATAGCCCACTCCGATTTTGACCAAACTGAACACGATTACTTCACCTGATCCCATTAACATGTTTACTAAATTTCATCCCTCAAATGGATGCAAAGATATTTTGAATTTTTTGTATCGCTTGTATGGGAGCTGGAGCATAGCCCCCTCCGATTTCGACTAAACTTTACTCGAACACTCTCCTGAATGAACTGAAGTTCGTCTATGAATTTTAGCTCAATCGGTTGGATGGTTTGGCATATAGATATAAAAAGAAAAGATCTCTGAAGTCTTGTGTGCTCGACATCAAAAATCTTTGTACCCTATTGAATCTAGATTTATATGGCGATATATGTTTATATCTGTATCTGTGTGAAATATTTTATTATATAACTAGCGCACCCGGATTGCGCTGCTACGCCTCTTTTTAGGCCCTGTACCGAAGGTACAAGAGCCTATTGGTTTGGTGTGCAAATGTATATAACAGGTAGAAATAATGGTCGGAGACCCACCAAAGTTACTCCCATTATGGTCAGAAGTGATATAGTCATGTCCGTCTGGCCGTCCGTATGAACGAAAGGCTCTCGGAAATGGTAATAGATATAGACTTCGTGTGTTTTGCATTCGACTGGGACTTCTCTGGAATTTTACAAGTTTATTTTAAATTTTTGCACATCCCCCCTTCCCCATAAAATCACCACCAAGTCTACAAAAGTATGCCAGTATAGAGATAACGTCCCGCTCAGCCAAAATCGGATAATAAATGTCAATTTTTCTTTTCGTACATAAAAAAATGTTTTATAAGGCACTCTTCGTGCAGTGAGAAGTGGTCATAAGCTTGGTCATAAGCTAGGGAAACATTTAATGTGTTTGTTAGGCGATCTGAACTGGTACAGGTCGGTTACGCCCGACTGTAATTTCCTTACATGTTGGTATAAAGATAGATTTGACGATGGAAAAGAACATAGGCTACGTTTTGATAAAATTGGAAGGGGCGTGGCCCCTCCCCCTATATAAACGAAAACAAAAATTTCTTATATCATTGCATCCATTTAAGGTACAGAGATGGATTTTGGTATACATGTTAAGAGGAACAGGAGAAGTCAACCTGTTAGTGTTGGTCAAAATCGGAGGGGGCAAAGCCCCATCCACCATATAAGCGATAATCATGCATCTAGTGACGTATCTTGTAATACATAACAGCCGCCTATGTGTTGGATTATGATGAAAGCCAAGAATTATAGCCCAGTAAGTATTACCTCAACACGCTCTCACCTCTGTCCCTCAACAGCTTTGTCCGATTAACACATTTTCGCTCCCACGAATTATATTCGCGAATTTTAAGTGCTTACTTACACTACTCACACTATCCCTCCCGAGCGCTCATCTTACCGTGACACACTTCTTAAGTGTTGTCAATAACTTCCCAAAGTTCCCAAAGAAAAAGATAGAAGATATAATAAAAATATTTTATACAAGAAATATTTAATATTTTATACAAGAAATATTTAATTGGGATTAAAGATACATCTAGAATTCGTTATTTCTATCCAAATTGAAACTCTGAAATGTTTGTTCCCTTAGGGAGCTGTTAATGCGTTCTTTGAATACTAATTATTGGATGAAAAAATAGGACAGTCTAAATATTCAATATTTTCTAGACAAGTCTATATGAACGCGAATTTTGTTAAGGATAATTTAACCTCGCTCCCTTCCATCACACCAGACAGAATCTTCTTCGCAATGCTTGCAAGTGACGTAACTTCGAGGTATATTGGTTCATTTAGCTGAACAGGTCTTATACATACGCTTCACTTGATGGTATTCAATTTGGTCAACCTCCGTTTTTATGATGAAAAGTCATCAACCTCTTCTGAACTGGTTGATTTTGGTGTCTTTACACATCGACTTTGAAAGCATTTTGACGTGGATTCTTTTTTTTAGTGTTTGATGTCGCAGCTGCTGTTTTTTCGGTGATGAAGACGATGATGTTATGGCACTCTTCATTGATGCTTTGAATTTGGATGATGTAGAAATAAGGTGCTTTCCCAACCTATCCGAACTTCCCACAATTATAATTCAAAAATTTTTAAAGAAATTAGATATAGGCAATAATTTAATAGATTAGACATATATACTTATTTCGATATTATTCCACGAATCGTCTAATAAAAATATAAGATTATGCCGTTCCAATACTAGATCTTCGTCAGCGTATTATAGTGTGTGCCACAAGCATTTTGTATTAAGATAATTTATATTATTCTATTTAAAAATAACTTGTAGACGACTTGCCATGAAAGTGTGCTTGCT
The DNA here is from genome assembly GCA_035044805.1 of Leucophenga maculata. NCBI lineage: Eukaryota > Metazoa > Arthropoda > Insecta > Diptera > Drosophilidae > Leucophenga > Leucophenga maculata. Next base: position 1,230,084 of record JAWNNP010001279.1, on the reverse strand, counting down.
ATAATATAATAGAACACCTCGAGTTTAGCTCTTACTTGTTTCTATTTTTTATTTTATTTATTATTTTTTTAAAGTACTTGAACTTTCATTGCTGACCTTGTACAAAGAATTGCAACTGAGATGCTCGACATACACATTAGCTTACATAGTTCTGCTGTCTCTGCTACTCTCATCTCATTTATTTCCTTTCCTATGCCGCTTCTAAGCGCAGTTGCAGATGCAGATACTGAGCTGTGATGCGATACTTTGACGCAGCAGTGAGCAGAAGCAACAGAAGCATTTGTTGTAATTCTGTGCCGTATGCAAGCTCAAGGTGAACTACATTTTACTGTTGTTGTGGTTGCAGCTTGTGTTAATTAAAAGTATATATGTATCTACAAGATATATATATATATATAATTAAAAATTCTTGAATTCTTTTTTTTTTATTATTTATTTTCGAAATCGTTTGCATTTCTAGTAAAGTAATTAAAAGCAATTCACATTCTGTTCATTCATTGAAATCAATCAGTAGAAAATCATGTACAGATACTATTGAGCGGGATTTTGAGCTATTAAACGCTAGGCTGAACGAATAGTATGCGTTTAAATAACAGTTATTTATAAGCGTAGTTATCTTAGCGTAGAAAGTATTTAATATAAAAAAAATGAATATGTTCTAATAGGCATTACAAGCCCTAAGCTTGCTTTCATAGTATTTATATAAGTGTGTTGCTTCATTGAAACACCTGTATCTTGCCTATTTCTGTCAACCACACACGAAACGAGGCTTCTGCCCATACTATGAACAACACTAATGTCCCCTACTGCCATAAATGTCCCAAAAAAAAAAAAAAAAAAAAAAAACAAATCTTAAAAGCAAATTTCATACAACAACAAAAACAAAAAGATAATGAAAAGTTGTTCTGCGCATGCGCGTCCATTTGCGGTCTGGCGAAGGTGAAACATTTAATGAGGTTGCGACGAGCTGACAACCTCAACCACTCACAAAGAATGAAACGCACACACAAATATGTTTGTATCTACGATAACTACATATGTATCTAGTTAATTATATAATAAGGCGCAAAAATGAGCGCTAACAACTGCTGTTTAATGCCGCTGGCGATGATGGCCGCGTTTAGAATTTAACATTCCAAACTAGCTAAAAGATACTTTTATACATTCGCAGCTAGTATTCGCAGATTCATTCACTCGTCTTTGAATGCGCCATTCATGCTTTTAACTTGATTTCTATATTGCAAGTCAGTAACTGGCATTCTAATGCCAACACTGCTGCTGCTGCTGTCGCTGCTGTCCAATTGAGGCTTCTTCTGCTTTGTGTGGGCTCATTGACAGCTACTCGTATATGAATATATCTATAAACATATGGTATAACCGAAGAGTAACTTCTCCAAAAATATTTACTAAACTGGTTACTTCCAATAAGCCGTCTTTAAGACTTTGAGTTTCAAAAAAAAAAAAAAACAAATATTAATCAGCTTATCACAAAGTTTGCAAAACGTTTTATATTAGTTTAGATCGCTCTTGAACAAATAGTCGTTCGCAAGCATTAGTGCACTCTTCACCATTCAGTTAAAGGTGATGTATAATAATATGAAAATGTTAGTGTGACCATCACTGATCTATGAAATTATTACTAAAGCACGTATCGATTAGATTACTTCATCATAAGCTGGCGCTTTAGAGAATTGGTTAAATATTTTCGATTGTTCAGAGAGTTAATTCTGTTTGAAATCTTGCCAATGAAAAATATAAACTATGACTCCTTTTTTATCACCTTGAGAATAACGTTTCCCCAAATCGTCGAAAGATTTATTTAATTATTTCTAGTTTAGAGTACACAAACTTAGTTTGAAGTCGATAAGATAAAAAATGTTCCCCTAAACAAACTTTGACTGCCCTCTGAGAGCATTTTCTCCATTAAATGATACTACTATCTAGAAATCAGTTGTCTAGAATTAGCTATTTCGACTGTGCATTGATGTATGAATGAAATATGTCATGAAATGAATAAATGATATAAGTCTTGTGTAAACAATAAATATTAACTCTTAATCGGACTGTAAAAACTTGCATCATTTTCCAATTACCACAACCATAAAAAAATCTGGAGTGACATTACACTACCTAATATTGGGACCTTGAATAAATAATGAGAAAAGTGCGGACGAGAGGTCGAGCTCTATTTGAACAATCGTGTCGGAGGTGCTTTGGTCGTTTAAAAGTGATCATTTTGAGCTCGAAGACAAGGAACGGCTGGGTCAACTCAAAAAGTTTGAAGACGAAGTATTGGATTCACTACTCTATGTGAAACAATGCCAAATGCTTCAGGTGTTGTTAGAATCATTGGAAGTGGATGAGCCGATAGTCAGCAAATGCCTAAAAGTAATGGGGTTGATTGAAAAGCAGGGAAATTGAGTGTCATACAAGTTGAAACCACGCGACGAACGCTAAAATAGAAAGGGTTTCTTGCATCGCATTGAAAGTGGATTCAATACGACAACATCAAAGGCAAATAGTCATGGATTTCGTCCGGCCAGCCATCAATAATCTTCGCAAAGACGAATATTCATGGCAAGCAGCATGGTATGACGAGTGCGCAGTGATCTACTATGAGCTATCGGACTATCAAGTCATAAATATGAAGGAAGACAGGACAAAGTGATTTTGCAGCAAGACAACGCTCGACCACATGTTGCAAAACCGTTCAAAATCTACTTGGAAACACTAAAATGAGAAGTTCTACCCTAATCGCCGTACTCTCAAGACATCACTCCGTCCGACTATTAATTATTGGTCGATGACACAGCAGAAGTTCCATTCATATGAACAATGCAAAAATTGGTCGACTTGTCGTTCTTCCGCGCTTGGTATCCGAAAATTGGCAAAAATATGGAAAAAAATTTTGTGGCCGGTGTTGGATACACCAATTCGGCGTTGTGGACAAGAATTACATAATTTCAAGAAGCTCTCTACATGCTTACAAAATTCAACAAATTATTGAATCGATTACACACGCCTACAAATTTTTGACCCAGAGACTAGACCTATCGTACTCAAAGGATTTTGATGCACTAAATCCGAATCCGTGCTCGATTCGAGATATTCTAACCTAAAACTTTTTTTTACTTTAAGATTAGGATATCTCGCAAACCAGACGTATAGGAGCACGGATTCGGATTCAGCGCATCAAAATCCTTCGGGTCTAGACTTTTGTTAAATTTTGTCCACCTGTGTTATTGAACATCAACAAATGTATGCTGATTTTTCGGATAAAATCATCCTAAGCGAGATGAAGCACATTTTCACCTTGACAACTTTGTTAACCGTCAAAGTTGCTGCAATTCAGGCTCAGAGAACGCAAAAAACCAATGCATACACAGCGTGTCACTGTATGTTGCGGATTTTAGGCTAGAGACATCATTGGATCATACTTTTTTATTACAAAATTTCGAATTTGTCTACAAATGTGAACGATTCATCGTTTAAAATCAGCCTTTTTTTTATTAATTGTTGTTAAATTTAAAAAAAAAAAAACTTGGATCGAAACATAATCGAATTATTGCAAATACAAAAAAAAAATATTTTGCACGATTATATAGAATTGTTGGATCTGAATAATCTACGCATACAACTTTATCAAATGAATTAACAAATTTTTATAACGATTTAAATGATTTGTTTATTAGTATAGCACGTTTGATTTGAAGTGTGTTAAAGAGAGATAGCATTATAGAGTGAATGCATTGATGTGAGTGTAAGATATTTTCCAACACTGACCTATACGTTTCACATGTACATCTCTATTGAAACTGACACGAGGTCCACCATTTGTGTGCGCTGTTGTTGTTGCTGCTGTTGCTGCTGCTGTCGTTGTTGTGGGTGGTGTATGCATTGTTGTTCGATTTGTTGTTGCACCTTTTGTTGTTGTAAATTTATATGGTTGTTGTTGTTGTTGTGACTGCTGCTGTTGCTGCTGCTGCATATGCTCCACTGCTGCTGCTGCTCTTTGGTTTTGCACAGTCATAGTTTGCCTAACAAATTTTAGAATTTTGCGGCCTTTTCAAAGCCTTTCGTAGCAGCTTTTCTACTCTTTGCTGTGCTACGTGTTTAAAATTGGCTTTCAATTGAATTTATTTTTTGTTGTTGTTTATGAATTGTTGTTCCAAAAATTATAAGCTCATCACTGTTTTTCATTTCTTTAACGTTTGACCATTTATTAACAAAACATTTCCGCGGCTCTAATTTTGGGTTTCACTCTCACTTGCCGCCTATTGATTATTTTTTTTTTTTTTGTTTTCAGTTTTTTTTTTCGTTTTCGCCTTTTTTTTTTGCTGAAATTTAAAGAAAAATTTCGGCTTTGAGTTTTGTTTTTTATTTTAACTTTTAGTTATTAATTTTTTTTATTTTATTTTTTTTACTGTTTTGTTGGTTAGCTTTTAAGTTACTTTTTCTCAGTAGTGGTTGTTGTTGCTTTGAGCGAATTGAGTTTCCGTTTTGCCGTTTTTTTTTTCTTTTTTAATAAATATTAGAATCTTGTTGTTGTGTTTTTTGTTGCTGAGTTGTGAGTGAGTTTTGGTTTTTTGTTTTTTTTTTTTTAATTGAATTGAAGAGTGAAAAATAAATGTTACAATTTTTTTTTTTATTTTAGATTTTTTGTTAAGTATGTAATTTGTGGCTCTGATTAATTCTTGCATTAAGTTTTTATTGTTGTAATTGTACTTGTTATTGCAAGCGAAATGGCTTTTTAATTTGTCAGTGGATACTTGAAAAAAAGTTAAAATTATTTTTTTTATTGCTACAAAGCAATTTTATTTCCGTTTGGCATTAAGAGATTTTTTATCCATTTATTTTTTTTTTTAGTACATAGTTCCTTATGTGTTTTATTAATAGTTTTATTTTATTAGTAGAAAGTCATATTTAATGTTATAATAAAAGCGCAATTTTTATTTCATTGTCAGCTAAAAAACTGAACCGCATTGCAAACACTCTCACTCAATCAGCACACAGCCGCATTCTGAATTGAGTAAGTTCGTCGCTTGAGTCTTTTGTTCATTCTGAGCGCCAGGCTTAGGTTTTTAAATACAATTTTATACACTTGTATATACTGTCTCGAGCTTACTACCTACTTTTTACATTTTATTTATTTATTCGTTGTCCGACTACGCAGTAAATGTTTATAGCATTTCAAACTACGTAAAATATAAATGGAAGACTATAGAAAACAAGTAAATACAAGGATTGATTGAATACATCTCGTACTGTAAATTATTTTAGTAAATCACAACAGATCTGGAAAACTTTTCTTCTGAGTTAAACTGATAATCTTAGATAATCTTAAAAATGATATATTTTTTGTTTAACTCATACAAATCGTTTTTGAAAGAGAATAAGTAGGGAATCAACGGTTGAAAACGATTGTATAAAATGTCATCCATTTGACCGTATATGTCCTCCTTAAAAAAAAACATTTCCAAGCATTATGAGTGAATCTGATTAATGAGTGAATCTATTAGGTCCAGCATATATATTCATAATTTCTATAATATATATCGCTTATTTGGCTTAGTCACTTTATTTTCGTATCCATCCTAATCGTGCGTCAGCGAACTAAAATTTCAAAATATGATATTAACTATCTATTTTAAAACTATCTCGAAAATTATTAAATTATCACAGAATGTAACACACATCTCACAAGATACTCGTATAATAATATGAACAAGAAATTGTTTGTCTCAATGTTTGGCAAATCGCCATAAATTCCGTGATGTTCATTTATTAATAATGAATAATAATAATAATAATCAAATTATTATAAATCTGTCGAAATCAATTACTATTTTAATTTAATGAAACTTGTACCGCCATCTCTTAATAGATATAATACTTGAATCGAATGTGGTTATGTTTACAAAATAAAGCAAATAAGGAGAAGTTTGGTGACATATATACAGAAGATTTTTTTCAGAAATATATGTACCATACCAAGCCATCTACTACTTGTCATATATGTATATATTATCACAGAAATTTTATATTCTTGGCTCTCGAGATTAGAGTAAAACTATTTTCAGCGCTATTGGGGGTGTACCTCCAAAATAATGAAATGGATGTACCTTACAATGGTCAGACCTATAATAACATATGGTGCAATTATCTGGGCGGATAGGGCTAAATTGACAACAGCTAGTAAGCAACTGTACAAAATTCAGAGGTTAGCTTGTATATCTATAACAGCAGCAATGCGAACTTGTCCTAGTATGGCATTAGACGTGCTATTAGATCTAATGCCGCAGCATCTTCATATCCAACATCAGGCTGACAGAGCCATTGCTAGGGTAGGACGAATTAACATTAACAAAATTAGTAATTTTATCCACGTTAATGAAACATGAACAGAAGCCACCATATCGACTTGCTGATATAAAGAACATTTTATTAAAAACAAATCCATATTTGGACGGTGGGTTGTTATAGAGGTTAACCCCATAATGGAGAAGATACTAAGTTCCTAAAGATTTGTTTGAGGGCTACTCCTTCCAGTGGTCCGATCTCGGCCTATATGGAATATTTTCTTAGGATCCATGCAAGATACATCAAGATACAACAAGAATAAAAAAAAATTGTATACAAAAAATTAAAAAGTTTGGCCAAATTTGTATGGGGACTAACCCTTTTAGTGGTCGGATTTGGAACTAAATGGAAGATTTGTTAAGGAATAACTTAAAGTATTTAAAATTTGGAGTTTCTAGAAAAACTAACAACATCAGACAGACGGACATGTCTACATCGAATAAGACTTTTGATGCTGATCAACCATATACATATATACTTTAGATGGGGACTGTCTTGTCTTCTTCTGCCTGTTACATGCATTTGCGCAAACTTTGTATGTATACCTTTTTTTGCCTACGGGAACAGGTTACATATAAAAATTAATAAGTGGTAATTGGTGGTCATGAGTAAATCCTAGTAAATAGTTCATTGATGCCTAAAACTGCATTATTTTAAAAAAGAAAAAAAAAATTCTAAACTCTTCAATCAGACCTTGCAATATCGTAATACGAACACACAAAAAAAAAAAACTAATAAAACCAGTATAATTGCCAAATAATAAAAATCGTCGTACTTTAAATTTAAAATCGAGACAAAAAACGATGAAAAAAATAAGATATTGCGCAGGCGTCAAGACTCAGTCGTTGTGTCGGGATTCCTATTTAGAAACGTTCTTAAGCTCGGGCGCTGTTGTTGTTGTTGTTGTATACTATATACTTAAGTGTTTCAATTTTGTTTCGCTCATTAGCGACGCTTGTCGACGTCAACAAGTTCGCTCACACAAATAATACAAGCTGCTCTACACCTTTCATGGCTGTCACCCCCTTTTGCTGCAACATATACTAGTCGAGCTAAAACTTATTATTTATTTATAAATTTAGATTTCATTCTCAATAACCAAAGAAACAATCCATCATGACTTGTGATTATTATGTGCACAAAAAAAAAATAATAAAATAAAATAAAATGAAAACTTAAGAATTAGATTTGAATGCGCATGTTTTTTTGTTTTTTGTCGACAGTTTTTGTACGAGTATATGCCAAATTCATATCAAGGACGTCGCTTTGCAATTAATTTAATTTAATGAAGTGTCATTAATCGTCAAGTTGTTAAAACTACTTCGTATAGAATACAAATGCGAGTAGTTTTAAACATTAGCAATAATTACTAAATTGTAGCAGTTGAATTAGTACAAAAAAAAAAACATCATCAGAAGATTTTGTTTTAATATTCGTACAAGCAATTGCGACGCACTGTTTCCGCTTCTAATTACAAATGAAAAAAATTTAAAAAAAAAATTACTAGAGCACCCACATATATCTAAAATACAAAAACTACGTCTCAGCTAAATTAAAAGATTTTGAATTAAAAAAGAAATAAAATAAAAATCATAAACAATTCGAAAGCACTTAAAAGTGCCCGCAGACACAGTAGCAAATGTTCGAACAAACAAATCAAACAGAATGAATGAAGATACAATAAATTAAAATAATAATAAAATAGCAAACAGTCACAGCAACAAAAAAGAAGTTCATGTACATAAAAATGTATCTGTTTGTAGCGCAACAGTAATACACTTCACAAGCATCTTAATTTAATTTAAATATTTTAATATAAAAATACTCATTTTTTTCCAAATCTCAACTTGCCATCTCAAAAAAAATTAGTTACGGAGAAAATAAGTGGAATATAAAGGGGCGAATAAACAAATTTATGTTTAAATCATTTTATAAATAAATATGAAACAGAAATATATATTTCATAATAAGCTGCATATCGTGAATTGTGTTTATACGCAATTTTTTTTACTTTTCATGATATATTTTCATGAATAACACCATCGTATAAACGTAGTAATAGTATCGTTAAAGTTGCATTTCATTTCTGAAAGAATTTCCCGAATTTCTCACTTTTTTTTTAAAGTACTTTTTTTTTTTTTGAACCGGTTAACAACTAAACTATAACAATAAAATATATCACATATATCACCAAAATATTTTAAACTTCACCGTCTCCTAAGATTTGAGATCAAATGTGTATTAATACTGTGTATTAATACTGCGTCTTAGACGTCTGATTGGACGGTGACCTGGAAGAACCCGAGCCAGCCTGTTAACATGGCTAGTCAATCGAGATTTCACTCTCTACCGTCTCAATCTGCAGATCTCTGTGCACCACGGGCATCCCGGGATCTCACGCAGTGCCTTTCTTTTGCTAAACCTGGATTCGCTTTCGGTGGCTTCATATGGGAGCAATGGTAGCATTGTAAACGGCACGTTTGCATCTTAATGGAAACCTACTTCGCCTGTACAGCATCCAATACATCTGAGCCTGCCTCACTCGACAACGGATAACAAAGTTCCTGATGTGACTGGCAAAGGTCAGTCTTCTGTCTAATGTTATACCCAGATACCTTACTTCATTTGCTTAGGTAAGCTAGATATTGCTCAGACGAAGTGCGGGTGGTGTACACCTTCTAAACGTGAAGCAAACATTTATGCATTTGGTCGAGTTAATCTTAATGTTCCACTGCTTAGCTCACGTTTCCACTGCATAGCATGCTGCGTCATGCGGAGTTATAGAGCATAGCCACGTCATCCTATGCTGACGGATGCCAGCAGTACCTTTTCTGCTGCTAGATCAACTGGCTAGATAGACTGTAAAAAGCGAATACAGCAAGGGCCCCAAGACGCTTCCTTGCGGAACACCAGCGATAACGGGGTATATCGCGTACATTTATCTAGAAGCACCGATGAGTCAAATATGATCGCAACATCAAATAGAAAGGTGCCGGCAGTAACGTCTTCATTTTTGCTAGCAATCCATCAATGTCACACTCTGTCAAACGCCTCCTGCACATCTATAAAAATACCCTTGCAGTATTCTTTGTCATCGAATGCCTGCAGAATGTGGTTTACCACTCTATGCACTTGCTCCACTGTGCCGTGACACACACGAAACCCAAACTGGTGTTCCGGCAATGCCTCTCTGTAGCATTCCAGTTCCTTCACTCTTATCACGAATACTCTTTCCCATACCTTTGACAAAGAAGGTCCTTGGGTTTGCCAGGCTTATGAACCATTGAAATCCTTACCATTTTCCACTTAGCCGGAAAGTGATGAAAGGGCTTTCAAGGTTCTATAGCATATACGGTCGAGACCCGGAGCTTTGTTATAAGGAAGTTCCTTTATCACGGATATTACCTCAGCAGGATGCACTTCCCTAATGGGAAGATCAAGCATGGAGTGGAGTCTTCAGTGATCGCTGCACGTCAACAACTTGGGTATTATCTGCTAGCTCAATTTCTCCCCTTGATTTTTAGAATAGGCGACTAGTGGAAAAATATAAGCAGATATAATATGATCCTGTATGGCAAAGTCCTAACAATTTTTTTCTATATTCATAAAATTAGAGACAAATATTCGTGTGTCACAATGGTTTTAATTCTTAAAGAATATTTCTAAGTTGCACAAAAAGAAACGAAATAACTCCTCTCTCGCGATCTAACGCTCTCATGAATTGTATTTTTTTCACCATGCTTATTTCACCATGCACAAAACCAAACAGCAGCAACAACAACAACAATAGCATCTATCTCTCTTATTCATGCATAATCACATGTTAGGCTTGATATGTGAGCATTTCCCCTTCACTCAAAGTTACTCCTTTTTTGACCTCATCAAGTTCAAATTTAGTCTACTTAAACAAGTTTCACTTCAAAAATTCAGCATAAGCTTAAGAAAATAATTTGTAGATTCTTATTATGTGATGTTACAATCCTATAATAAAAAAAAAACATTGACTTCGGCTTTAAATCATTATTAAGAGGGGAGCTATCTACGCAGCTGTTCTCATATGAAATTTCAACAAATACCAACGACTCATAGAACAATTACAAATTCATGAAACAATTAATTGGGTGCAAGATAAGTGATTATTTCTTATCGACTCGAGCGTATTAATACATAATCTTATTAGCCTAAATATTGCCGACAACAAAACAACAAACACACGATAAATCAATGAGCTATAATAACAAAATAAGTTCCAGTTTTCTAAAAATTCTGCAGATTAAAAACTCTCTCTAGCTTAAAATAGGTCATTTTTGGCATGAAGATTTAACCGAAATGATTGGATTTAAAAACTTCTGTTTTTCCTAATGCTGAAGGGTACCAAATACACAAATATTCTTAAACAAAAAGTAGGAAGACAATACTGCATGCTTCAAAATCAAAGTACAGTCGTGATTTGAATTCGTTTTGTTGTTCAAGTGTTTTTTTTTTTTTTTCTGTTCGTAGCTTGTTTATTTAACCACGCACAGTGGCACATTCAAATCACTTGCCACAACACAACAAGACCTCGAGGTGGGGGCGGTCGCTTGAAACGTGTAAAAGAACTTTAAGAACAGTTTAAAGCATTTATTTTCGTACGCTGATAAATAAATTTGTTTGCCATGAAGTTTCGGGGAACGTAGCGGGTGCTAAATGGGCATTAGAGGACACTCGAGCGAGTTTTTTTTGCACTGGGTTTTGGGCGCGGTCAATATCGCTCGTCAGCGTGTTGGTGCTGGTCTTGCCTTGTCTTTAATGATGTCGTCGTCGAATGATTGAACACAATATTTTTATTTTTATTTTTATTTTGCTCTCATATGATTTTTTTCTGTTGATTATTTTATGATTTCTGTCAATTCTTTTGCGCTGTGTGTGTAAATTTATTTGTATACGCTGAAGACTTTTTCAGCGCCTTTCACGAGCTGTCCATGACAATTTAAATTGTTTTTTACACTTTAGCATTATTTTAATTTTTTTTTTTAAATTTTTTCTCACGATTTCTTTGTCACTTTACGTGCGTGATTAACGTGAGTGGCATATGCAGTCGATCAGATATGCTGTGCTGATTGCTTTGATTTTAATAATAAATTTATTATGGCTTAAAAATACAAGTGCAAAAAGCTAAAACTCCTAAGCAACGAACCAAGCCAAAATTATATTATTTCTGCACAATAAAAATATATTTAATTCTGCTAGAAGTACTCTGCCTAGTCGCAATCGATAAGCTTACGGCGCGCAGACGAAGACGCAGACGTCGTCCAATCTGATGTGAAAATTATCAGTTGCAGAGGCTAGTATCAGAGTGTTTGGCAAAGTAAGGACTTACAACAGCCCCACACACAGATACACAAATACAAGTGCAACATTAAAAACAACAACAACAACTACACAAGCGCAACAAATTTTATGTTTATTACACCTTAATAACGCGTGTTTACAAACAAATCACGTCCATGGCGCAATCAACGCGCACAATCGGCATCGAGCTTATCGACAACGCATCTGACTGTCCGCTCTGTCCTTATACTCAAAGTCTTCAGCCAATATCAAAGCTCTAGAGCACTGCCACATGCGTGCAAATATTGACTGAGTGACTGACTAGCCGACTGAAACAAGACTTCCCTTCTCCGGCAGGCAGGCAGGCAGCCAGTCAGCCAGCTAGCCGACAAGAGGACTCAACTGCCTTTCGATATTGACGAAGTTGAGCTTAACCTGCTCTGCTCTATGAACTCCTCGGTACGCATGCGCACACGCTTGTTGCACTCGAAATTATATGGTAAAGGATTTTTATTGGCAGCTCGAAGCGTTTTGCGCAGTCTACGACGTTGATGAAGTCTACGTAGACGTACGTACAGTGGTTCTAAATGGTAATGAATTATTATAAATTTTTCTAATGTTTTTTTAATTTAGTTTGGCAAATTACTACAAAAAAGTATAAAAACTGAAACAGTACCAAAACAAGTAAGAAAATCACAGTCGGGCGTAACCGACTGTAAGAGGCCCTGTACCAGCACAGGTCGCCTAACAAACACACTAAATGTTCCCCTAGCTTATGACCAAACACATGACCACTTCTCACTGCACCACTAAGTGCCTTATAAAACATTTTTTTATGTATGAAACGAAAAGGGGGGTCGCTTAAATTCAATTGCTTATAAAATCGTCATTTATTATCCGATTTTGATGAACTTTTTGGATTTTAGCTTAGAAAGACGATATCTTTATACTGGCATACTTACTTTTTTTTGTGCCGAGGAAATTTTTAGCCTTGGGGGTGATTTTATGGGGAAGGGGGGGGAGGGGCAAGATTTCAAAATAAACTTGTAAAATTCCGGAGCAGTCCTAGTCGAATGCAAAAAACACGAAGTCTCTATCTATTACCGTTTCCGAGATCCTTTCGTTCATACGGACGGCCAGACGGACAGACGGACAGACGGACAGACGGACAGACGGACAGACGGACATGGCTATATCGACTCCTCTATCACTCCTGACCATAATGGGGGTAACTTTGGGGGGTCTCCGACCATTATTTCTACCTGTTACATACATTTGCACAAACCCAATAGGCTCTTGTACCTTCGGTACAGGGCCTAAAAAATATAAAAAGGTTACATAGACGTTTATGACGAAAAAACAAAACGGATAGCTTTAGGTTTTTTAGGCTCTGTACTGTTGGTACATTAAATTTCTTCGGCATCAAAAATTAATTATGCCAATTTTTGAAATAACGTTCCTCTAAGCCAAAAAAAAATTTCATCAAAATCGGTTAATAAATGACAATTATATAAGCAATTTTTCTTTTCATACATAAAAAAAACGGGAGAAGCAAAATACTTTTCGTCAGAACATTTTTGTTATTAAATTTCTACCTTTTTATTTTACACTGTTTGTTGCATAAGCTAGGGAAACATTTAATCTGTTTGTTACGAAAGGCCTTAGATCAGTGTTCGGCACTAATACAGTCATATTTTGCATTGCGTTAGTGTGCGAAATAACAGAATGACAACAGCATCAACAATGGCTGAACATCAACTGATTCATTTTGCTTCGTCTCAACAGCGGCATTACAGCGTAACAGCGCCACGACAGCGACTTAACAGAAAAATATCGTAGAAGCGAAACAACACGAAAGTTTATACTGTACGTTTGCAGGCAGCGCTGCGGCAGAGAAAATCCCTGTGTGCCGGACACTGCTTTAGATTCTTAATAGGTTTGAAAACGCCCACAACTAATAACGATACACATATTGATTGGGACGCCCAATGTTAATACGTTTTTTTTTTTTTTTTCAAAAAAATTATCTCAATCTGGCTCAAAGCTTTTCATTGATGCAGGAATGGTCTCCTCGTGTATACCGATTTGAGTTAATAGAATCGAGAGCTAATTCAAGCGGCGAGATGTACTGGTACAGCGCCTCTCCCGACTGTAATTTTGTTTTTTTTTTTTTCTTTCGCTCAAGTCATCGCTGTGCATTTATATGATAGTACATACACCATTTGGTGAGTTTAAATTCTTACAACTGGAGTTGGAAACTTGGAACACACGGAGGCTAAAATGGATAACTTCTTGTATCTATAACGAAAAAAAAAAAATTCTAACAAGATTGTCAATCTCAAACGGTCGAGATTTTATCAGCAGCTACTGAGCTATCATGGCTCCTATGGATGAGTCCCCACATAACAGTCAGATCTATTATTGAAAATTCATGGTGGATTTTGAACCAAAATAACCGCTATTACAAGATCTAAAGGCATTAATAGAGAAATGTACGAAAAAAATGCCCGAACCTATGACAAAATGTTTGAAAAAAGCTGTTAGTCAAAAGTGGATCCCACTAAGTACTGACCCCAAAAAAAACTGACAATAATTCATATACTACATACGGTTTCTAAGCTGCCTGAAAAAAGCTGCGCTGCTGTTTTTCTAATTTTTTTTTTTTAATTTTAAATTGTAAGATGTTTAAAATGAATGACTCTAAAGCAGCCCATACACAGACAACAAATTGGAACAATCTGTTGAAATTTGATTGATTGTTCGTAAGAAAATCGAAAACTTGGCTACTATAATATTTAGAGCGTTCAAATTGGAATATTTTTATACTCCTAAACATTTTTCAGATAATTCGTATACAATTTGTAGGCTTTATTCTATTCATAAATTTTTTTTAAATACTTTTAAGTAACTGCAACCACTGTGCAATCGATGACTTTAAAATAATCTTCCCCTAGTACGCTCTGTCTTTGGCTTTGCGTTTGCATTGTCTGCGCATGATTGGATTCACTTTTCGTTCGCTGCCTTGGACATTCATTCAGTTACTTCACTCACGATTAGGCTTGTTAAAAATCGAAAGGCGCTGCGCACTAGTGACTGAGTCCAAGTCCAAGAACGTAGCGAGCAAAAAAAAAATTTTTTTAAAAAAATGTAAGTCGGTGAGCAAATGTGACTAGTCAGCCAGCCTTACACCAGCACACACCACACTTTAGCACACCCGAGCACACTCATGCATGATGGGGCTCACAGGTGCCATAATAGCCATGCATTTTCTACACATTACCAGCTTCTATCCATTGCGCCACGCCACAACTCCGGCAGGCAGAAAATCGGTGCAGCTAAGTGGGTGCGTTCTTTAACGCTGAGAAGGTTGTGGCTGGCCAAATTAGCTGCGCCTGCTTAAGCACAAAGTGGGTTGCGCATCACTCAGTCTTCCTTTCCTTTCCTTTCCTTTCCTTTCCTTACCTTTCATTGCGTTTAGTTTCTTTCTATACTAACTCATTGAAGGCATGCTTTGTCCTGCGCATAATGTCCTGCGGCAGTGTATGCGCGTTCACATTGTTTAAATAGACTTCATAATATTCAAATATGCATATTATCGCGTTTGTTTAATCGCAATCAATAATTTTACATGCGCGCGCGCGACTTACAAACTCTGATCGGTCTGTCTGTCTGTCTGTCTATATGTGTATTATTCCATGCCCAGGAAGCGCACTAGCCCTTTAGAGCAGCTGTGTAAGTACGAATGGAGCATAAAAATGCAAAACAAGAAATAGAACTATATAAATAAATTTCAATTTTACCCACAGGCGCAAGCAGAACTAGATACAAACATTTGTTATGACGTTCTTGTTCTTCTTGTAATATTTCCTATCGCTGGTGGTCGTTTGAGAATGGTTCGCTTTGTAGTGTATGGAGGCATGAATGTGCGAATGTAGCTGGAAGTTGTCACAATGTGTTTTCGATTTTCATAG
The DNA here is from genome assembly GCA_035044805.1 of Leucophenga maculata. Taxonomy (NCBI): domain Eukaryota; kingdom Metazoa; phylum Arthropoda; class Insecta; order Diptera; family Drosophilidae; genus Leucophenga; species Leucophenga maculata. Next base: position 1,214,443 of record JAWNNP010001279.1, on the reverse strand, counting down.
AAAGAAAGTCAATATGCCGAAAAGTAAATATTTAGGCTTTATCGAAAAATTGAGTCCAAATTTTTGTGCTCTTATTTAGTATATTAGTACCTTCTGAGAGTGGTCACATTTTGATATATGTTGCATACCAATAATATTCTTGGTTACAGAGTTATAGCATAAGGGAACGTACCCATACTATGTGGGCGAGAAGCTTGTCTTCAAAATAGTACGCTCTTGACATATACTTCGAGAGCTCACCGTGTGAGATGTCACTGTTGTGGGTAAAAAATTTAAAAAAAATGGGTCACGTAGTATGGATACGTTCCCTAAAATACCAAATATTTCGCAATTTAAGTTTTCTTTCTCGTTGATGCATATGGATTTGTTTTAATGTTTTTTTATATATAAGAAAAAAAAGGGAAAATTTTAACTTTCGAAGTTTTTATTTTTCGTCCAGATTGAACTTCATAATATTTGGTTCTCCGGAAATAGTGACAGTCTGCCCAGTGTGTATTGATTAAAAAGCGAAAAAGGGAACATTTAACCTTCTTCTTGATTATTTGGTTTTCTGTAAGCAGAAATATGGCACTAAAACTGGCATTGATCAAAAAGAAACAAAGGAACTTTTTAACTTTCCAAATTTTTTCCAAGCTGTAGTTATCAATATTTGAAAGCAGACATCCGGAAAACCAAGTCCTTCTTTTTTTTTAGGAAAACAAAGTTCATTTTTTTACAATGCTTCTACACATTCGTTATCATGTGGATGGATAACGATCATTATTGACAGTAGTTATTGCTCCAAAACCTTCTTCGAAGAAGAACAGTCAGTTAAGTCTAACTGAGTCACAAACTGTGGCTCATTGGAAGTGAAGATGTTCCTTTTAAATTTTTTGAGGGTTTTCTATGAATACGTTCAGTGAAAAATTACCCTCATCATACATGATGTGATTTCGAAGTTATTTTGAATGTTAAAATTTACCATAATAAAATTTTCTTGAATAGATGCTTCGAACGCGTGCTGACTTAAGCCGAACAGATGACATTTTTCAACGTCATGGTGCTCACCTGTACTGTTTAAGCAGTCTTGTATATTCATATTGCTTGAACAAAAAAATCCAATATTCAACTAAAGAAAACTATTTTTTTCCATTAAAAAAAAACAAAAGATTCAAACCACAAACTTGTCATTAAAAATTAAACAGCAACAACAACAATTTCGCTCTAAATAAACAATTTGTGTACACAATTACGTGCATGAGACAAACATCATCCGGCTGAGATACTCGTACACGCACGTTAAAATGCGCTAAAAATAAAGAACAATAACAATTTGAACTTGACCTTTCAGCAGAAAAAAGCAATTATCATTATTATGATGATGATGGTGATGATGATCATCATCACAACAACAAAACAACAACGCAATGTACGTCCATTTGTATATACAACTAATCTGTCCGTCTGTCCGCCCGTCTGACTATTTGTTTGTACACCGCCCCAAACGAAAACAAAAGTGCTGCACAAACCTCAAAACTGAATGACTGTGTGTGTTCTGTGTGTTCTCAGCGCCATGTAAGCTACCAAATGCGACCTTTGAGGTCAGAGTTGCCGCGGTTAACAAACACAGACGTAGAAATTATATTTAAAACCGAGAATAGCCAGCGAACGAACCGCACCGAATCAAAGTAACAGCTCTGTGTTTCAAGTGAAAATGAAGGTGTAGTCCAATTTGTAAGCATGACCAAGCCCTTCGGCATAAAACTTAGATGCATCTTCATGCCGCACAGCAGAGTACAGCCTCTACTCTACTCTTCTCTCCGCTACTCAGTTTCAGAACACTTTTGAACGCTGTAAAAACAAAAGCTATGCAAAGCGCGCGCGCGCACTTTTTGAATTGGATTCTGTTTTCTTTGCTGCTGCTGCTGCTGCTGCTTCAATTTATGTACATAACTACATGCCACCCCGCCTCGCTACCCTGCCCCATGGTGCTATTGCTTACAAGCGTCTTATGTCTGCCGGCACTTTGGTGGCGCTCCAGTAACTTCAATGCACATTCGATTTGATTCGATGCGATTCGATTCGATTCGTTTCGTTTCTCAGCATCATTGAGTGAGGCTTCATTCTTGGCTATCTCAGTTTAGTTTGTTAGTCTGTCTGCTCGCTCGATTGACCGTCCGAACGCCAACCCGCCCGCCCGCACGCCTGTCTGTCTGCCGTTCTAGCTGGCAAATGCTTAATTGCATTTCGATATCTATGCGCAGGCATCTCGCAGGCATTTTGCTCAGCCTTCTAAGCTAGCCGCCAACATCGACGCCACCGCTGCCGCCAAAGCCGTAAAAGTCGGCGCTGATTTTTACAACTAAATTCTTGAAATTCATGTGCATTGGTCGCTTTTCTTGTAGCTTTACAAAGAAACTACTAATTGTTGCAGCAGAGACAGTCACAGTCTGAAGTTAATTTATTAGCTCCATTTCAATTTTGTTGCACCCACGCCATCTTCTTTTGCGGCGGCGTACATTTTCCAACACTGAAGGTTATGTTTTTTTCCCCCCCTTCATTTTTTTTTCTGCAAAAAATTTGTCTAACTGTCAACACTGAGTCTGCGAAAACGCGCCAAGTGAAAAACTGTTGCAAGGTCGTTCAGAGAACAATGAAGACCGGAAAAGCATCTGCAATAGAAACAACAACACTACGGCTAAAAAAGCAATAAAAGCCTCGCGCAACGCAATGAAGAACCGCATTTACTGGCAACGCGCACACAATTTAAACATTTTGTCAACACTAACTAATGTCTAACATTTACTTTTTTACATTTTATTACTTTGCCATTTGCGGCATTTGACTGTAAGCTTAACAATTATCTTAATAGCTGTGCATGGGCGTAGGTAGTTCAGTGCTAACAGAGGGAGAATTTTTAATTTTATAGCGTATTTAGAGATATTATGAAATAAAGTCAAGTAATGTGTCGTAATCGGACCGAATAATCTAAGCAAGAAAATATTTCCAAACATGAATGTGCCGAATTTCGCTCCTCAGAAATAGTTTTCGCCGAAGTTTTGTTTTTGTCGATAAAGAATTGATGAAAAAAAAAAATGTATATACAGCTTTAGCAAGAAGTTCATCTAGCAACGTAATCGCAGAACGCAATCGTTGGTGTCTATTGTGGACCGGTAGCATCCTTGGTTCAAATGATCGAAAGCGACTATGGCATTGCCAACACCGTCCACAGAGTTTGCTATGGATCGATGATAAGCAATTAAGTTTAACTGAAATTTAGCTATATAAGGCTATAGAAGACATGTGGTTCCAACGGAAGTACATGCCACATAGCTTATACAACAACAGACATTCTTCAAGTGCGATTTGGAGTTATTGCAGGCAGTGACGACGTGAAGTGGCCACTGACCCTTTTAGGGTTTCCTTACAACGCAGAGAGATAAACCATAACCAACCGTTGCATTCAAAATCAAGTCTATGCGCAAGAGACATTGAAAGACATTCAAAGACTTTTAACGCTGTTTCATCCGACTCAATCACGATCCATGCTCCTGCGCCATACAATAGGACCGGGAGTATCAGCGTCTTATAGATCTTGATTTTCGTCTGTCGAGAGAGGGCTTTACTTCTCATTTGCTTGCTCAGCCCAAAAAAGCATCTGTTTGCAAGCGTGATTCTTCGCCTGATCTCCAGGCTGACGTTGTTGTTGCAGGTTATTTCTGTTCCAAGATAGACGAAGTTTTCTACAACACTGAAGTTGAAATTCTCTATCGTCACTGACCGTCCAAGACGCGATGACGGAGTGCGAGAAGACACCAAGTACTTCGTCTTGTACTCATTTACCGTTAGATCCATGAGCCGAGACTGTTTTTCAATCTTTGAGAACGCCTTGCTGACACGCTGTTCCTGCGTACCGATGATATCGATGTCATCGGCGTAAGCGAGCAACATCACTTCCTTTTGGAAGATCGAGCCCGATATACTCTGTATGTACGGGCACTGGCGTATGATGTATTCCATCAGAAGATTGAAAAAATCGCACGACAGAGCATCACCCTGTCTGAAACCTCTCTTGGTATCAAAGGGGTCGGAGAGGTTTTTCCCCATCCTGACAAAGCTTTCAGTGTTAGACAGCGTCGTTATGCAAAGACGAACAATCTTTGCCGGGTTATATAGTGCATCGAAAAACTTCGTTCGTATAGTCGTATCGAAAGCGGCTTTGTAAACGACAAATAGATGGTGAGTGTCTTTGTTGAACTCACGGGTCTTTTCCAAGATTTGGCGTAATGTGAATATTTGCTCACTGGTCGACCTTTTTGGTCTGAAGCGACACTGATATCGTTCTATCAGTGAATCCGTATATGGCTTCAGTCTATGACACAATACGCGTGACAGAATCTTATATCCAATGGAAAGAAGACTTATTCCTCGATAGTTGGCGCAAACAGCGGGGGTCTCCTTTCTTAAAGATAGGACTGAGAACACTGAGATTCCAGTCATTGGGTATGCGTTCAGCAGACCATATCTTGCATAAAAGTTGGTGCATACTCCTAACCAACTCTTCGCCGTCGGTCTTAAATAACTCAGCTGGCAGCCCATCAGAGCCTGCCTCTTTGTTATTTTTCAGCTGTTTAAGAACTGAATCGACCTCGTTATAGTCCGGTGGCTCTTCAATAGTGCCATCATTAACTGGTGTCATTTCTCTATCGGCGGAATTGTGCGCTTCATCGCCTCCGAGTAGGTTGGAGAAATGACTACTCCATAATCTCAGTGATTCTTACTCATCCGTTAACAGATTTCCATTGTCCTCCTTACAGAAAGTTACTCCAGGCTTAAAACCTTCAGTCAGACACTTGACCTTTTGATAGAATTTTTGAGCTTCATTTCTGTCACGTAACATCTCAACATCCTCAAACTTCTGCCTTATATCTTATATCCAATGAAAAGAAGACTTCTTCAATGATAGTTGGCGCAAACAGCGGGTCACCTTTCCTAAACATAGGGCAAGGAACAGTTGCATAAAAGTTGATGCATACGCCTAGCCAACTCTTCGCCCTATAAATCAACATACCCCCTAAACAGCTTGCACTACACATATGCACAAACTTGCTCATGAAAATAGCTACTAAGGCAATAGGTAAATTATATTACATATAAGTATTGTGCGCTACTACTCATCTCACGTGCATCTTTTTCCTACCTTTTTTTTCATATATCGCACTATACTATATGCTATTGTATTTTCCAATAGTGAATGAGTTAGCGTGCAAACGACTTATTTCACTGCTTTGCATGCGGAAACGTGATGCAGCGTTTGGCATTGCAAATGAACTGCTGTCTGTGTGACAACAAAGCACATCAAAACCCAATGCCCGGCAAGCACCTACACTTTGAATTAATAACATAGCGCATACCATATGCCATATGTACAAGTATTTAAGATAGCTCGGCACTCAACGACAATGTCGACTGCTCTAGGCTTGTTTTTAATTCCAGACTACAAAATCATCATCATTATATATCGTAGTTGTTGCTCTTAAATGCTGTCATTTTCACGCTTTGTTAGCTAACTAACTAAATTCACTCACTCGCTCGCTCCACAGACATAGGAAGCAACATGGAAAATTCACAGAAGAAAAATTAAATTATGTGAAAAATTGCAAAATAAAAACTAATGTACTCTATTGTACGACAGATACAATATTATGTATTTAGTTTATTGTGTTAGAAGGTTAAGTACTAATATTACTCGATGTTGCTTTTGCTTTCATCGGAAATTTCTGTTGGCAAATGAGTCAGCAGCATTTGCTTCATTGGTTCATTTATTTTACGCCGGATGCCTTCGGGCTGTGCTTATATAAAACAAAATATTAAGAAAACAAAAAAAAAAAAAAAACACTGCAATCTTAACTAAATAAAACATTTAAACAACAAACATACTAAATCAAAACACAAATCAAATCATCAGAAAATGCTAATTCACAAATTATGCAAATGGTTTTGTTGAATGCGAAAGGAAAGTTTTGCCTTTAGATGTTTTGATTTGGCACAATTAACTGAAATTAGCTGCAGTGGCTTGTCAATCGCACGCAGTTTTGGCATTAATCACGACAAAATTAAGAATTTTTAACATTGATAAAATAGAAATAAGAATTCATCACCCTAAAGCAGGAACAGTTGCTTAAGTTTATAGAAGATTTTTCAAAATTTCAACACAAATGCAGAAAAATGGCTCAAAGGTCAGACGGACTGAATTAATTTTTTTATACGCTCGTCAATTCGCATATTCTACACATGAAATAATTATTGTACACGTACTTCCCTGTTTAAGGAGTATTTCAATACCACGGAAGAACCTTTATTGCACATTAAGTAAAATTTCTGTAAAGCATTTTCCTTAGTTTTTACCATTGGAACTTCTTACCAAGACAAAAAATTAAACGAAACTACTTTGTTACAAACTTTCCAATAAAATCATAAAACTCGATTTTAGATAACATGTAAAGCGTATAAATATAAGTCTCAGGCTTTGCCGCGACAATCAATCAACTCATTAATTTGATTAAAAGCCAAACTGCCGGCATTTCATGTTGATTACTCTAATTGGACACAATTAAAAATCGAATATTAAAAAGTGAAATTTTATGTAAATTTTAGTTATATAAAAAGCGGAAATATATAGAAACAAAAAAAAAAAAAAAACACTTGCGAAATAGAAATATTTTAAAATAGAATTACTTGCTGCTTGTATAATAGCAAACATAATGAAACACTTCGTGAATGTGAAACAGTCTCCAGAAAAACTTCATCAAAAAAAAAAAAAAAGCTTGTAATAAAAATTTTAACAATGCGCATTGGCGCCCTTTTCCCATTGCAATTACTATTATAAGGTTTTCAATTTTTTTATTTTGTCTTAGTTGTTGTTGCTACTTCTATCGAATGTTGCATGCAACATGAAATTCAACAAGTCATACTCATCATATAATAATGTAGCTGAAGCAGTATTGACCTTTGCCACTGCATTTCGGGGGAAAAATACAGGAAATGTTTATTGTTGGCTCTTTGGCAGTTTTTTTGTTGTTGTTTTTGATGCAACTTTATACACCAACAAACAGCAAAAAGCGGCTTATAAGTAAGTACTTGCCAAGCAGCGCATAGCCATCAACAGCTCATCACCATCATCATCGTCATCATCATCAACATAATCATCGAAGTCGTAGAAGCTGCTTTCTGTGTTGGCGTTGCAATTCGTCCAACTTTAATAATGAGCCAAATAGACCGCAGTTTTTCTTATTGAATATTTTCGTCGGACAACGTAGCCGCTTTGTGTAATAGTTTATGATTTTGCAATTAAAAATCAAGAAAATTTTGTATTTGACTTATGAAAATTTGTTCATACAAAAATTCAGAGAAGTAGGTTTGCGTGGTAGGTTCCAACTCATGCTTAGGGAAGGGGCATAAGCACATTCATGGAATATAATTGATCTGAAGTATGAATAGGGAAATCTAAATAATCAAATTATAAAACTCTATCTACTCTTTAAAAATCTATCTATCTATCTATCTATCTATTTATCTACCTACCTATCTATCTATCTATCTATCTATCTTCTAACCATCTATCTATCTATCTATCTATCATCTATCATCTATCATCTATCATCTATCATCTATCATCTATCATCTATCATCTATCATCTATCATCTATCATCTATCATCTATCTATCTATCTATCTATCTATCATCTATCATCTATCTATCAATTTATCTATCTATTTATTTATCTATCTATCTATCTATCTATCTATCTATCTATATATCTATGTATCTATCTATCTATCTATCTATCTATTTATTTATCTATCTATCTATTTATTTATCTATCTATCTATCTATCTATCTATCTATCTATCTATCTATCATCTATCTATCTAATTATCTATCTATCTATCTATCTATCTATCTATCATCTATCTATCTATTTTTGCTAACTTAACTATTTAAAGCTACTAAGCTGCAAATACCCTACATGTGCATTGTATAAAGGATACAAAAATAGCAAAAAAAAACCATAAATAAATAAAAAAATTTAAACAACAAAGCTGTAGTATATTTTCAGCGAGCGAGTGAGAGAAAGATGAATGGCCAAACGGCGCCAGTGTTGAATAGAACGTTTAGTATTTTCTTTGCTCTTTGTGCTGCTGCTTATTGTTTGCTTTTAAACTTGTTGTAATAATGGCTCTCACTTGTGTTGTTGCTGTTGTTGTAATTGTGGGCGTGCTGCGAACTCAGCTTTATTGGTTATTCTTTTATTTTTCTTTAGTTATTAACTTTTCTCCAGCTTTGTTTGCTCGCTTAGATAAAATATTTGAGATAGTCAAGTGCTTTGCTATTATTTTTGTTTTTTTTTTTTTTGTTTAGTATTTAACAGAAGAGCGACAGGTACTTGAGACGCTTAGCCAGTCTTGATGTGTTATTTATGAGTTCAAAACGGAATTTTATAGATACTTAAAGTGTAGATACATTCAATAGAAAATTAAATACATAGCCAGTTAAGTATTGTATAAATATAGATTTCAAATGATTTCGCCGACATTTGCGTTGCTAATTCAACAGCTTGCCAAGTCATTTATGCGAATTTCGTGTTTGATTTTTTCCGTATTTGTTTGTGTGTGTGTATCTGTGTTACTGACTGTGTAGAGTACCCCAATGTATGAATGATCGATCGATCGATCGTTTCAAGTTTTAAATTTGCAACTTCTTTTCCTTTTCCTCAACATTTTTTTTTTTTTTTTTTTTTTTTTACCTCTGCTAATTGATTTCTTTTGAGGTTAAAAGTCATGCAGCTATCATTGACATAGAAAAAATAGACATTAAGCATGTGTATCTCAGCTGCTGTCCGTGCGCCAGAGCGTCTAAAGAGTGCGGGAGGCCAAACAGAGTGTGTGCCATTTATAGCCCACAGCAAGAAATATCACAGCTATTGTCTGGTAAAGATTTCTGCAAACTTCTATTCATACGTATGTCTATATTAATCTATAATAACGCGTAAAAAGTGAAATTTTCGAGTAGCAACTTCTGCCACAAGAAAAAAAATTCAACCTCAGTTCAACTTAACGGTATATTTTCAGCATTTTTTAAGAACTGGTTTCAATTAATATTCAATACCAGACACGCCTGGTTTGCAATAAATAACAAAAAATAATATTTTGCTAATTGTCAGCAAAATGCATGAAGTCAATATAAATCAAGTGGATATGAAAATATGCAGTTGACTTGAATGTAATAAGATTTTTATACCCTGCCGTGGAAGGTGAAAAAAATACTAAAATTATGCATATACATGTGACAGTCAAGAAAGTCATAAATAGACGGACTATGTTTAAACGATTCGCCTTGCCATGCTCGAATATATTATAATGAACATGAATAGATCACAAATATAATTATGGCATATTCAATTTCTCCTTCAATGTGTTGCAAACATAGTGAATGCGTCAACTAACCAAGGGCATCAAAGAGAATGGAGCCTGTGAACATTGCCTCTTAAATCTGTCGACGATCGAATACAGAAAGAACTACAGACTTCGCATTCTCACCTTTTTAAAGATGCTCCCTACTCAAGACAGAGCAAACACTTAACTTTCTCGACATGCCCTGCCAAATAACACACTTGCAGTTAAGATCCGAACTGATCTTTGAATTTAGCAAACTATAAGCATCCAAGTCAGCTGGGAACGACAATATTGATGTCTGTGCCGTTTAATCTTGCCTCAAGTCATCAAGTTCATCAATGAATGCTTCCACCTAGGCCATTTTCGCACCCCGTGGAAATGTGTCGAAATAATCCGCATTCGCAAACCAGGGAAGCCTGCAGCCAATATCGTCTCTTATCGAAATACTGTGAAATAGAGTGTGACATGCAGGTCTTCCGGCACCGTACTACCACTGCATCAGATCCTACATTAAGCGAAGAAACTTCTTTGTGAGCTGTGGGGTAGAAAGTTCTGAAATAAAAGACGTCAGAGTTACACAGGGAAGCATACGTAGACCCATTCTTTATACGCTCTATACAGCTGGCATGCTGATAATCGAGGAAGATAAGCTTCTGACCGCTATATCTACTGACGACACGACTTTGCTGATATCCGACGTCTCCGCACAGGTGGTTTCAGCCATTCTTCAAATGCAGCTCGACATCACCAATACTTGGTTTAAGAGGTGAAACATTATGGTGAACCCCAAGAAGTCCACTCAAACGATTTTCTCGCTGAAAAGAGGAGATTGTCCTCAAGCTTATCTCGACGGAAGAGCCATTCCAAGCAACGCTACAGCCAAGTATCTGGGCTTGGTGCTGTATAGAAGTGTTCTCATCTGCTCACCAAAAGGACTTACCATAAATGGTCGAATGTCAACTCTCAGGCTAAGGAGTAAGCTCCTAATATACAAAGCGATAATAAAACCTATATGGACCTACAGAATCCGGATATCGGTCACTGCCAGCAGGAGCAACTGCTCTAGTATTAAAAAATTTCAAAACAACATTCGCAGAATTACCTTCAACAAACACCTGTTTCATTCAGTTAAGCGTGATAAACTCGGTGTGCTCTGGGTTCACCAGGAGAATGTCAGATGAAGGGTGTATTCAGAGGGCAGGAGGGGACATGGCCCCTCCTAATTTTTGAAAAGTTTATTAAAAAAATGTATTTTACTACATATTTCGCACTTTTGCCCACTAAAAAAAAAGCTGGATACGCCAAACAGACAAACAGAACACCAACACTACTTGATAACAACTCGTCTACTAGAGCGCTAAAACCAGCTTGAACTCCCCTCATGGGAAGCAATGAAACATTTTTTTTTTTTTACTTCCTTTTCATCCCATTCCCCTTCTCCCACAACGGCTCCACCAATACATTGTCAACTGTTTCCCTTAAAATTAGCTGATTGATACACCTTATTATCCCCCCCATTCCTGCAATACCCTAGCGACAGCCTAGGCATAATGAACAACTTCACAAGGAGATTTAAAGTAGGACTCAGCAATAAAGAAGAATGGGGAAATATAACGCTGAACTACAGAATCAAACCAGGAACAATTAGCTGGTATACAGATGGTTCCCTAACAGACGAAGGAAGTGGCGTAGGAGTCTTTGGACCTCGCACTAAATACTTCGAATCACTAGGGAAGTTCACTAGCATCTTTCAGGCTGAAATATATGCAATTGAAAGATGCGCTCAATTTAATTTGAACAGAAGGTACAAAAACCAAAACATCGCTATCTTTTCTGATAGCCAGGCGGCTATCAAAGCAGTAAGTTCGCCTGTTATTAAATCCAAACTGGTCTTGGAATGTGTAGGTAAATTAAATAACCTGGGAAGATTCAACAAGATCACTCTATACTGGGTACCCGGACATGCGGGCATACCAGGAAACGAGCAAGCAGATGACTTGGCTAGAAGAGGGGCAGCGTCCCCCTTCATAGGCCCAGAACCCTTCTGCGGGCTCGGACCAGGAACAATGAGGATCCTGGCAAAAGAGGAAGAAAAGAAAGCAAGAGACTTTTTCTGGGATAAGTGTGAAGGATTAAGACAGAGCAAAAATCTGTTAGGACCTTACAACAACAAAAGATCGGAAATTTGCAACGGTCTTAAAAGAAATGACTTAAGAATGGTTTCAGGCTTCCTGACTGGACACTGTAAACTTAGGAGACACCTATGCAAAATCGGAGTCGAAAGTGACAGCACTTGTAGATTCTGTCTGGAGGACGACGAAACTCCGGAGCATATTTTGGGAGACTGTCCAGCTCTGACCCAAACCAGACACATGTATCTTGGGAATTACCAAATGACCGGAGGGGCGTTGCATTCACTCAATCCTAAAAACCTATTGGCCTTTTTCAGGGCAGTAGGGCTGGATGAGTTGCTGTAAGTCAACAACTGTAAGGGCACAATAGGCCTGTAAAGGTCGCAGTGCGTACTACCCACTAATAATAATAATAATAATAATACACCTTATTATAATCGTGATTATTATACACTCTTCGCATATATATACTACGCTTGAAGTCGATAATAATTCTTAAATGATTGAAGAGAAACGTCAGCCAAATGCCAAAGTATCCAAATGCAAATGATGCAAATTAAAATTACATTAATTCTAAAGATCAGCGCGTGATTGGCATACGCAATGGAACAGGTACATTTGCAGTGTGCAAGTGAGACAGTTATCAATAAAAATGTTCACATTAGAGTGAGACAGCATTAGAGACAGCGTGCAAATGCAACGCTGTGTATGCGAAATCAAGTTGTTTCCATTCCAATTCCAATTGACAATGTCAACTCAACGCGTTCATTCAAAGTGACGAAAGCGTGGGCGTGCATTGCATGAATCAGTACGCGAATCGATTGATTAAATGCGTGAATGACGCACGATACACTACTAAAATATTGTGTATGAAGTTGCGATGCAAGCTGTGAATTTATGTGCATAAAATGCAATTAATTTTCAACTTTTAAAGAGTTTTGAAACAGACAGCTTTGCCCAAAAAATGTGTGTGTGTGTGTGTGTGTGTAGGGCGCAGAAAATCAATTCCGCATACATGAATGCATGCATTTATCTTTTGGCATTACTGTCCAAAAAATAATGTAAAATCTGGCAACAATAAAAAATAAAAAATCGACTATGTCCAAAAAAAAATGTTTTCGCATTTTAAACAAAATAAAAAGTTGACAAAAAAATATATGTATATATTTTTTTTAAATTTTGGTTAACAAGTTTGAATATACGAAATCGTTTCGTTGTAGGCTGATTGCAAAATACGAAGACTCACCTTCCGTAACCCGGAAAGTGGCAACACTTGTCAAGCGCACTGCAAACTCTTCAATTCCAGACACTAAAAAATGCTTTTAACGCAGCTAAAAACAAAAAAAAACAAAAACAAAATGTTGGGTCGACATACTTGCCCAAAGTTGCTGAAGATGAGTTCAATGCTGAACAATAAAATCGTTAAGTCGATTTGAATTCATCGAAAAGTTGTTGACCGCTATGGAAAACCAAACCCAACCTGGTTGGACTGTCCGTCTGTATGTCTGTCTGTCGTCTGTTTGTTTGTTGAACTCGTGCGTTGTCTGAGAGTGCGTGTGAAAGCACTTTTCATTGTTCGAAACACAAGTAAAACATTTCAGACACACATATTTATTGAGTAATAATTTTATTTTTTTATTTGAGATACTTTTATTTTTTTTATAATTGTATATATAAACTGCAATAAATTTTGTGCGCTAAATAAAAGTATAACGAATTTATTGTAATTTGTATTGTTAATGAATTGCATTGCATAAAATAATGAGTTGCATAATGGCAAGCAGATCGAGTCAGATATGCGCGCGCTAATTAGGCAAAGTTGACCATTAATACTGATGCCTCATTAGCTGTGCGCAGTTATAGCGGAAATTCGCGTGAGTAGTTATTATGTTTGTGAATTATTAAATTAATATTGCCAGCTTTTATAATACACATCCATCTATGTATGTATAGTCTGTATTTTGCCATAAGCGGAAAGTTCCAATTAAATTTAACTGCACTCAATGTCGAAGCGTTACACACGGTTTTTATAGCTGACCGACCGACCAAGTTGTCACATTTAAACCAAGCAAAAATGATGTCACTCACATGGATTTGAGCAAATCGCAGCCTACGCAATTAGCAAAAATACAAACAGCTTTAAAATGTAGCTACATATAGATTAAATTCCAATAAGCATCTTCCACAAAAATCAAACAAAATGTATAAATTTTCAGTTTGGAACGAGCGACACCCTTCGGCCATAAATTTCACAAAACAAACAATTCTGAGAAGTTCCTAATTGGCAAGAAATGGCATATACACAGCGTTCCGTTCAGCGCTTAAATACATCAATTTAATAACTTTATTGAGAGTTGGCAGCTTCTACTTTTTATAGTCCTTTGTTACTTCAATTTTAATTGGAATTGCTCTAGATTAAATGTTTGCTTTAAAGATAAAATTGAGAACTTGCTTCCAGGTATTTTTTAATTTTATGGCATAGAATTAAATTAATGTTTAAACAGTCAAACAATTGGAAACTTTCTTTTTGAAATATCAACCAAACTAATATAACTTATAAATAATTTATATTTAAAAATAATGTAGCTACAAAATATTTTTATTCAATTATAATATTTCCACACAGCAAGCAGATTTATAATCGATTCACACCAAACGTAGTAAGCCGACACTTATTAATTCTTGTCTCAATAATATTTTTCAAATATCTACTCAAACTTTTTTTTGCTAATTTTATAAAACTATTATTTAACAGCTGAAATAAAGTATGTCTTCAATAAACTCTGACCATGTTCATCAAAAGGATTCGCTGAGAAAGATCCTGTCAACTTTCTATGCTCAGCCAGTGGTGCGCGTGATTCAAATTTGGAGCATTA